>JACGCM010000596.1:0-175566 GCA_014058105.1 Kingdonia uniflora | reverse complement strand
TTTTCTCATCAATATTGCAACTGAAGTGATTCCAGCTATTCCACTTGAAACCAAGTCCATTAACAATTCTCACATTCTTAAAATATTGTTTTATCTTAATATGATAGATAGATAAGAGTAGTAGTATACCCCATAGGAGGTGTGATGCCAAGTCCATTAGCAATTAGATTCTTTCTGTTGATGTCATCTTGGGTTCGTCATGGTTTGTAAATCTAACACGACAGTGTGCTATAGTAGTAATCAAGAAAAAGAGCAATGGTAGTAGATGAGATGTTTCATATCTCCCTCTGCAACTCTCCACTACTACTACTTCTACTTACTACTACTACACTCTGCACATGATGTGCTCCATATTCTTATATGCATTATACTTACAGGAGTAAGAAAAGAAAAAAGAAGATACGAAGATGTAATCTAAGATTGCTTTACATATGAATAAGAAGGAACACAATTGTTATTATCAGTAATCTTCAAAGGGCTAAGATTTGCTTTACATACGGTGAGTACTATACTATCTATATGTTCCAATAGGGATCATTTTAGGAGTACCAAGCAAAACCTACATCTCCCAATGCCAGACGTGGAATGTTTCCTCTCGCATACACTCTGGAATGCAATCTAGTTTTCGCCAACCACGTATGGGACAACGTCTGTACCCATTTAAAGATAGACGTTTGTCCCATTCAGGTAAGGCCTCTACCACATGGGTACTAAGGTTGATGGATCCTATGCCCCACGGTAGCCGTCGCCTTTAGGCCAAATATATGAAATGTCAGTTGGGCCACTATTGGGCCTTACTAAAGACCGCACTTGTACATTATACATGAACTGGAACACCCATCTTTCATTTGCCAAAACAAGCAACCCCAGTTCATGATTTTGATTCTATGATAATGACAATCTGTCTAACTGATGTATGTTTAGTTGCAGTGGAGAAGATGGGCCTGCCAACGCTCCCTCCACCATAATGAACACAAGGAACTTGGGATTTCAGGCACTAAATCAACAGTTACAACAGGCATAAGATGTAAGGAAGATTGTTTGCATGGGAATAGGCCCATTGGGGTGTGCACCTTAAACACTATGGAAGTCTTCCGGTCAGACAACGAGTCCGGGGACGGGACATTGTGTCGACAAGATTAACAAGGATATCTTACAGTACAACACAATGCTCTCTGAGAAACCCCGAGTTGGCAGATGCCGAGATCGTCTTCATAAAAAACCCCACATTACCACATTCCCGCATTTCTTTTAGTAAGCTTCAAGTTCGCAAACTAAACATGCTGCCTGGGGTGCAATGCGAAGTGGAGCAAGCATGTTGTAGGCTAGGTCGGTACGATGCCATGGTTGGATGCATGGCCAAGGAGATGGTATGTAACGATCCTTTGACCCATGTGTGGTGGGATTTCTACAAGCTCACATTTCGTTAATCTCCCTAAAGACATGATCAATTTGAAAGAACTCAAGCTTCACACAATATCTTCTTATGGACTGTAGGAGGAGAAAACAGTTCCAGGGAGGAACAACTTCTCCCTTGATATAATGAATCATAAGCATACTGTCAGTGGCCACTCTGATTCTCCTAACCCCCAGTTCAATTAGTAAGGCAAGCCCCTCTCAATGGCAACCATTTCTTGATAAATAATAGAGTTAGGAGAAGTCCTTCCTGCATAGGCTAACAAACACACTTCATCATGCTGTCTAGCAAGGCCCCCATAGTCAGTCACAATGATGCTACAGAGATTCTTTTGAGGCAAAGAGGATATCCAGTTCACTTCATTCTCCAGAGTGTCAAAGCTTCTAAAGACAATGCATTTTGAAAGCAATTTACCCCAAATTTCTTTAGCTAAGCTGCATTCCATAAAAAGGTGGCCAAAGCTTTCTTCTGAAGCATTACAGATACAGCAAAGGAAGGCATTAAGCATATGTCTTTGGACTAGCCTGTTTGAGTAGCAAGCACACCTTTTAGAAGCATCCAAGTTGTGAACCCTTGTCTAGGAATGTTGAACTTGGACCAGCAAATGTTAGCCCAGTGGATCTTTCCTTTATTGATTCTAATGGTCTCCATAGTTTCAGCAATAGTGAAATCTCTTCCAGTTGAGGCAGTCCAAAAGATCTTGTCTCTCATAAGAACAACAACAATAGGAGGGAGGTCATCAACAATAGTTGAGATGTTATGGTACAAGTGTTGGAGAATGTTCCAGCTGTAGTTACTCACCACCTTACTCACACAGGCATTCAAATTTAAGTAGGAGTCAAACTTCAAAATCTGGGGAAAACTATCCCTCCATTTCCTACTTCAAGCATGTCTGGATCTAGTCAAATGAAAAAACCAGGGATTATTTTTGCCTAGTCTAGATTAGGATATGGTTAATCCTAGTTTTTGAAAATAGTACTGAGATAATGATGACATGTAAATCTTGCGATTAACGCAACTACAAGCAATTATTTTGTTTTCAATGGAAATATCGAGATTCAAGTGATCGATACACTCACGCCCACTAAAGCAGCTAATAATTTGCATCTGCATTACAATCTTTTTCATAGCATTAGCCCAATTGCTTGAAGCGATGATTCCCTATAATCGTTATCCTTCATCAATACAAAATATCATCTAGGAATATATGGAAAATCTGTAGTTGCTTACCATTCCAACCTCCAGGTCTTGCAAAATCAGCGTACACCTCATTCATATCAGCTCTAGAGATCATACTGTTGGGTGAAAATAAAAAAAAGATACTCATGTTTTACAAAAATTACAACATATTTCACCGCAAGCAAGAAAAATATTGTTCTTAGCGCCAGTAAATGGTTTTACCTTTCCCATGTATCAGAAATGTCTTGAGTGGTTCTCCAGCTATTCCCAACCTTAGCACCCCATAGAGCTGGATGCATGTCACCCCTGTTTAACAGAGAGAAAATTGAAAGATTTAAACTCAAGCAAAAGAAGACATATTCTGTGTAGAAAAAGAAAATAGAGTTACAAGGAGAAAAAAAATACCATTCACACAGGGATAAAAAAATTGAACGGCCTGACTTCATCAGTGTACGGGTCATGACAGGGTATCTATATAGGAAACAAAAATAAATAATTTAGAAGAATTTCTTAAATTAACAAATAAGTTGTGGGGGTAATAGGTTTACCTAGTTGTTTGCTTTATTTCGCCATTGTTGCAGTTATCATACTTCAAATAATCAATACACTGAAACATAAGAATTAGTTAAGTAGTTACATATTAGGTGGTTGTGAGACGACTCGTATATATGCGATCAGGCATAGGTGGTATTGGCATACCCATGAAGCAAAGGTTTTTGCCTCTTGTTCTTCATGACCAAGTCAGCACCACTCATCCGTCATGGAAGATTTCCCAAGCACCTCGTCAGATCTCAAGAATACTCTACAACACAAGACAATCTCCAAAACTTGACCTAACAAACATAAACTGATGCCTCCAACATTTAGACACTCAATACAATTGCATTGACTTTACAGACACTAAAACCTTTTACAACTTCCACAATTACATTGACTTTACAGACACTCAAACCTTTTACAACTTCCACAATTACATTGACTTTACAGACACTCAAACCTTTTACAACTTCTACAATTACATTGACTTTACAGACGCTCAAACCTTTTACAACTTCCACAATTACATGGACTTTACTTACACACAAACCTTTTACAACATCCACAATTACATTGACTTTACAGACACTCAAACATTTTACAACTTCCACAGTAATGCCACCAACATCCTTACATCTATGCAACCACGACAAAAGAGAAATATGGGTTGCAGGAGAAACAAGGGGAATCGGAGAAAGATAGCAAAAAAAAATGAAAACAACAGTAAAAGATAAAGAGCGAAGAGAAAAACTGACAAAAAAGAAATAAAGAAGAAAACTACCTGTTATTCACGAATCGATGTTGGTCATAAGGTTGGTGGTGATTTAAAGTATTCAACTTTTTCTGTATCAAATGTGGAATTACTTTGTGAGGAAAACCATGTATTGGAGGGAAGGAAACAAGTTATGCATGCATCTACAGACAAACAAAACATGTCTGTTTTGAGAGAGAAAACAAACATGTCTTTTTTGGTTATAATTGTAAACAGAGGCAAAGTGTCTTTCCAGACGTTCATGGCTCATAACAAACATGTCCTTCATTAGGTAATTTTATAGAGAACATTGTATTGGTGTTACCTTGTGGCAAACTCGTGAATGGATGAATACACAATCGGAATCTTAAAGATCAAACGATTTTGATCTTTGAGCAACCAAAAAGATAATGAACATGAAGAACACCAATAGCTAAAACTAAAGGTTTGTATGGTATATATAATAGTTTTGATTACCAATTCATGAATCGTAGAGTAATGAAATATTTACCTAAATGCACGGTCATAGACAACTTTCGTCCTTTTTGTCACATCATGCCAACAGTACAGTTTTTTCATCTAGCAGAAAAGAGAGATTTGTAAAGGCTCACATCTTTAGCATCGACCTAATAATAATACAAATATATATACTATTTAAACCTGTATCATGTGAAGTCACTCACGCGGAAGTGAATAACTTCTAGGTCGATCTTGGGAAGAATGTAAATAGCCTTTGGAATTGCTTTTACCATATCACTAGAAACTGGTTCAGCTAGTACAACCATGTCGTCAGGAAGAACCTGTGGTCCAGAGAGAGATAGAAGTTATGAGAAAGTTAATGTGTTTTTTGTGAGAGTTATCTTAAAATACGATCTTTACTTGATAATAAGATATACACATTCCCAAAATGTTTTGGGTTACAGGGTACTTGGGCAATACCCCTTATGTGTTTGTGTGTTCAGGATTAGAGATCATTAAACAACAAAGCGAGGAAAATTAAATCGTAAGTTGCATACCTCTCGAACGCCTCCTACTCGTGTACTGATAGTCAACAGAACCTTCCCCCTGAATATGCTTAGGTTCATATCTTTTCCCCTGGCATCCTGTAATATCAATAATAAATATAATTACAAAAGATTCGTAATATCTATCAAGAATAAAGTAATCCAAGACTAAAATTGAAAAATGGCTAACTCAATAACAAGGTATACCCCATTTCATATAATTAAAAAAAATGATATCTCTAATGCAGTCGGTAAATTCAAGTTTTCTCTAAGACCAATATTACATTCGAAAGCATCCAAGAACTATAGATGATAAAAATAAAAAATATATAAAAAAAATAAAAACTAGGTTTGATACCTATTTTACACATTTTGGAGAAACTTCTAATGTTTTCTATGATAAGAGGATACGAATAAATATCTTTACCCACTCATAAGTATCTCCCAATCTCTCACAATATGTCATCAGTAACAAATCCATCCCAAAGGGAAACATATAATCATCTCAAATCCCTCTATTTAACTTTAAGTACACCAGAATATAATATAAGTAGGAAAAAAGATTGCAGGGCAAAGCAAGCTTTAAGTATGTAATGGCTTACAACACAAATATGTTTACCATTCTTGTTTAATCGTACATACCTTCCCCAAATTGACCTCCAGTTCTTATATGATAGCTTATCCCATTAAGATTATTTACGAGACACAGATACCACAATCGACGAAAGATATCCAGGAAAAGATTTGGTCCCGTTGAATAAGCATCAACACTATCTGCTTCAATCATGTCACCATAAAACAGAGATCTTTAGAATTACGTACTTGACTTCGGAAGATATGATAAGATAAAATGAGATTTAAAACCATTATAGAAAATACCTTAAAAGTTGACCACCTCGTGTGCCAGGGAAGATTTTTCAAGCATCTCAGATCTCAAGAATACTCTACAACACATAGCAATCTCCAGAACTTGCACTAACAAACATAAACCTACGACTCTAACTTTACAAATATTCAAACCTTTTACAATTGCATTGACTTTACAGACACTCAAACCTTTTACAATTACATTGACTTTACAGACACTCAAACCTTTTACAACTTTTACAATTACATTGACTTTACAGACACTTAAACCATTTACAACTTCCAGACACTCAAACCTTTTACAACTTCCACAATTATATTTTACAGACACTCAAACTATTTACAACTTCCACAATTACATTGACTTTACAGACACTCAAACCTTTTACAACTTCTACAATTACATTAACTTTACAGACACTCAAACCTTTTACATCTTCCACAATTACATTAACTTTACAGACACTCAAACCTTTACAACTTCTACAATTACATTGACTTTACAGACACTCAAACCCTTTACAACTTCCACAATTACATTGACTTTACAGACACTCAAACCCTTTACAACTTCCACAATTACTTTGACTTTACAGACACTCAAACATTTACAACTTCCACAATTACTTTGACTTTACAGACACTCAAACCTTTTACAATTACATTGACTTTACAACTTTCACAATTACATTGACTTTACTAACACTCAAACCCTTTACAACTTCCACAATTACATTGACTACATATCCACCAATAAGAATAACATTCTAACTTTTTGCTTCTTTCACATTTATATCGACTTGATAAATAAAATAACAAGATTAAACTAAGATTTCATGAGTTTTTCCCAAAACTTATCCACATTTTTAATAGGAACTAATATGAGAAAACTTGTATGTTAAATCAAAATTAGCGAAAACTAAGGTTTCATGAGTTTTCTCCAAAAATTCACTTTCCAAAAACAACTAACTGAAACTATTGAAGCTAAAGCTCCTTAATAATTAAAAGGAAATTTTAGGAAATATAACATACCTCTGGAGCTTATCCTTCTACAACACAACAATATACTAAGGGGTTTAATATGGGGATCCGTTACCTTGATTTTCCAACTCCAAGGGGTTTCAAATCCATGACTCCTTTCATGGTGGAGGGTCACAACCACCACTAGGCCAAGAGCGACAACCTTTTTTTTTATGGATCCATTACTCCTTTCTTGGTGAAGGGTCACAAACACCACTAGGCCAAGAGCCCAATGACAACCCTTTTTTTTTTGCTAGGCAAACCGGTTTAATATAGGGATCCGCAACCCTAAGTTTCCAACCCCAAGGGGTTTCGAAGCTCTCTTGATGGAGGGTCACAACCACCACTGGGCCAAGAGGCTTTTCACTGTCATTTTTGCAGCTTCAACACCCATAATACTTAAAATAAAATACTAGGAAATATAAACATACCTCTGGAGCTTATCCTCTGGAGCTTTTTCTGCCATTTTTGTAGCTTAGACTCTGATTTTATCAGTCCCAAATTCAAGTATTAAACTATAGTAAAAAAAAACAAAGCGCCCTAAGTTGAAGAAGAATGAGCGATGAAGTTGAAGCACAATTCACACACAATCTACATTCACACCCTTCAAAATTCATACACAATCTACATTCACACACAATTCAGCACAATTCAAGTATTCAACTATAGTAAACATGCAATTTAACTCAAAAATGGTAGAAGTAGTACCTGCAAAACAAAAGAAAAATAGTGCTAAAATTGAATGAATCATAGATACTAGGAAATATAAACATACCTCTGGAAGCTACACAACAATAGAGTATCTGCAAAACAAAGGAAAAGTAGTGCTAAAATTGAATGGATCTGATCAGAGATGCATACACCCTTCAAAAAGTAGTAATCTCTGATCAGATCCATTCAAAAAGAAGGAGAAATAAACGAGCGGGAGAGAGACAGACAGAGAGATATTCAAATCTCTGATAGATCTGAGATTTTCAGATAAGACAGATACAGCAACTGATGGTTAGATTTAAGTGTCACTTGTTTTTCTTTCGACTGCCAAATTATTTGCCACTATTCTTTCAGATTTTAGCTGAGTCTTGAAATATAGCAATTCTGTAGAGGTTGAAACCATGGTAACATAGCCATTTAAATCATGGGATTATGCTTCCAACCCAAGTAGACTCATTCGATAATGCTGGTATATGGGCATTACAATCAGTCATACAACTGTAAAATATCAGGAACGCAATCACAAACCTTCAGGGCTCACTCAAGGGACCCCCCCTTGTGATCATAGAGACTGCCATATGATTGAGAACACAGAATTTGAAAGCAGACATTTATCTTACTACAACTCCTAAAGTGCCTCACTACCTTGAATTTTAAACTGCCACATCAGATTTTCGTCCTCCAACAGTGCCTGACTGACTTGGATTTGAGTCTCAAAATTCAAGTCTCAGCCTTGGAATCCAAGACTCGGTCTTGGATTTTTAAGAAGCGATTGGGCGCCCAAGTGTTGGGCGCCTGTTCTGTTTTTAAACAAGCACCTAAGACTTAGCCGCCCAATTTAAAAAAAAATCAAATTGGGCGCCCGAGTTTTATGCGCCTGTTTGAATTAGTTTAAAATTCAAGTCCAGTACTCTTGGAAGAAATTGAGTCTGACTACCTTGGATTTGGTTTTTTTGCATCAAAGGCAGTCAGGCACTTTAGGAGATACTCTTACTACTGTATAAATGGAGCTCCAATAGCAAGAACATACAAAAATATTTACAAGATGTTCACTAACTTGAGAAGAATTGGATAGGAGCTCCAAAACAATTTTTGTACCTATTTACTCGTCTACTTTGTACCTGACTCCAAAACAATGTTTGGTCAAAGTTCATAACTAAGATTCTGAGTTGGGTTTAGTCCTCAACTCCGAGTTAGCAGATGCCGAGATTGTCTTCTGTAATGTCTACCAAGGGATGATGGAAATCATAAATAACCCCACATTACCACGTTCCTGCATTTTCTTTTATTCAAGTTTGCAAACTAAACATTGTCGCCTGGGGTGCAATGCATGGTTCAGTGATAGTGGAACAAGCATATTGTGGGCTAGGTCGGTACGATGCCATGGTTGGATGCACGGCAAGGATATGTGACGATCTGTCTACCCATGTGTGGTGGGAATTCTACAATCTCACAGAAGCAGTAAACTATATTCAGTGAAAGAACACAATCTGAAATTGTAGATTCAACAATTCAAAAATAAGATAAAACTGCTATGCAACCGCTACACCAAAGAACATATTTTTTTTTTCTTCATATTTGTGTTTCTAAACACTAATAATATCCTTCTAAACATTACTTAGATCAGAGACGACTTTGAAATCATTCATCACCTTCAAGGGCCTGGATCTCATACATGACTTCCTCCAAGTGCTCATTGATGCTAGTAACGACATCTTGCACCCCCCTAATCGCTTCCTTCAGAGCGTTATCATACTCTGCATCTGCCTCAGCTTCTTCAGTTCCAGCGGCTACAGTTATCTCGTAACCATGCCTGCACTCATGCTCATCTGGTCTCTTAAATCTGCAGTGTTCATGACCTACTAGACACTCCGATGGCAGGCCAGCCTTCGTTAAAACTTGAATTGTTACCGTCTTTATGATGATCATCAAAATACACATAGAACAACATAATTAGAAACATATTTGAATAGAGAATACTTGTAGAGAGGGCCAACTGATTTTTTTCTCATATAAAAGTATAAATATGCATAAAGGGTTATACTTCGCCAAGGGCCAACTGATTTTTGCAAAGAGTATCTCCTCATGTTGGATAAGATTAAGTTTATTTTACATATTTTGGATTTTAATGATATATATCACTGACACAACAGCATCCCGAAAGAAAAGCCAGTAGAAGGTGTGGTTTCCTCAATTACGACAAGCAAAATCCATTTGCCAGACTCTTATATAGTAGGCTTATACATGCAAAGTCGAGGTCCTCTTCTGGTCCAAATTAGATAAGCTATGTTTACCTATGAAGGTAAATAGGAAAAGTTGATTCTGGATCGAACATAAGTAGGGTAGAAAACATCATTATGACAATATCATGTAATCCTGGCGGGAGGGACTTTGGTAAAAAACGTTACAACTAGTTAGGTTGATGGATCAAGAAGTGTCTCATGATAGCTCCTATAGTTACGATGAAGAAGTACAATTTAATTAGTGTCGTTCAATATTAATCAGTGCAACCTGCCTGGGTACTACTAGCTAGTAAAAATGACATGGACTCATGTACTTAGTATGCTAAGTCATGTTAGCTTTTCTTAGCCTTAGATATCAGGTGATTACATACGCAGAGGACACTGTATTTCACTCATGTGAGTTATTCTATTTCGATACTCATGAATCATGATCTGTAATAAGTAACATCAACCGAAATGGAAAACCGGGACATACCACCAAAAAATGAAAAAAAATAAGCTAGACCAAGGGGAAAAACGGTAAAAAATAAGTATGTATACAAACCAAACAGGTGCCCTTAGGTCAAATTCAAATCACACTTAAGGCCTCCATAACCTTTCCTCATGGTTTTCACTAGGAAGAAGAAAAGTTGTGAATTGATCATCCTTATGGCCATATAACTACAATCACCATATTATAAATATTTAGCCATCAATTTGATATGAACTACTAGAAAACTTTGAAGAAGAAGGAAGACTTGCAGTGGCTCTCGAGAGGCTATCTCAAGAGTTACAAATTGGTGGCGGAACGAAATGCTTAATGTTCACCTCTGCAAGACGCGCTACACAAAAGTTCAATCTCCCCACAAGTTCTCTATCATCCCTCTCATGAGAGAAAATGAGTTCTAGACAGCCTACAAGTATGGATGTAATAAACCATTTATCCCTATCCATTGCATCAATGATCAAATTGAGGACATAATCCCATTTAATTCAACTAGGCCGGTAAAAATGCGACGAATTCAAGGGAGTGGGACGCAGAAGTTCTATATGTAGCGCCCCGCTTTTTGTTATAACTAGTTGTGTAGTAGTTGTGGTTTAAACTCGTTGCACTCGGTAGTACGTGATCTTAACTCTAGTTCCCCTAACCAATTCAACCCACCACCGAAATAACTCATTGCTTCTCTCCTTCTTCTCCCTATTTCTCCTCCATCAACCTTCTCCAATCTCTCTTTCTCTCTCTAGAATCTCATCGGAGAACAACATTATGCCGGTTGGATTCCGACCTATAACCTCCCACTTCTCCTTTCAATCTCAAACCCATCTTGGTTAAATCTAATTTTGTTGAATTTGAAGATGTTTTGGCAAGGTTGATGATTGAAGTAAGATGCAGTAAATTCCTTCTCCGTCCATTTACCCAAGGCAAGTGCATCTATCTAATCTCATTTGCTTTGATTGATATGAGTAAATCATAGTATTCTTGTATGTTCTAATCTTCCCTATGCAAAGCATGTTCTAGATATTAATCTGTCATTGGTTTATTACCCTCTTAGTTGTCGTTTTAATCGTCGCATCAATTTACATTAGACATCTCAGTATTGTGTATGCAGTCATGTAAAATAAAATAAATGAAAATAAAATAAAATAAATGAAAAGTCTCTTTTTATAGTAACTGTACTTTTAATTATTTGATTTTTCTTTTTGGTGTGTTCTCAAGCAGTAAAAAGGACAGGCAGAAACAGAAGTGCCATACCAAAGTCAACAAGATTTTAAAGGTCTTGGTGAATTTTCCGAGAGCTTTGTGCACTGGGTAAACTACGGAGAGACATTTTTCCATTGATGAACTTTGACTAAACAATTTTCCCACCCAGAATCTGACTAAACCCACACCGAAGTTGTTGTTTCCGTGAAAGAGGTTACAGAGAAAATGAAATCAACAAGAGCAATAAAAATCATTGGAACTGGCAATTTCCTTAAAGATATCTTTCTTCCATAAGGAAGGTCCTTGCTCGAGATTCTCTTATATTGTTTCAGCATTACTTCGACCGGGATTGTAATGCCCATATACCAGCATTACTGAACGAGTCTAATTGGGTTGGAAGCACAATCCCATGATTTAAATGGCTATGTTACCATGCTTTCAACATTACTGGATGCTGAGAATTTTTTGATCAACCTGTACAGGATTGCTATATCACTAACAAAATCATGAAGTCACCCTTTGTTCCTTATGTTAAATCTGGACGTTACAAGACTCAGCTAAAATCTGAAACAAGTGTCTCCTCTTAATATTTTGGAGTTGCGGTTTTGCATTATTCAAGCATGGCTTTGTTCTGCAAGGTGACCAACCTAGACCCAATTGGGTGGGAAATGGCGTACTACGGTATCTCGTAATGAATAAAGGGTAAGTGCATCCGTAATGTTTGGCTAATTAGCCTGTCTAGGCAGCCACGTAGGCTTAAAGTCAGTAAAAATATGACATGTATAGAAAAGTAATCTTATTCATGGTGGGGATGCATCTGCCAGAGTTTTTATTATTAAACTATGGGCCAACTCACAAACTCTGACTACAACAACATATAACCTCAGAGTGAAAAATGAAGTTCCTATAGCAAATATATATTATTTGTTTTCATGGTTACATTGTAAGCGAATACAATAGCTTACCCAAATATAAGCATAAACATTATTAACATACACAATGGGGAGAAACGTCACAACATCTAATAGAAGTATCCAACTTCTCTTTTCTTCGTATCTAGAGCGAACCACATTTTGAAATTTCTAAATGCTGCCAAACTCAGTCTTTGATTATTTTCTCATAGTGAAACTCACTGATGTCAATTCTGCCAAACATAATAACAAAGCTTAGAATAATGATTTTCATAAAAACAATATCAACTTTAAACTGAAACTAAAACTAAATTTCTTACCTTACAAAACCAGTTGTGCATCTTTGGCGTGTGCAAACGTTTCTCACTGGATCATCTTTCTACCAATGTAAATGTTTGGGATGTGGGATATGATGCTCCAGTCCTCTCCTACTTCCTTCTCGCAACGTGGTCCCAAGATAGGGCATCCTATGATGTCCAATCTCTGAAGTGAGGTATTAGATAAGATTTGGCATGGCAATGACTTTAGCATAGGGCAATCATAAATGAACAGTTCTTGAAGAAGAGGCATGAGAGTGATATTTACAGTCGTCTTTATCACCCACTCCTCCCAATGTATCATATCACCAATGGTGAGCTTCTTTAAGTTGGGGAACGCTATTACTGGTGCTGCTGAACTATCACCATTCTTCAAGACTCCTAAAACTTCAAGGCCCATTATTGCTGAAACTGAATCTAATCCAGATAGATTTAGGTCTTCAAGAAATTCAAGTCTTCCAAGAGCTGGTAATACCTTCAAGTTTTTGCATGACATGATTATTAGTTGACGGAGCATAATTGATCTTCGTTCCCAATTCGGAAACTCCATCCAACTTGGGAACTTGGAACCACTGTAATCATATATTTCCAACTCCTTCAAGTTGGGATGTGGTTCAAGAAATTCAAGGACACTCTGAACTGCTTCATCATCATCATTATTCACTGCCTCATCGTCATCATCCTCAATATTGAATCTCAATTCCAGATGAGTTAGGTATTCTTTATCTTTCAATATTGCCTCCTTCACAACACCTTTTATATTTGATATTACTAAAGAACGGAGGTTGTTGAGATGTTTTAGTTCTTCGATATCAGCTCCTTCTTCACTCACAACGAACTTACTCAACGTTTCAAGATCTCTTAATTTCCCAATTCCTCGAGGGAAGCATTCAAGACTCCAACATCCTTCAGCTTCAAGGTGCCTCAAGCTAACCATTTTCCCCATATCATCAGGAAGTCTACGAAGCTCCATACACCAATTAAGTTTCAGTGTTTGCAGATTGGATAGATCACTAATCGATTCAGGTAATTCTTTCAACTTTGTATACGCAGCTTCAAGGTGCCTCAAGCTAACGAGTTTCCCAATATCATTAGGAAGTCTACGAAGCTCCTCACACCAATTAAGTTTCAGTGTTTGCAGATTAGAGAGATTACCGACTGTTTCAGGTAATTCTTCCAACATTGTATGCTCAGCTTCAAAGTGCCTCAAGCTGACCATTTTCCCCATATCATTAGGAAGTCTACGAAGCTTGCGACAGCAATTAAGTTTCAGTGTTTGCAGATTGGATAGATTACTGACTTCACATGTTGTCTTATATTTTAGTTTCTTGAATGCTCCAAATTATTTAAAGTTAAATTGGAAACTATATCTCTAAAACAGAAAATGTTTTCTGCAATCATAATGTGAGATATCTAGATGAAATGCATTGCTTTCTCCAAATTATTCATTGATGAAAGCTTAGATTGACAATTGACATTATGTTATATACCGTCGAAACATGCATATATAGACAATTTTCTATTTAGAATATTGAATTTTATTTTTGTGCGTTTAGTTTAAGGTTAGAAGTTTTACTTAAAATCCTGACTTCTAACTTCAACATCTCACTAGTTTGTTTGGCCGAAACATATAATTTGACCACAAGTTTCTCAACAAAAACAAACACATATGTAAACCACATTTTCTTCTTTAATTTATCATATATTAATGCAACAACACAATTAAATTGGTGGTTTATGACAACGTGCAAACCACATTTTTCTCTCTAATTCACAATATATTAATCACATACCAAAATTAAAACCGTTTACTTTTTATAAGATTAGATAAAAGGGAAAACAAGACTTCACCCCTTGGGTTGGTGAAGACATATAGAGAGAGCGAAACCGTTTCAATTCAAATACAGAAAGAACCTTACACACCTACGCAAGAGGGAAGGATAAGCCCACAGTTTGCTACCACCAAACTGTCTAACAAGTCTATGGGTTCGTTTAACTAGATTACAATGAATAATACATCCAGACAATCTTCTCTTGACTTTTTTCACAATCAAACCAAAAAGCCTAACCAACAATATTTCAATCCTTGGCTTTATTACAAATATGATGCTGATATTAAAAATAAATACAAATACAAGTGCCTGAAATATATATTACAACAACATCAATTTGGAATATTGGCAGCAATGGCTAAGCTATCACTCAGCCACTCCCTCGATCTCTTCATCTCCTCCCTTGATGTTATTGCTACATTATCTGTCCCCTGTCCCTCCTCCATCGGCATCGATGATGATGATGTTTCCTCTAATCCATCTAAGCACGTCTCTTCGTCCGTCATTGCACTGCTCACCCATGTCCTTATGTCATACATTTTCGCCTCTGAATCATTCATCCTAGATATCGAAGTGTTGACTTGATCTATAGCATCAGATAACAGTGTCTCACAATCTCGCAATGCCTCTTTTGTACTACTACTAGTGTTCATCATAAGACGTTGATGGTAGTTTTCGGGGAGGGGAGATAGCTCCTTCAGGCTAATCTGCAGAGACCAAAGTAAGACTAGTTGCTTATCGTCATAGTTGATTGGTTTCTGATCGCAAGGAGGATAGTGTGATCTGAGTACAAATTTCTCTCTAAAGATAATGTTAAGTTTGTATGAAGAAAAAAATGAGACAAGTTGCTGAATATTATTATGAGAATGATAGGTGACCCCTCTATAATAGAATCACGTAGCAATTCAACAAAGGCAGGCTAGACTTTATGGCTTTAATTGAAAGAGAAGCTGCTCTGTAAGATGTGAGTAGTAAGGCTAGTAACAGCAGTGACCTTAACCGTATGAGATCTTTAGGTGTTTGATCATCATATTCCTCTTAATTACTAAATCAAATCCATAAACTGAAGTGTTAAGCATATCAATAGTGTAATTGAATGGACCTATGCATTACTTAGTACATTTTCTTAGGAATATTTCAAGGCAAAGCAGTTGGTGATGAGGAAATTAGAACCAAAAAATCGGACATTAGAACCACTAATACATGACTTTATTGGTTTGCAGATTGGATAGATTACCGACTGTTTCAGGTAATTCTTCCAACTTTGTTTCCTCAGCTTCAAGGTGCCTCAAGCTGACCATTTTCCCCATATCATTAGGAAGTCTATGAAGCTTGTAACACCCCTTAAGTTTCAGTGTTTGCAGATTGGATAGATTACCGACTCTTTCAGGTAATTCTTCCAATCCAGAATATTCAGCTTCAAGGTGCCTCAAGCTAACCATTTTCCCCATATCATTAGGAAGTCTACGAAGCTCCTCACACCAATTAAGTTTCAGTGTTTGCAGATTGGATAGATTACAGACTGTTTCAGGTAATTCTTCCAACTTTGTCCTCTCAACTTCAAGGTGCCTCAAGCTAACCATTTTCCCCATATCATTAGGAAGTCTACGAAGCTTGTAACACCCCTTAAGTTTCAGTGTTTGCAGATTGGATAGATTACCGACTGTTTCAGGTAATTCTTCCAATCCAGAATATTCAGCTTCAAGGTGCCTCAAGCTAACCATTTTCCCCATATCATTAGGAAGTCTACGAAGATCGCTACAACCAAAAAGTTTCAGTGTTTGCAGATTGGATAGATTACAGACTGTTTCAGGTAATTCTTCCAACTTTGTCCTCATAGCTTCAAGGTGCCTCAAGCTAACCATTTTCCCCATATCATTAGGAAGTCTACAAAGCATGGAACACCAATTAAGTTTCAGTGTTTGCAGATTGGATAGATTACCCACTGTTTCAGGTAATTCTTCCAACTTTGTATGCTCAGCTTCAAGGTGCCTCAAGCTAACCATTTTCCCCATATCATCAGGAAGTCTACGAAGCTCCTCACACCAATTAAGTTTCAGTGTTTGCAGATTAGAGAGATTACCGACTGTTTCAGGTAATTCTTCCAACATTGTATGCTCAGCTTCAAAGTGCCTCAAGCTGACCATTTTCCCCATATCATTAGGAAGTCTACAAAGCTCGAAACAATGATTAAGTTTCAGTGTTTGCAGATTAGATAGATTACCGACTGTTTCAGGTAATTCTTCCAACTTTGTTCATTCAGCTTCAAGGTGCCTCAAACTAACCATTTTTCCCATATCATTAGGAAGTCTACGAAGCTTGTAACACCCCTTAAGTTTCAGTGTTTGCAGATTGGATAGATTACCGACTGTTTCAGGTAATTCTTCCACACTTCTTTTTCGGGGCATGAGACTTCCTAAACTCTTTGCATAGAGAGGCACTCCTTTACACCTATCTGAAAGTTTTCTTCCGATATCTTTCAACCTTTGGTGATCGGATTCTCTTCTCCTCCCCTCAAAGGCAAGATGTTCAAACAATAACCAACAGTCATCATTAGATAATTGTTGTAGGTTATGTTTGTCAGTTGTGCCTACGGTCAGAGCAACAGCATCATTGCGTGTTGTAACCACGATTCTGCTACCTTTCTTGCCAAGGTCAAGGGCAAGCTTTAGTTGGTCCCAGCTTGCTCGATCCTTAGTCCACACATCATCCAATACAAGCAAAAATAGCTTTCCCTCAAGAGATTGGCATAAATGATTATGCCAAGCCTGCCATGTTGTATGATTTGGGACACCGCCACCAAGCTCTTCTATGATCGCCTTCGCTATCCTTATAAGATCAAAAGGCTCTGAGACACAAACCCAAATTTTCTTCTCAAAGTGCTTCACCACCTTGTCCTCATTGAAAATATATTGTGCGAGAGTAGTCTTTCCCATGCCCCCCATGCCTACTATAGAGACAACAGGGGCACTTGACTCAACATGACTACTACTCTCACTCAATAACATGCTTATTAATTTTTCTTTCTCCAGATCCCGACCATATACCTCTGATGCTTTGATCCTTGAGACTGTGTGCCTGCGCTCTTCTTCTAGACGTACTTGCTGCTCATCGTCTTTTTTAGTTACTTCGAATTTATATTTTTCTTTTTCAGTTATGAGAAGATCAAGTCTTCCCTTTAATTTTAGTATCCTACGACCGATATTATGGAGCAAGGTGGCCTTGTTGAAACAAGAGCAAGGAGATGAAAAACACGACCATACCTTTTTCTTGCTAACGCGAGCACCATCTGGAGCACTACTTTCATCCGCAGCAATTTGTGATTTCAGGATCTTTGTGTGCCATTCGTCCAACACGTCCTCCATTTCATAAGATACGTCCTTCAGCTTCTCTAGCCATGCACTTTCAGGAGCCTTCTTAATTTCATTTTTCTTCAAATTATGGAGAACATTCTTCACATGTCTCTTTTCCGCATCGTCGAGAACATCACGGATCTTGTCAAATGTATCATGGAGCTCTTGAACATCTTCAGGAGCACCCAATACCAGTTTGACCTCCTTCTTGAGCTTGTCAAGGAGGAAAGGGGCCAATTGTTCCACCACAACGGAAATAAGTGCATCCGCCATAGTTGATTGGTTTCTGATAGCAAGGAGGATAGTGTGATCTGAGTACAAATGTTAAGTTTGTATGAAGAAAAAAATGATACAAGTTGCTGATATTATTATGAGAATGATAGGTGACCAAACATATTTGTTTATTTGGATGGTAGGAGGCAATTGTGCTTACTTTTTCTCTCTAAAGTAGACTTCACATGTTGTGTTTGTTACAGTCTTATATTTTAGTTTCTTGAATGCTCCAAATTATTTAAAGTTAAATTGGAAACTATATCTCTAAAACAGAAAATGTTTTCTGCAATCATAATGTGAGCTATCTAGATGAAATGCAGTGCTTTCTCCCGGGTTGGGTTGTTTGGGTCTCCTTACAAATTCATATCGTTTGAAAACGTAACCCTGAGTTTTATATAGGGATTCGTAACCCTGAGTTTCCAACCCTATGAGGTTTCGAACCCACAACCTCTCTCTAGGTGGTACAACCACCACTGGGCCAAGAGCCCAATGGTATCAAGTTGGAATTCAGCTTCAACGTCAGCAACACCAGATTCCTGGAGGCAGTTGAAAACAAGCTTTTGCAAGTTTCTCAACTTCAAAGTTCCATCCGGATTCTGCTTCAATTTCAAAAGGTTGTGTATCAGTGAAAATTTTGAATTTGACAGGCCTTAGTAACATTTGTAGAACACGTGACTCTAAACGGGCACTTCCAACAATATTATTCAATCACATATATACATCAGACTTCAAACATGTAATCCAAAGAAAAGCTTAGTTGTTTCTGAGTTGCGGTAAAATGAATATAATGCTATATACTTTTAGTTCGTGTACTCATCGGTACCCCAAAATCTATTCTACACCGTATGTATAATATTGCTACATGCAATTTGGGAATATCTCAATTTAGTTGAACTTCAATATTATCTTCGAAAGTTCGGAAAAATAAGGGGGGAAACCGTATCGCGCCGTTAAGAGTGCCTATGCCAAGGCGGTTACGCAACACGCTGACCTTCTTGATCTGGGCTACTATGGCCATCCGTTTACTTGGAATAATAATCGTCGGGGTTGGGCCAATATAAAAGAACGCTTGGATCGGAGTCTGGCTAATGCTGATTGGATGTTGATCTTCCCAACAGCCAAGGTATTCCACTTACCCGCCATTGGCTCGGATCATACCCCTATTTGCCTGGATACGTATCCGAAATCATCGACTCTAGGTAAATATTTGCGTTTCCAAACCATGTGGACTCGGAAACCTTATTTCCCTCGATTGATTCAGGATCTCTAGCAAATGCCCAACCGTGGTTCCCCCGCCCAGAGGGTGAAAGGCAAGCTTCAAAACACAAAAGCGGGTTTGCGAATATGGAACAAAAAAATCTTTGGTCATATCCCCAGTAAGCTAGATGCGTTAAAGGATGTGATTGCTAATATCCAGACTCTTCCTTTGAATGCGGTGACCGCTCAACGGGAGGAGGTTTTGTTAAGGGAACTGGAGGAGCTACAACTGAGGGAAGAAATGTTTTGGCAGCAGAAATCCCGTGTGAATTGGCTGACTGAGGGTGACCGAAATACAAAATTCTTCCATATGCAAACACACTTTCAACGAAAAAAAAATTCCATTGACTGGATTCGTATTGAGGATGGTAATTGGGCTGGGGAAACAACGGAAATCGGCCAAATTTTCCTTTGAGATATGGTTCGAAATTACCAGACTTCTAACCCGGTTGGTATTCTGGAGTTCATTCAACATTTTAGTCTGTATCTTAAGGAAGCAGATAATCAGGCCCTAGAGCAAGCAGTTTCTTCTTAGGAAATTAAGGTTGCCCTTGATAGTATTAGCTCTCATAAAGCTCCGGGTCCGGATGGTTTCCCTGCCCTGTTCTTCCAGAACTCGTGGAATACTGCGGGGCTGGATATATGTAGCCTGGTTACGACCTTTTTCAAATCCGGCTTCATGCCCAAGTATATTAACGCTACACATGTAGTGATGATCCCCAAGAATTGGGCCAAAGCTCATCCCCGAGATTTTTGGCCGATCAGCCTATGCAATGTTATATATAAGATCATCTACAAGATTCTCTCTAGCTGTCTTAAACCCCTGTTGGATAGACTTATCTATCCCTTTCAGGGTGCGTTTGTGAGTAGTCGTCAAATTTCGGACAATGTATTTGTAGCTCATGAACTGATCCATACAATGAAGAGGAAAAAAGGTCGTTCTGGTCTGATGGGGGTTAAATTGGATATGTCAAAAGCTTATGACCGGATTGAATGGAATACGTTGATTCAGACTATGCAATCCCTTGGATTTAGCCCCAAATGATGTAACTGGATCGAACAATATATATCCACGGTGAGGTACTTGGCACTTATTAATGGGTCTGCCCATGGTCTTAATACTCCTACAAGAAGGCTCCGGCAGGGCGACCCTCTTTCACCATTTCTATTTATTATCTTAATGGAAGGTCTTTCCCGGGCCTTGGGAGCGAAGGAGGCAACGAAACAATTACATGGCATTAAAGTATCCAGACGAACCCCCCCCCCCGGTCTCTCACCTTCTCTTTGCGGATGATTGTCTCCAGTTTAGCCGAGCTGACATGGTTGAAGCGCATACTCTGAAGACCATTCTTGATGACTTCTGTGAGGCTACGGGCCAACAAATCAATCTGGCTAAATCTGGTGTTTTCTTCAGCAAGAATATGCCACATCGCCATTGTCGGCTAATTGCTCGGCTCCTCAAAGTAAAAATTATGCCTCCTGATGAACGCTACCTGGGGACCAATCTTTTCTTTAATCGATCCAAGACTGTGGCGTTCAAGAGTATCGAAGAGCGAATTTCTAATCGACTGCAATCCTAGCGAGGGAAACTTCTATCTCAGGCTGGGAGGACCGTCCTCATTAAATCAGTTACGTCTTCTATTCGTCGTATCAGATGTCGTGCTTTGCCCTCCCGTAGTCGACATGTAAAAACATAAATGCCCTCCAACGGGACTTCTGGTGGGGTAAGCGCAAAGAGGCCCGAAAACCCCTATATATAAAAAAATGGAAGGAAGTTTGTCGCCCAAAGCGGGAAGGGGCCTGGGAATTCGTGAAGTGGGGGCGACTTATAAAACCCATTTGGCCAAACTCGTCTGGCGACTTCATCAGCAGCCGGACCAGCTATGGGGTAAAATTTTGAAAGCTAAGTATTTTTTGGCCTGTGATGTCCTGCAGGCTAAAATGAAGGCAGACTCCTCTTAGACTTGGCGTAGTATCCAGTCTGTAATTGCAACTGTTAATACCAACTCGTGCTGGCAATTCCGGACGGGTACAAAGATTCGGTTCTGGACGGACAACTGGGTTCCATCGAACGTGGGCTGGAGACCAACTCCTAGGATTGGAAGCCCTGCAGAAGATCGGCCCCAGTGGGTGAATCATTTTATTGACCCCGTACAACGGATCTGGCGAATGGAGGAATTATATGGATGGTGTGACGATGGTTCGGCGACCCTGATTTCCCATATATATATCCCTCGGGAAGGGGAGTTGGATGAATTTAAGTGGTGCCCGTCTAAAGATGGGAAATTTTCTATCAAGTCGGCATACCACACCCTGATGTCAAATGCCCTGATGGAGCCGATTGTGGGCCCACCTAAATTCCTTCTGAAACTCTGTCAAAATAAAGCTTCTCCTCGGGCCCAACTCTTTGCTTGGAAATGCCTACGGGATATGGTTCCCTGCCGGGATATGATTGCGGCTCGAATGGCTCTTACGGATGTTACCTGTCCGCTGTGCTCAGCATCTTTGGAGTCCCTACATCATTTCCTCCTGGACTGCCCTTTCACTCGTGCGGTTTGGTTTGGTACAGTGTTTGGTGGTCAGATCCATACGTTATCACAACTTTCTGTTCCGGAGTGGATCTCAATGTGGATTTCACTACTTTCGGATTGGCCTATTGCCCGAGACGTGTGGACGATGATCGTCTTTTCTCTCTATTGGATGATTTGGAAGATGCGATGTGCCTGGGTTTTCCAAGATTTGAAGCCGGATCCGACCTGTATTTCAACGACTATTAATAATATGGTGTCAAGTGAAACCATATATCGTGCTGAATATCTATATATCCAAACTCCGTGGGGTATTCCGGATTCTGATTGGAAAAAAATTAATGTCGATGCATCATTCTAAAAAGATAAAAGTTTCAATAGTATCGGATTAGTTATTCGTGATTCTCACAATAATTTGTTGCAGCCTGAGTTTCTTCCCGCCAGTTTTCATCTAGTGAAGAAGGCGAGGCGATAACAGTTCTGGCTGGTATTCATTGGGCGAGGGAGAGAGGAGAGAAGAAGGTGATTATTGAGATAGATGTTGAGGCGATCTGCTCTTTTTGCAAAAATGGTTATGCAGCGGTGTCATGGTCGACTAAAGCGATTTTACAGGACTGTTTGGCTCTCTTTGTCTTGTTTGTAGATATTCGTATCTGTTATGCTACGGGAGCGCTAATTTGGTTTCCCATGTAATAGCTACTAGACCCCAGGCTGACTTGTTTATTTGAACTTGGTATAATTATCCTCTTGAGTGGCTATATATAACCCTCATGAACGATGATACCACTTTTGTAACTCATTTTGCTTATTAATTAAGGTTTGCCAATCAAAAAAAAAAAAAAAACATTTCTATGTGAGAGAGACGGTCAATCAATATTGTTGATGTAACACTAAATATTGATTGACATCAAGGCATAATGATAAGTGTGATTCATCAATTACAACAAAACATGAAATTCGTTGCTTTCTACAAACTGCGTCACCCACCATGTTTCAAATAACCTTACATTTTCGCCTCATACAAAAGCTTAAAGTATTCAATACAAGATTAAAGGCCGAAATATATAATTATGGATGTTTTGCATGATCAAAACGCTAGAGTTAAGATTTTCTCCATCGGTAGATGATGCTTCATTCTACCTCATCGAAACACATGCAGTTTCTATCGAATAGTAAAGAGCACTTCAACTTTGCAATCTGAATTCTAGCTGCTACACCATAATGTCATCATAACGCACCTCTAAATACTATGCTTGAGGCTTCAAAACTTCTAATATTCCAGTAGAGTAAAATCCAATATAACTAGCCAACCTCCTTTCCCTGAAACTAAAAAGAAGCCTAAACATAGGCATGCCCTCAAGTAACCTGAGCTGAGCAAGTTGACGTCAAAAGGGTTCCTCGGAAGCCTTCCTCTGCTGACTGGACTATCGCTTTCTGTTCCAAAAGCTCCTCTGAAAATCAGCAGTTCAGCATATGGTTTAAAACTGAACTTCAGTAGTTAACAGCTAAATATGGGAGGACCAGAGGTTAGTAAAATGACGAATAACTAACGCAACAGTTTACAAACATAGGCAAAAACGTTTTGATCAACTTCTTCTGATGTGTGACATCCAATGTTCAATGGATCCCACGCAACAAAAAGCATTGACAGCATTATTGTTTGAAGAAAGTTGTCTAGAAACGTTAATCATGTTTGCAGATGATCATATTCATCCGGCAGACTCAGTTGTTCAGCCTCCCACCTCACTTAACCCTTTCATGTTACAGGATCCCAAATGGCTTTGCATTTCGCTCCAGGCAGAAGCCCTATCTAAGTTGAGGAAAAGTACTCACGCCACAACCTAGAGTATCCACTTAAATAGTTGACTTCCAACCATGATTTTACTCTTATTGAAGCATGTTTGGGTACATGGTTTCACTACTTACTATTATACTTTAATCTAAAAATTACCTGCAATATCACGATTCTCATAGACTTCTGAGTCCCTGACCCACAAGACATCCCCAGGAATTATATTCATGTCAGCCAAAGTAGCAGATTCCTCTTTAATTAACATCTGACCTTTGTGAAGAATCTGGTTCTCTTTCACAACCTGTCAGTTATTTAAAAATAAGAGTCATAACAGCATTTTGGTAGAACTCAATATGTCTAGCATTAATGAAGCTACTGTCAGCATTTAGCAAGACGGTTAGTTTAAATAGCCAATAATATTTGATGGTGATGCTCAAGACATAAAAAAAATGTTTTTCAAATGCCTATTTTTACAATAAACCAAGTAAGGCTGTCTCCTAGGGTGGCAGTCTCAAAGTTGTTTGAGACTTCTAGGACAAAAAACTAAACTTTAAAAAGTACTTTATCTCTAGGGTAATTTGAAGGCATCAAAAGCTTCTTTTTTTTATCATTCCAGTAGTAGGGAATTTGATAGTTAAACTAGTAACTATATAAGAAATATTATTACTAAGTTGGGCAACTGATGTATATACACGCATATATACACATTCATAAAAATTTATTTAAAGACATACTACAAACAATGGATATGTTTGAGGCTTTATTGAAAATCTGGCCAAAAAACTAGTATGAACTATCTCCCTTCCCCCAACTACTAGTATAAATTACAAATATTTAAGGCCTCACTGCAGTATAAAATGTAAATGTTTTAGGCCTCACTGCACGTTTTTCAATTCCATTTTTCCATAGGCAGCAGTTAATGCGTTCAGTTCTGAAAAAATAAACTAAATAGCCAAATGAAATACTTCCAATCAAGACAGATAACGTCACGAGGTCTTCATTCATATAAATATGGGGACGAAAAGGCTCCTGTGACGTCAGATGCATCCACCAAATTTAAACACAATCTCACGATAATTGTCCTGTGAGGTCCTTTCTCTTACTAAGAATGGAAGGTCAAAGTTGTAAATTCTCCCGATCACTTGATCTTCTCTCTCGATTAACTCTCTTCTCTGCGAATGGCCAAGGTTCAGAATCTCAGGCCTATAGTTGATCAGAACATGAGGTACGAAGAAATGTTGGATAGGTTGCAAACTATTTGACGAAGATCCTAAGCTGGACATACATGATTGCATATCATTTTGTGCTAAAAATGCTAGTTAAAACATACTTCCCTGTGCTGTATGCTCCTAATTTGAATATTAAGGTTTCAATGGCAATGAAGCTCGTGCCAAAGTCTAGCTACCCGCAATTGTTTAAGTACTTTGGCTCACCAGGTGAACAATCACGTTATGAAAAGAAATTGTTTTGCGGAAAATAGGGTAAGGTTTTTTGAGAAATCTAACAATCTATTATGGCCCCAATTTTATTTCTTTAAATTCAATTTTTTTGCACTTCCTTTTGTTAGTGAAAAGAGTATGAGAGAGAGAGAGAGAGAGAGAGAGAGAGAGATCTTACCCCGAAACATTGCCATAACCTCATTTTCAGCTCGTAGACTGATGTGGAGCCAGAAACTGTCAGAGCAATTGAATTGCCAAATCTTGTCTTACGAGAACGCTTGGACGAACGACGATCTCGATCCGAAATCGTCCCTGAGGCTTCTAGAACTGATCTAGGGGCCTCCTTACCATGTACCAGAAATACACATATTTCCTTGTTACAATAACTAAGTTTTTGCATCAACTTGCATCTTTCTCGCTCTCTAATGCAGTCCTCACATATCTAGCCAAATTGTACAAATACGGTAGTCGTTAAATGGAAGTTAAACAAAAAAATAAAGCAGGCCACAAATGACAAACATAGCCATTTCATCACATTGGACCTTCATTCTTATAAATGAATAATATAGCAGTACTTTAATGTAATTATATGAATATCTCAGCATAGTCTATTCAACCTAGCATGATGAGTTCATATTCTAAATAGTTATTTAATTATCAACAATAAATGTATGACTGTTGGTGTTCGATACGGATCGAGGATCTTTCTGTAGATCCTTCAATCACTCAGCATTTTTAATAATTTGATGCCCAATCTTTAATGTCAAAATTAACAGAATTATTTGCAGCAAAACAGCAATTTAGCCTTACCTCTGGATAAGTCTTGATAATAGGGTGTATTGAATCAAAATCTTCATCAATTGAAATACTCAAATCTGCTTCTGAATTGGGCATGTCTTCACTCGATTTGCTAGTCCCATAGCTACTGACCTCAATTTCAGCCGAGATACTTTTTGATTCAGAGTATTCCCACTCTTCACAAAAAAGGTTCCAGTCATTCTCTGTAATGATTGTCAAACCATCTGTCTGGTATTTAAGAAGAAATGGTAGATCATAGGAAATCAATATCAGTCTACCAATACAACAAGAGTTGAATAAGTGCAAAGTAACTAGAGACTTTTGCGGAACAAAGGAAAAAGAAAATGACGGTTGTCCAGTTGGACTGCATATAGCTACACGGGCAATGGATCCAGCACCAAGGGACTCTTAGTTCCACCGACATACTAACGTTATTAAGGTGAGCTGTTGGGTATCAAGTCGGTTTTTACAAGTCCAATTCAAAAATTCTCTTTAGATCAGTTCCTCGGCCACGGGGCGGATAAAAAATCCCTAATACTCATCCCCACATCCATGGGGGCTGCATATTTTGGGTTTCAGACCCATTAGCCATTAGTAGTTCTCAACAAATAAACTCCCTCCTCTCGGGGGATAGTACCTCGAGACATTATTTTGGTGTGTTGTCCCCTTGAGAGAGACCTTTTAAATAAGTGTTAGCAAAAGTCACCTATATCCTCGTAGAAAAATAAACTGGATATACTAATTCTAGTGATAAAATAATTTTAATAAGAATATGAAATTTTCATTGATGATCTTAAAGAAAACTTTCCAAGGTAGAAAGAATACAACGTAAAGACAAAAGATAAAGAAAAATATTATAATAAATGCTTGACATCACGTCAGATCCGCTATAACTAAACTCCCAAATGCAACACAAGGTCTTCAAACCTCACCCCCTCATAATCCAAACTCAACTACAACTTCAGGAATCAAAAACCCAAACAAAACAACCACCAAAGGAAAGTGGCACAACCCTATTACTTATAGCCTAGTAATAACCCTAATACTAATCACAAGAAAGTAAAAGACGCGTCAATAGTAGGTGATATGCAACTCATGTCAAACTCCCCTTCTTAAAGAAATTCAACTATGAACTTAATTCTTCTACATGATCATCGCTATTAGCAGGCTGGACCAAACTGCTTGGATAAGGTGTGACCTCGAGCTTCGCTTTTGTACTTGCTCTTTCGAATGAAAACAAAAATACCATGAATATTAAACATTTCGGAACGAACCAATATACCAAGTGGTGGGGTACTTGCAAAAACCCAGAATTGATTATGAATTTTGCAACAATGGAGTTAAGTGCTCTTGATAAGACCATAAAAGCCTCCCAAAAGATTCAATAAATTCTGAGAACGTTGTATCTGTAAACTCGAACCTCACATATCTTCATTTTTATCGGCCAAAAGAGAGCAAAATCCTTGAAGACAGCTTGCATCACAGGAACCCGAACCTCACATGTCATTAGGACAAAAGTACCACAATGTAACAAATCAAATCGGGAGGACAGGAGGACAGAAGTACTGGGAAGTATGTTTAAGGAAACCAACTGTTGGAGACCTCTAAACTTCTAAAGACAGACTACAATCTAGAGGAACGCTGAAGTACTGGATCCAACCTTAAAGTAAACAGAAACATCAAATAGGATACTTAGCAGAGAGAAGGAAAAAGAAGCCGCAAGTCGAGAGAGGCGATTGAACCAGATTCGATAACAAGGGTAGAAACTCACTTAATCTCGAAATCTTCCCTGTGATCTAGTTGTAACAAAGTGAAATCGAAGAAATAAAATTATATGTAGCAACCAGGAGAAATCAAGAGCAAAGGAAAAAAAAACAAAAAACCAAGGTTTTGAATCCTAGAAGTCTTTCAAAGAGAAACTGAAATTAGGGTTCTTCCCAAATCTTCACAACAAAATTAAAAGAATAATTCGTTAGCAGTTTGGCAAAACCAGGGTAAGTATTTCAAGCCAGAGGATCTCAAAATCGTACCTATCAAACTAGAAAACTTCAGAAATTCGAATTACCAGGGGAATGGTGAATGTTTCTTGCTTCCCCCTCTGTGCCAAGCCTGCCTTTGAAGAGACTGTTCAACACTTATTTGTGAATTCGCATGCAAGAACCATTTGGAGCTGCGCGGCTGCCACATTTGGTAGAAAGTTGTCCCAAATCCACACTGTTCGTGATCTAGTTAGACTCGCCATTAAAACCACTCTTGTTCCCCAGGTAGGGAATCTTTGGCTTCCAGCCATTCTTTCTAATCTCTGGGCTACTTGGAGTATGCACCACAACAACATGGGTACAGATATCAGGGAAACCCGGAGAGTCATGTAGCAAATGCGATCATCTCTGTCTTTCAGAATATGAATCAGGTCATTAAGATAAATGTTCCAGAATTTGATGACAAAACAAATGGAGATGGGTTTATTGACTGGCTCAATTGGGTAGATCAAGTTTTAGAGTTCAAACGTTGCGGATACCCTCGTGCGGTAACATTGATGGAGATGAAATTGCAAAACCTTCGACAAAACCGAAACCAATCTGTTGATGATTATGCACGCAATTTTTACTTATTTTCGTCTCGAGTTATGTTATCTGAATCGGAGGCCCAGGGAATTAGGTCGGTTCAAGCTTGGGTTAACAAAGCGGCTACAGGATGAGTTGGCATTGTTCAACGCTCAGAGTTTGTCAGAGGTTGTTGAAATGGCCAATCGAGAGGAAACAAAACTCAAGCCGGCAGCTTACTTATCTTTTACTCCTCCAGTAAGAGTTACTACATCAATGACAGCAGCAACTCCAAAGGCACCAGGGACGACCGGTTCCGCAATTTGTTACAATTGTAGGTAAACAGGTCATATGAGGCGTGAATGTCTGAATCCTAAAAAGCATATAGCTCTTCTAACCCAGAATCGTCACGATCACAATGACGAGGCGTTTCACTAGATGTGGGGCGATGATATCGACGAGGAGACAATCATTGCGGTGAACTGTCCATCCCCTTGAATTCGTCCACGAATTCTTCTTAGGGGTGGGGGGAGAGATGATAGGAATCATGGCCGATGTGGCCACTCCGGCCAAGTCCTCCGCATCCTTAGTCTGTCTCTTCGTGGGACCCCCTTTATTTTAGTAGTTTCTAAATTGTCTTATATGTTTTAGACATGTTTCGGTAGTGTTTTGGAAAGGTGGGGACTTTTCTTCTATAAAGGATTATTGGGGGAGAGGTTAATACTAGTTGGAGTTTGAGAGAAAGCCCTAGTTAATGGGTATAGAGAGGGAGAGAGAGATCTGATATTCAGTTGTTAATTCATCAATAAAGTAGGTTTACTTTTCTGTTAATCAATTGTACTTCCGCTTAGTAGTTTCTATAAAACCCTAACACTAAAAAAATATAGTTTCTAAAATAAAATAATTTCTAAAATGAAAGAGAATCTTCTAGAGAGGAGAGATAGAGAGAGGGCCGAGTAGGACCCGAGACGAGTGGGGTATGACCATGACGAGCTCCTTATAAATGGCAACCGGAAACATATGCAAAACATACTTCTTGTTTACTTGCCAATCGTTAAGAAGAATTCAAGTATTGAGATCTTTGATGCACAAATCCAAAAGACAAACATGAAAAGAAGTTAACAGAAGGAAATCTTGAAATCCTAAGGTACTTACAGGTGATGTCGACTGGGTGATAGAGCCACGTTTGCATATTAAGTTAAGAGGCCTTTCTAGAAGAAGTGAATGCTGGCATATCAAGAAGAAAAAAAGCGAAAAAACATGTTTATTACAGATGTTTAAGGAAAATGTATTTCCTAGAGAATAACACTTCTTATACTAAAGAATCATATCCTCTTTATAAAACACAATGGAGTAAACTTGGGAATGCTAATAACTTCACGTCATAAAAGTTAAGATTATTATCATGTACATGATGCTACTTACTTTCTCACAAATAAGAGAGTTCATGGTGCCCTCCAAACAATCAGGTTCTGCTGAAAAAGACATGTTTTTCCCACTTACTGTAATATAACTTCTCCATGCTGTCAGCCACGATGAAGGCAGCATGTAATATTTACAGCCAGGAGAGAGAATAATGTTTTTTCCCGAGTATAATTTCTCATGAACCTGGCGCTGTTTAAGCTTCCTTGATCTGCAAATGAATAACAAAGTCAATTCAATAATAACTGTATAAACATTAATGAGACCTTTTATAGTTACCTAAGGGTGTCTTCCACAGACGCCACTTCTGATAGTTGGACAATACAACGAGCACAAGTTTCAGAGTCCATTGGGAAAGCTGAACATCCAGAAGGACAATCAGGGTTCAAAGCATTAGCACTTCCAAGTAGAAATAGCCAGAGATACTCAGGAACCAATACACGCTTTGCCCAAGGAGATTGTTCAGGCATGAGTTGTCCGTGGGGGCACGTAATTGAAGCTGTTGCTCCAACATCAGCTTCGCGTGGAGAATCAACATGCTTTCTCCGCAACCACTGAAGCAACCTAAATGAACAAGATTTGAATAAATATAATCCTACATGAGATTAAGACAAATCGAAGTATGACAAATAAGAAATGGTATTAATTCACTGAGAATATAACACCCCAAAACAAATACCCATATGGTTTTATCGAGCGACAACCACAAAACTAACTAGAAAATTGAAAGAAACACATACATCATAAAACAATATATGTATGCTGTTCAACCATACATTAAACGTCCAAAAAGGCTTAGAGAACAAGATTTAATACATTAAAACACCCTCTACCATATTTTTATTATTTTGAATGAAAAGTTAAATGCGGGTGAGCATGCTGTTCTTATTCTAATGTATATTTCTGCTTCTGTTCATATCCGGGTCTCTCCCTGTTTCATTCTATAAATTCTATATATAAGTGTTTCTTGAAAAAACTGCAAGATGCAATAAGGAACTGATGATTTAGACGAACTCTTGGTGTTTTGGTTCTAGATTTTAACAGGTGTGTTTTCTTTTTGGATTTTCAGATTAAGTATCCCCATATTTCAGTATCATGGATGATGGAAATCAATCCAGTAATCAATATGAAGGCATATGCCTAGAACACATCACTGAACATGCATGCATGCAATATTTATTCTGAGAAAACATCGCAATCAACCTAGAAGACTAGCAAGGGATAATGTTAAAAAAAATGAAGTACAAAGGTTACGGCTAATAAATTCTGAGTGGTGAATGAGAGATTGTTGAGGGAATAGCTAGCATGATTGTGTTGTGTCACAGAATGGTGAGGTGTTTTATTGGCTTAATACTACAGGAAGGTTTGGGGTTTTCTTCTACCCACATGGAAAATGGGGTAGAATCTTGATGTGTTAGGAATTTAATATGTAAAAGGACATGTATAGGTACAAATTATGTATTAGAAGTGTAGTTGGTTATACTCTTTGCTATTATTTATTTGTCTATTTTTTACTCATTGCCTACTGTTGTTTACAAGATTTTCGATATTAGCCAATGATTCTTACCATTTTTTCTCTCGATAGATTAGTTTGATTCGTGAGAAGGGTGAAAACGATAAAATTATCAACAAATTTGGAAGAAAAGTATAATTCGTTTTCATTATCGCATTTTTTTTGACAAAACGATTCCAAACAAGAACATAATACTTCAGCAACAGAACTAAAACATGAAAGACTAATTGTAAGAAAGGAAAAGCATACCACGCTTTAGATACGTTATACAACATTCCATCACTAAACTTTCCTGCAAGTGCCGCCTCTGCAATTTGTTTCATGGTTGCTCTTTGATCCCTAAACTCAACGCTACGAATCATAGTCTTAGCACCATCCATGAGACAATCAAGGCAGTAATCTTCACTTGACAGAGATGGTCCCCCTGTACACTAGAAAATTGTAACCCATCAGCATAACTACCAAATAAGCAACAATGAAGATAAAATGGCATAAGAAGAAAGTAAGAAACTGGATAACCAAAACTACTGACTAAACCAGCCCAAACACTTGTCGTAGGCTTGGTATTCAAAATTGTTGCTTCCAACCGATTTGCCCCAATCAAAATTAATATCAGAGCAGGACCTATCTTGGCATTTTTCACCTTCTTCAATTGCATTTTCAATTAAGTTTGATTATCGCTGATTTACAAACCTCTTTGTTAAATCTCCAATATTTGTTTTCACCTACTTTTTAGGGTTTTGATCAAAGTTACTTCAACAATTTACAATTGCCCCTTGTTTTCCCTTGACAAGTTATTGGGTTCGATCTTTCTCCCTGCTTTGTCCTTCTTTGTCCTTCCCGAACGAGTATTTTGGTTTGACTAGGTTTTGATACCTTTCACCTGCGATTTCTCTAACAATCGATTTGAGTACAAAGAACTATTTAGGGGTGCTGCTATTTGTAGCTTGATTTCTTGGGTATGATTTAAGATCCATGGATCTAAATCTGCGAGAATGTGATTTTTTTTTAATTCTTTGTTTATGCATTCATGAAATCTAAAAATTGATTAGCGAATCTTTGTTACTAATTATGTGGATTTTTAGAAAGAAAAAGCCAAGTTTGATTCGTTATTTCTAACTTCGGATGGGATCGAATGCTTCTTAATGATGAAATCCCGTTCTTACGGTAGTTAGTACTTAATAAGTCACGAGCAGTTTATGTGAGTCACACATTGACCCGCTATTTACGTCTCTCTCGTTGCAGATTACGTAATGTAATGACAAAATTTAACATGCCTGCAATCTTTGCTTCTTAGATTTCAAAAAAAATAGTCTATGGGGATTTCCTTGGCGATTCGTAATTGGAGATCTTCTTTTGATTTCACCCCCTTCTTTGATAATCCTTGATCTTTTCTCCGAGGATCTATTCGTTTGATTTGATTTGGTGATTTGAATTGCCTTATTCTCTTTGATTTTAATTTGAGAACTTTCGTCTCTTTTTCAAATTTTGTCTTAGACTTGTGATATTTGATTGCAGATGTCTTGTGTTTTCATACCAATTCATGAGATCTCTTTTGCTCGATCTCAGGAGATTGGTTTTTTTCCTTTTTTAAGAGATTTTTTATTCCCCATATATTTGTTTCCCTTTCTGTTTGTATAATCTTTGCTTTCATTGAGCTTCACACAACTTCTCCCTCTTTCTTCCTCTCTCTCTTTCTCCCCCTTTCTCTTTCCTTTCGAGAACTGTCATTGGCCCATCTTTTGTGATGGTCCCCAATAGTGATTCCTTGTTGTCGTGGTTGGGAAATTTGAGCTGGAAGAGTTCAGGCTGATGTTAGGTTCTCTAACAAGGATGGGGTACCTTCGATTCGTTTGCACCTCAAGACATCACTCGATTGGAAGTTGCTCTTACTTATACCTTGATAACAAATTTCTCGGCCGGCAGACCTTTCCTCAATGAGATAGGTAGCAACATCAGGAGGCAATAGAGTTTGAATGGTGAAATTATCATTGGCCTCATTGATTAAAGACACATCATGATGATGTTGGCCTCATTTGAAATTAATCGTGAGGCCTCTCACATTAAGGGGTACTATTACAAAATCTTAAGATGGTCTTTAGGGTTTGATCCAAAAAAAGATGCCCCTCCTGCATCAATTTGGTTTTAGTTCCCAAATCTTTGCTTACATCAAATTGGCATGCAGAGCAAGGTTCGTTACTTAGAAGAAAAAAATTACAACAATGGTGAAGAACGGGAGACCAAAGAAACCAACAACAACCGAGAGATATGAGGAGATGATGAGCAAGGTCGATAAGATGATCGTGCTTGTGAGGGCCGTATGGTTAAGTTCCGACGATGGTTTGCAAATCGGAGAGAGGGGTCGACCCAAGTCGAGGATTTGAGGAAGAGATTCTTCGATGGATACGCAAATTCCGATCAATGGAGTACTCCAAATCAGTCTTACAACAGTTGGGAGGCGTTTTGCAGGTTTGAAGATGTCGGAAAACGGCAAATCGCTTCGAACATTACCACGGGTTCAACGGAGAAACGCATCGATAATTGGACAACCTCCGATTAACGGAGTTGTCGAAACAGTGAATAGGACCATTGGGGAGGTTTTTCCAGTCATAAGACCGGAAAACAACGAGAAAAATTTAGGGTTGCCACAGGTTACACAAACATGAGGAGAAAGAACAATCACAACGCAAACACAAATTTTGACGAACAATACATCGAAACCAATGAGGGAGTCATCATAAAGGTTGGAGGGGTCGGAGGAGGGCCACAAGACGCTAGAAATCGATTGAGATCGTCGCGGGTATGCGAGGGTGACATGGAGGTTGGGAAGAAATAGTTTCCCGACACGTATAAGTCACGGGCTCAAGCAAGCCCAGAAGGTGTCGCAAACCCAGACCTTAATCTATCCCTTGCAGGCCCGATAACGACCAGTCCTATACCCAACACAACAACATCAAGGACACAACTAACAACTGCAACGACGACTGTCTCCTTCCCCACAACAACTCCGGTCAACCCACCGGCGTTAATGAAGACCAAATTGCTGGCAGGGACCAAACACTACGGAGCTCTGGTGACTACATGACTACACCGACAGGTACGAACCGTACTCAAGTTCTTCCACCACCATTACCAACTCGGCCATACACATCGAATCCTCGCCTACAGTTGTGTGTATTGGATTTGAAGGGTTGTTCTTTACTCACAGTTTTGGTTATGTTGCCTCTAACTGGTAACATATGATTCGCATTTGTGATCGTGGGTTTTCTACTTGCAAACTCTCGATGTTACTTGCATTTTAAAAGGGGTGTTGGAGATAGATTTAATGTTAGGATAATCCTAAGGGTCTTTTTGCTCTTCTATTGTAGGCTATCTTATAGCCAAGTTGCATACGTTGTAACCTAATAAGATTATCACAATGAAGACAGCTTCATTTTCTGTGTTACTTCTCTTTCTTATAAACCCTAGATCTCATTACTTTTGTATTTATAATACTTTCAAGTGTGTGGGTCCAAAAATTTTGCAACGCTAAGTGTAATGTATAGTGTCAGCAATTGCTAATCCAATAAAGCAACATGGGAATCAAGATAATGCGTCACCCCATCCATTGGGTATATTAGAGAGTCATGGAAAATTTCGTGGTCAACTACCAACTTCTATTAGCATGCACTTTTGATTTCATGACTTAAAAAATTTCTCGCCTGAGTTAGTGGTCGAACTCTTCAAAGAAGGAGAGATTTGATGGAACACGCAGTCGTCTCTACATCGCCTACGTAAACGATCGTTTCCCCATGTAGCAAGACCTCTCTCAAAATTAGGTTTATTGTGTGTTATTAGATTTATTTCAATTAAAAGGCTGGGATAATTGTTAGTGGCTTATTTTTTAGAGAGAATAAAAGATCCACATCCTTTATATAAGGATGGCTGGGTTAGGTTGAGGTACTGTGAGTTTGAGTGAAGAAAGTAGAGATGAGAGAGAATTGCAGAGATTTAATTTGAGAGATTAACAAAAGAGAAAGTATTTTATTTTAGTTTCGTTAATTATTTTTGCGTTAAATTTCTTCTTACATCGCTAACACTGCAACAGAGCTACTTACATTGCTACACGGACTCAAAATTATGGCTGAAAAAGGTTGGCTCAACATCATCATCGAGGTGGATTCCCAAGTTATTGTGAATTGGTACAACGAAGGAGGTGTAGAGGTGTAGTTCTGGACTCCCAAGATATAGGGTGGCTTGGGCGGAGATCATTAACCTAGGCAGAAGATTAGGGGTGTCCCTTATCCATGTAGTTAGAGAAGCAAATTTTATTGCAGATGAGCTCTATAAGCTTGGTGCAACTCAAACGAACGTGGTGCACTCCATTTTTAGGCTTTTAGCTCACTTTTTAGGGAAGTGCTTTTTGAATTCTAGTCCTCCCCTTGTACATGTTTTTTCAATTCAATTAAGCTTTCATTAAAAAAAATCAAGTAATGTGATGACATGAAGTTCATTTTTTTAATCTTTTTTTACTTCTACATTTGGGTCAGACTCATTACATTCGATAAAAACCTAATGTTGAGCCCAAACTATGCAAGTTTAACTCTCTCATTTTTCTCCAAAGTTCAACTAAAGAAAACATCACAAATGACATGAATCTCGAGTACCAATGTCTTGTAAATTCTTCTCCTAATTTTATTCTTATTTATATTTTTGTTTATTTATCTTGATAAAAGAAATGACACGAAGTCCAAGTAGAATTAGAATTTAGTAAAGCTTAATAGGAATTGGGTTTTAGAAACCTAGAAGAATTAGTATGTCTTTTCCTTTAAATAGATCTTATGCGCCTAGTTGAAATTTAGGTTACTTGAGTGAAATAAATTCAATTTTGATTTTCGAATAAATGTTAAATTCAAAGGGCAATTTTTACGATTTGTGTGATTTTGATTAATATAAAATTCTATTTTTGAATTAGTTTATTGGTTTATCGAAATCTAACTGCTTCCGTATGAATCGAAACACGTAATCATCCCTCGCAAAATCTACTCTATATTCTCTTAGTCACACCCTTTTCACATGTTAGTGTGGAAGTTTTTTTTTTTTTTTTTTTTTTGCAGATGTCTATCTTTGAACTTAATCCTTGATCAATAAAAATGGTTAATTGACCCCAAAAAATGTAAGTACTGGGTCACATTCATTGATATACAAAAGTTAATAAATAGTTGTACTCATTAGACCAAACTTGTTACTGTAAAAACTAAACTAAAACAACTAATAGGCTTACGGAAAAAGAAGAAGAAAAAACTTATCTCAACATATAAAATAAGATACAAAATAAACAAGAGTTTCACCAAATCAGATATCAGCTATCATCGACCAGTCAGTGGGTAATTAGCTCAAGAATTTCATATATATAAACCGTGTGATTAACCCCAAAATTTAACTTCCAATGGTAACAAGGGGATGGACGCGGTGGTCAATTAGAACTGTCAAGTGTATAGATGAATGTCCAACCTTTGGTAAAGTATCATATATAAACCAGAGTGGTGTCAATTGCTATGAGTTTGAGTTTCTGGAGTTTCATGAAATAGGTTTACTGTTGTTTGATCATTACTCTATTCAAGTAAGAGAGTCTGATGGCAGAAGATGAATAATAGTTTCCTTTTTAGCATGTAGGTTGAAAGGTAGGACCATACATCTATACGGTCAATGGTTCCAAATGACCACCAAGGGTGCGCAACTCGTTCCCTCCACGAAGATTACACATTGTAAGGAGTTTTTTATTGTATCTTCACTATAGACCTTAAGTATATCAGCAAATACCTTAAGAAGTAAACTTGTCCAAGCTTTATCTGATAATCGCTTCATCGAGCCAACTTTTGCAACTGGAACTCTTCCATGCACACACTGAATTGAAGTGTTGTCAAGAATACTGCAAGAAATTACAAAATAACTAATAAACCATTTGTTTATGTTTACAAACATTCTAATACAAAAATTTTGACAATGCTACAAGATCCAACATATTAGATGTTGCGGTGAACAAGAAGTTGGGTCGATTTATGGAGAACTACGTAGACGGGCATCAAAGAGGGGTTGCGAAAGACTCGAGGAGGAATGAGGACTCTTATATCCACCCTTTACTCAACCATTGAGCTCCAACTAGCCAAGCGTGAACAACCACTATCCATGATGTGGAGTATGATGCATGAAAAGGACAACAAATCAGATGACAATTACAGCAGAAATATAAAGAGATAGAGATGGAGATAGGAGGAAAGGTCCAAAGAAAGGTGCTCAATTTAATTATGTTTTGATAAGTTTAAATTTTATTAAGATAGAAAAGGGAAAAAAGACGAAGCAAACAAAAAAACTACACCACATAAAACAAACAAAAAGAATGCAAAAAGGCCTCCAATGCTCGAAGAACTTCATAGACCTCCCAAGATGATTTTTCCATATAGCAACAAAGGAATCGAAAAGCACTCCTTTTACATCAAACACCGCTCTACTCCACCAAAAAAACAAGAGATTTTATGGAGATAATAACTTTCCAGTTCGTTTGCTCTTTTCCTTCGAATTTCCTCGCATTATTTTCAAGTCAAATAGCCAATAACGACAAGCTCTACCTTACCACCCTAGTTAATGGCGACTGGCTCTAGCTCAATTGGTTAGAGCAATACTCTGCCAATACTCCTGGTAGTGTAGGCGCGGGTATAGGTCAATAATTTGACACTACCTAGCCTAAAAAGAAAAAACCTGTGTAGCGGTGAGTGCGCATGTGCGAAATCATCACATCTAGGTTGGACGTAGGTCAGAAAGAGCTTGTTGTCGACCTAGCTGTTGATCCTTGGTCTAGAGAATGTAGACGCTCAGTTTACTCTGATAAAACTCCCTAGCCCAGAATGATTTGGTTAAGCAAATGAGTAATCCAATCATCTAGTTGTTTTCTTATGTAGCTTGTATTTCCAATATTTTGGTGTAGTGTGTTTGAGTATCTGAACTATCTTTGTATTTGCATCTTTCGCGGAGAGTGTACTTTGTATCTTTGGGGTGTGAATTGTAGACCAACTCTAATATCGTATTTGGATTGATTATTAGAGCAATATAAACAAATAACGACATAAAATACATATATATAACATTTTATGCTAAAAATACTAACTCGAGGCTGGATCGCCCGATCCATCTCAGGATCGGACGGTCCAAATCGGGATCAGTTGTGGGCGATCCCAGCCCCGAGTCCGAGTTTTGAACCATGTGCCACATAGAACAAAGTAAAACAAGAGTGAATCTCTTTATCCAATAGGGGTAAGAGGAGACAGTTCTTCGGTGGAAAAAGTGAATCAGAGGGCGTACATTTGATTCCCCTTAATATAATCGGAACATAAGATGAGAAAAAAGGTAGGAAAGGAAATAGTTTCTTAATGCGGGATCTTCATCTAGAAGAAAGGCACTTGGATCAGGTCGAAAAACATGAAGGGAAGGTAATAAGAACCAATCAACGGAAACCTCGAATATGATCAGTATATGCCGCGGTCGGGAGGAGAGCTTACCACGGTAGGCCACCTGTAAAGGTTGAGGAGAGAACAAAGCATTCAAATGGAAGAAGAGGTCGTCCTGATTTGGCACTCAATGCGCGACCTGTCCAAGGTTCTTACCCTAGTTACGAATTGTTATGTTGGTGGTTCAAAACGGCTAATGACATGAGGAGAGCGGAGTATTTTTCTTTTATAATTTTATTAGTAGTTAATTACGAGTAGTTTTGGATTATTACACGGCACCTGCGTGCTGTTCTCCATTGTGCTGTTCTCCATTGTGGTGTGTTGATGACATGTTCTTTTAGGGGTTTTTTATTAACAATAATCTAAATTTTATTGAGAAAACATTAACACCTCGTTAGTGCACATGCTATTATTAACATATAAGGAAAACATGGTGCCATAATGGGAAACTGAAGATCATGATGCCCACCTATAATAACTTGATTGGCACATAGAATATAAAAGATATAAATATGATTTACTAAATCAATAAAGTCAAAACTTTATTAAGAATATGTTAACACCTCTTCCGTGCAAATGCTACTATTAATATCACCTGAAGGAGAACATGGTAAAACAGCGGGTACCACAAATTATGCTGCCAACCTTTAGTAACTTGATTAGCACATAGAGAATATAAGAAAAAATGATTAGATACTTACGGAGGATTAATGCTATCAGCCCATTGGCGAAGCCAGTCCGTTGCAATCCAGAAGTATGGCTCTTTGAGTGAAAGAACAGGAGCTTCATTAAGAATTGATCTCACTTCCTGCTTCCGGTCTATTATTTTCTTCAGCTGTCTGTCCTTATTTAGCTTATATTCTTCGCAAGCATTGGCATATGATGCATTTAGCTCTAAAATTTCTTCGTAAAGATGGGATGGAAGAGAAGTATTACTGCTCTCTGAAATCACTGGTTCATCCAGTTCCACATATGTCAACTTCTCACTGCCTTTCCTAGTACTTCTACGATTATACATAAGCATGTATGCATCAGCCGAGGAAAATGACTCTGTGCGGCAAAAAACAGTGGAATCCTGAGATCGAAGCTGACCATCATCAACTTGATTCCTGTTGGACATAGAATTGATATGCTCAGAGCAAGAAGGTTGAAAAATGGAGTCTGTCTGCATAGGTTTAACAGATGAACTTGAAGAGCTTTCTCCGAAAGGATGAGCACCTAACATAGAGACACACTCATCATCAAATCCCCACCATTTCCCTGTACTCTCGTCCTTGATGTTTGCCACATAATGGCCACTATTTGCTGTTCCTCTGTGCACCAGTACAACTGATAAGTCATACACTAGCTCCAACTCAGATGGCTCGCCTAATCTCCTTCCCATATCCAATTCACATGGGAAACTAAACACCGACGTTATTTTTTTCTTCGTTGCAGTCTATGTAAGAGATAGAACGGAAACAGGTTCAGAAAAAAATAAAAACAAAATAACTAACCACATATACAAAGGATTGCATAAGCTACTTATACATCAAGTGAATATGCGGTTCTCAAAAAGGCTAAAGGCGCAAATGAATCCTTCTTAAAATAAGTGAAGCCTTTTGCTTATAATAAGAACAATTTGATGGAACAAAAAATAGCTGCCAAAATTTAGAGGATCCTGTGTGGTAAGAAGTTGGAGTCAAACTATGTAGGTGCATATAAGGTGTCTGAAAGATCAACTATCAATAATACATTAGGATGAATGCGTGAGATCGAGTAAAACTTCCGATTTATGATATGAGTCAACTGTGATTCTCTACATTAGGATGGAATTGAATTTTTTTCCATACTATCTTGTGACCATTGAATATCCAAAAAAAGAAAATTCATGAATTACCGACATTAAATTGATAAAAAAAAACTAAGTATTTTCCAGATATAATAGATAATCTCCTCTAATGAGAGTTTAGATCTTGGGAAAACTTCTTCTCCCGCATGTAACTATCACAGCCTACACGTCACGCTACCACAACCCGCACTTTTTTCTTCTTCCTTGTATCAATTTGATATTCCATATACCTCAACTCATATTCTCTAACAAAAACGAAAGAAAGGAAAAGGACCTCCATGAATAAGCAAGGGAACAATGTCATCTTCTCTTTAGATTTAAAAAATAAAAAATAAAAAAAAACCGGAGATTATATTTTTCACTATTGCTCGGGAAACATCATGAGAATTGTTCTTGGAAACCCAGAATTAGGTCGTTTTAAGTTTGATACAAGAGAAGGTGACAGGCAGCTTGGTTGAATTGGTACATCTGGAGAAAATTAGGGAAGTCTAGGGAAGTTTTACTGGTGATGGGACTGTTGCGTTACATCATACATGGTTATCCTCTGAAGTATGAAAGATATGAACCCACAAAGCTTACTGTAAAAAAAAAAAAAAATTGTTTCTAATATATGCTTGATGAGTACACCCGCAATAGGCATGAAAGAAGAGTACATGTTAGTGACAGTACCTTGGGATGGAAAACACAACGCTTCAACTGCAAGTTGAGTACATTAGGCAGTGTACGTAGCTTAATACAACGTGTAGCATCAACACGTATTTTACATGACTCGCAGAAATATTGATTCTCTCCACATAATTCTTCCATGCTAAGGTAATCTTTTAAACTCTCATCTAAACTTTTTAAACCTTTGATGTTTAACTCAAGTTCGTAAAAATCTTCCATCTTCAAAGAAGCTTCAGACTCTTGTCCACAAACTGAGCACCTATACAAAAAAGGAATTAGTTACTAATTACATCATTTGCAACAATGAAAGAAGAAATAAGGTCTGCTCATTCTGAAAGCATCGGAAAGAAGATCGGCAATATATTCGAGAAGAGGCTTTGATGCCAATTCTGATTTTTTTTATTTTTTTTTCGCAAGGTAAACTGACATTAACAGACTAAAAAAATGCAAAAATACAAGGGTTGCTTACAAGCAAGAGAACCCTAAAAAAGAGAAAGAAGAAATACAAAAAGAAAAACACAAGCAGAGCATCACACTATAATCTGTGGAACAACACTCCCCATGTTTCCTCGTCAATCTTCATGCACTCCTATGGGGATGGTTGCTTCATTGAACTCCGTTTCTTCCATCACAGTGGCATGTTTTGCAAGTCGGTAGGCACTTTGGTTTCCTTCCTTGTACTCCAGAAAGAAATCTGTTTTGCCAAGCATTAATTCTCCCAGACATACACTCAATTAGTTGATGACAAACTCTTCCTCTCAATCTGGAAGGAGGCCAAGGTATTTAAAGGGTATAGGGCCTTCAGTTATTCGCATGATGTTGCACACCACTCCCTTGCTCTCATGACTGACTTTGGGTGAAGTAGGGCTGCCATTAAAGTAAACAAGTAGATCATCTGCAAATGCCACGTGAGTCACCAAAGGTTTCTTGCATTTGGAGTGAAGAGCAAAGGTTCCATGGCTAGCCATGTTTTCAAGAAGAATCCCAACAATTCCATAACCATCACAAACAAATAAAGAGGCATGGGGTGCCCTTGCCTAAGACCCCTAGCCCCTTTCAAATACCCTTCCAGATCCCCATTAATTAAGATGGAGAAGTAAGGAGTTGAAATGAAAAGTCTAGGCATGGGGTGCCCTTGCCTAAGACCCCTAGCCCCTTTCAAATACCCTTCCAGATCCCCATTAATTAAGATGGAGAAGTAAGGAGTTGAAATGAAAAGTCTATTCCAGTGTATGAATTTAGCTGGATATTTCGTAAGCTTCAAGAATAGTTAACACTGCCTCCCATTGCACCATGTCATAAGCTATAATCATCCTCCATGGCCTTGGTGGTGGTTTGGGATATAATTGTCCGTAAGGTCAAAAAATATCATCTCTCTCTACCATCCTCCATGGGTTCAAGGATGGTAGAGAGAGAGAAGAAGAGAGATCAAAAAATGTCATAAGCTATCTTCAAGTCAATCTTCAAAGTAGCTCTTGGTTGCCTTTGATCCCTATGGTAGTTTCTCATCAGCTCAGGAGCAATCAACATATTATCAGAGATGTGTCTACCTTCAACAAAGGCAAACTGGTTGTAGTTGATTAGGTTAGGCAAGACAACCTTAATTCTAGCACATATGATTTTGGAGACGACCTTATAGACCACATTGCAACTGGATATTGGTCTATAGTCATTGAAAGTGGAGGGGTTAACCATTTCGGGGATGAGTGTAACAGTTGTGGCATTTACATGTTTCAATTTTCAATATAGTAATGTTTTTAAGGAAATTCTTGATTGCTCTAACAAAGGCCTTTTTAATAATATTTAGTGTTTATAAAGGTGGAGATAGAGGCAGAGGCAGAGGCGGTCAAGGCTTAGTGAGGCGGAGGCAATATGAGGCGTAAGCCTCACTATTTCCCCTTAAAACTACTAGCATGCAACATATAAGTTAAAATGAAACATAACATAGTAATGATAAGCATAAAACTTAGTAATCACCCCAAAAGACAATACCTTGAGAAGTAATTTGGAGAGTCAAATTGGTTGCCAATGTTTGTAAACAATATGATAAGAAGCAATGAGTATTCGACTGAACTTGATTTTCTTCAAAAATGAGATCACAATCTTTTTTTTTGGAAAAGTGAAAACCTAACCCCAAAACAGCAAACACTTCTCTCCAAGAGGATATAAGATAGAGGGAGACCTAAGAACAAGACCCCTATGGTCATTTTTTGGTATTTGTATAAATATATGGTCTTTTTTGAAAGAAAAAAATGAAATTTTTTAATTTTTTTAAAGAAACTTAACTTCTTTTTTTGCCTCTACCTCCTCCAATTGCGCCTTCAACTACGCCTCCCATGAGCCTTAATGATGTGAGGTTATAGCCTCATTAAGCCTCGGTCAATATGAGGCTATATCCTCTGTGCATTTTTAGGTAAAACAATATGACGCGTGCCTTGAGGCATAGCCTCAGTGCGTTTTTTAAAACAAAGATAATATCGCAACTAACCTTGAAGAAATGAGCATTGAATCCACCTGGCCTTGGAGATTTAGAGTCATCAATACCATTGTTTTAAAAAATGCACTGAGGCCTACGCCTTAAGGCGCGCCTCACATCGTTTTGCCTAAAAACGTATTAAGGCTTAATGAGGCTATAGCCTCACATCATAAAGGCGCAAGGGAAGCACATTGAAGGCGTAGTTGAAGGCGCAATTGGAGGCGGTAGAGGCAAAAAAAGGTAAGTTTCCTTAACATTTTTTTTTTCAACTCTTTTTTCTTCAAAAAAGAACATATATTTATACCAATACCAAAAACGACCCTAGGGGTCTTGTTCTTAGGTCTCCCTCTATCTTATATCCTCTTGGAGAGAAATGTTTGTTGTTTTGGGGTTATGTTTTCACTTTCCTAAAAAATGAGATTGTGATCTCATTTTTGAAGAAAATCAAATTTTGTCGAATACTTATTGTTTCTTATCATATTGTTTACTATCATTGACAACCAATTTGACTTTCCAAGTTACTTTTCAAGTTATTGACTTTTGGGGGTTGTTTTTGTTGATTACTATCTTTTTTATTTACCTATTGTTTTCCAATTTTAATTTGTTGTTTCATGTTGTTATTGTTTAGAGTTCATGGAATGTTGATTTTAAATACTTTTTTTATTGTGATTTGTGAATGTTAGGTTTGTGAATTGTGATTGAATATGGCTCCAAGGAAGGGTTCAAGATCAGACCCGGGTGGAAATATAGGGTAAAAGTGGAGTAACCAAGTGTTGGGAATGGAAAGCGATATGTCTACATGGATTGTAATTTTTGTAAGAAAACTATTGAGGAGTGAAGCGATTAAAAGATCATCTTGCTTGCAACCATAACAATGTTGCTCCTTGCCTAATGTAGATGAAGTAGTTAGACAAGAGATGATTGATTACTTGGATTCACAGGGTACGGGAAGGACAATAGTACAACAAGATTTGTACATGAAGAGTATGAGAAGTGCTTACTTTGAAGCTGATGATAACTATGAAGTTGAGTCTATAGAGATGGAGGTGGTTCAAGGAATCGTGGAGGTTCTAGTGTCCTAGAGGTTCTAGTAGCCGTGGAGGTTCTAATGTTGTTTCAAATCGTGGTTTTAGGGGTGTGATGGATAAATATGTACGAGTTCTTGATGATGAGAAAGGAGAAGGGGTAGAAAATACATTGGGAAAACATTTTACCAAAGTTATGACTCATTCAAGAACAAAGGAGGATAGAGATGTTTGTATGGATATTGGGCGATTCTTTTTTGAGAACGGAATTGCTTTTAATGCGGCAAATACTCCATCATTTGCTAACATGTGTAGATCACTTAGTAACTATGGGCGCAACTTCAAGAGACCGTCAATGTATGAGTTGAGGATATGGATACTTAAGAATGAGGTAAAGACTACTGACGCAATAGTGGATGATATCAAGAAGTAATGGGGACCCACGGGGGTGACAATAATGTCAGATGGGTATTGCAAAGGAGGAGATTGCCAAAAACTGTAATAATGATGAATCAGTTTACAAAGAAATATGGGACACATCACGACTTGTATTCTGCGACATACTTTCTGAATCTGCAATTCCAATATGAAGATAACTTTTCGACTCACCCCGAGATCAAGGGTTGAATAACATTATAGACAAGTTAATCACAGACCCAAAGGATAGACTTGAAGCTGAGTTGCAGGTTGATGACTTTCGTGGTAAGAAGGGGATGTTTGGCTTACCACTAGCACAAAATACAAGGATGAGAAGAAATCCCGGTGAGAATTTTTTAATACTTTTGGTATTTAGATATGTATATTTCAATGAGAGACCTGTTTTCATTAAGCATTTAGAAGACCCTCTTGTTTCTTACTACCGATTCAAATAATGTCCTTTTTTCTTTTGGGCTTTGGCTAATCTGCCTCCCCTCAGTTGTATTTTTTCTCCTTAATTCAATCTTACGTTTTGCCAAAAAAGAAGAAATTAATAATTAATTATTTAAAACTTATTTCATAGCTGATTGGTGGTGTACATATGGAGATAGGATACCTAAGTTGACCAAGTTTACAATAAAAATTCTTAGTCTTACATGTAGTTCGTCTCCTTGCGAAAGGAATTCATCTTCTTACAATCAGGTAGTTCTTTAAATTTAGCTTATACATTTTACTATGTATATACATAACATTATCTACTTGGTATCTACAATAAGTTTGGCATGGAATTAATTGATAATGTGTAAATAGGTACATACAAAAAAGCGAAATCGCCTAGAGGTGACTAGATTGAATGCTTCAGTGTATGTCTTGTTCAATAAAAAGCTTAAGGATAGACACCTAAAAAGAAAGACGATGAAAGAAGGAGAAGATCCATTACTAGTTGATAGCATTGAGTCGGATGATGAATGGTATATTGAGCCCCCACCACCATTACCAAGAGATGCTCTGAACTACGTGGCATTACTTTTGCTTTTTCTCTCTCCTCTTTCTCTCTCATCTCTCTTGCCAGGTGTTATTTTATGATTGGTTTAATTGAAACAATTTTAGTGGGTGAGTTTTCAATCCACCTTACTGTTATGAGAAAATGGAGATCGATCACTATTTGGGTGACTTTGGCGGTTTGAAACCGACCAAGCTGCTGCAGATGCTCTTAGCATTGCTTAGTCTTTCAGTAAAGTTGGTACATTGGATTTCCTGCAACATTTTGTTCCCAAGTTTTAGAGATAGTATCTTAGAACCTTTGTTCTTCAGCCCAAAAATTGTAGTACTTGAAGGTTTTCTTGCCTTGATCAAAGGACTTGCCTAATCTAAAAAGAGCAGGACTATGGTCTGAAATCCCAGTTGTGAATAGGTCAGCTTCTGTAGCCTCACAAATATCTCTGCGAGGATCATTGATTAATACTCTGTCAAGTTTTATCATAATTATGCCCTTGCTCTCTTTTGCTTTATTAGACCAAGTTAGTTTCCACCCTTTGTACCTCATATCCACCAACTTAGTCTAATTCAACCACTCCCTGTACTGATCCACGATTACAATCCTTACAGTTCTGCCTCCCACTTTCTCTAAGCTAGAGAATGGTGAATTGTAGTCACCTCCTACAAGTATCCATGGTTTATCAAAACAGTTACCAAACACAGTCAAATCTTGCCATAATATAGCTCTTTCTCCTGGATCATTTTAAGCATAAATTATTGAGCACAAAAAAGAGTCATCACCAACTTCTATGTTGCACTGTATCACTTGAGTAGATATGTCAATCCAGACCGACGTTAACGTTAGGAGGTTTGTTTCTACGTTAGATATGGCAAGAAAATGTACTTGTGACGTAAGCTGACGTATGTGTCCATCCCGCTGAGTTTGCATTCCCATAATACCCTCCACAAAATAAAGGCAACCAAATATTCCTAAGGATAAAATTGTCACTTTCTTTCACTAAACTTTCAATCTCTCCCTACCTTCATCCAACTTTCTCTCTCTAAATCTCTCTCCAACTAAGTTCAATTCCTTCTCTCTCAAGGTTTTGGATCATCATGTTTCAGATCTCAGCCTTCTCTCTCAGTAACTAATAATTTGGGTTCGATTTTGGGATCGGTGCGTCGATATTAGAGAGTAGGAGTAGTTAGCATGCCCTTCATCACTCTCGATTACCCCCAATACATGTGATTCTCTATAAATTAGACCCATTTCTCCTTCATCAGATTTGGGGATTTTGAATTTTGCCCTAAATTAGACTCTCTCCCTCGATTTGGATTTCTAGGGTTTCTAATGGCGATTTGCAATCAATCCCAATTCAAAACTCTCTTAATTTTCCCCAAAACCAATCACCTCTCCAACTTCAATCCCCAAATTTCTCGTTCCCAAACCCTCCTCAAATGCCACAACAACAACAACACTTCTTCTCTCCCAATCAAAACCCTAAAAACCGAACCTTTACCACTCTTCACCTCTGTCAGATCCTTCGCACCTACAACAATGGCAAACATCAGCCCTGGGTTCGACTTCCTCGGCTGCGCTATCGATGGGAACGGTGATTGCGTGACGTTAAATGTAGACCTAGAGGTTCCACCTAGGCAAATCTCAATATCTAATATCAATGAGGTTGGTAACAATAGTAAACTTAGCAAGAACCCACTTTGCAACTGTGCGGGGATCGCGGCAATATCGGTTACGAGAATGTCGGGTGTTCGATCAGTGGGTTTATCGATTTCACTCGAGAATGGGTTACTGTTAGGGAGCGGGTTGGGGGCGGCAAGTGTTGTTTATAGTTGGGAAATAATTGAAGCAGTAGTAGTGTTTTCTATTCAGAGCTGTAAATATGAATTTCCATCATGGCTTATGTTTGTTTGATTTTTTTGTGCAGTATGGTATGGGGACATTTTTTGAGCCATGGCCGATTTCCAGAACATTGAAAAGATAATAAGAGGTAAGGTTTCACATTATTTTTTGCTCATTTGTTCCCTTACAAAACACAGCTTCAACGTCGTTTACAGATTATATATTTCACACTCGTTCATATACATACTACCACTATCATGGATATATGCCATTACTACTTCATCCATAGGAAGTCATCAATGCTTATAGTAAATAAAAAAGTTTCCTTTATTCTTCTTGGTATACAGTTTGGTTGTGTTTCGAGCATAGTCGCAGTTTTCTGAACATAACCACATGAACACTAAGGACCAACGATCCAAGTTTAAATGTATGTACAGATGGAATCATGGGATGTCATGTCCCCAAAATTGTCTCTGCCTTGCACCTATCATGACATCCCATGACTTTCAACCAGATTACCAAAGAGGATATTGCTACTGTACAAATATTGTTGCTCGTTAACATGATTTATGATGTGATGTGTACTTGTATTTGCTTACTGTTTATTTCTACAGTTGTGCACTGGTTTTGAGGCTCTATTTCTACTAACTGGGGTTAGCAGAGTTTCTTAAGATATGGTTAGTTCATAGATATTGCAAACGGCTATTTGATTAAAGATACATGCATGTATTAATAATGTGTATAGTCATATGTAAGCGTGTACCAAGTTGTGTAATTGGCTTAATTGTGTACATTATTTTGAAAGACCAATGAGCATTACATATTTCTTAAGATTCAAGTTGATTTTTTGGATAAATGATAGCTTTGTTTACTATACTTGCAGGGGGAAACCAGGTGCATATTTGTCATTATCATTTGAGCTGCAAGAGTATGATAGGTTGTCACAAATTGTTGCGGTTTTGAAATTGTAATATTTGAATTTAGTCTTCGGTGCTGCATTCTTTTCCGTCTTCTCTATATTGTAGTAATGAACTATATCGTTTCGCATTCTTTAGATTAGAGTTATTTGATATTATAAAGAACTTAATATATGGCATAAAAGTGTTTTTGTGCATGTTGTATGGTGTAGTTGTGATGAATGATTGTTATACAGGTTTATAAATAATTTGCAGGTGGTTTATTGTCTAAAAAACTGGGAAGTGTTGCCCAATTTTTTTTTATTGTTATACAGATTTATGAAATGATAGTCTATAAATAGGGATAATGTTGCCTAGTTTTCTTCAATTGGTATACAGGTTTATGAAATGATTTGCAGTTGGTTTAAAGTTTTATAAAAATGGGGTAGTGCTGCCAATATTTTGTAAAATCTAGAATACCAATTACAATTTTTTTTAATTAGTTTAAAGTCCATTTTGGGTAGTGTTGTAGGCACGCAAAGTAAAGAGGTGTAGTGCCGAAGGCACGCCATCTTGCTTTTAAAAAAAATGTCACGTCAGTCTCCCAACCGTTTAGCAGTTATACTAGTAATGGTAACCTTCAACACTTGGGCGTCCCAAAAAAGTAAAATTCTTTCTTTGACAAAACTTGTACAAGTCTCCCTACTCCAACCAAGCCAATTATGATATGTTCTAATTGGTGGAAGCTTAAATTAAAGGGAAAATAAATGTTTAATTTCGAAACTGAATAAAACCTCAGAATTCTAAAAATCAAAATCAACACATTTTTATAAAACTTTCTGGTAGAATAAATTAAAACAAACTCCATCAACAACCAAGTAAAAACTAAACCCTAGCTAGCCTAATATAGAACAAACGGTCCTAAGTCCACTCCAATTGAGAGTTTCTTATTTATTATATTTCAAAATTAAACCTAAACAAAAAGAGTTTCTAAAATAAAATAAATACTAAAATATTGCCTAATCCCATAAGATAAAAGACCCCTTGTAGTTGCACCATACAAATCAAGTAAAACAATGAAGATGAGAATATTAAAAATTGATCACAATCTCGACAAAAAAGCCAAATAAAAAAAATGGTGCCAACACGAATTCAACCCAAGTCTATGGGATTAGATCTTGATACTTCACCAACTAACCTACCCTTTTATCATGATGGAGAAACAACAATAATAATATAGTTAGTATACTATGTTTCTTTAAGAAAAAAATGGGTCTATACTAAAAGGTTTTTCAGCAAAATTCTTACCTGGTGACGTGTGATACACTTCCACGAAACAAATCTTGAACAATGGTTCTAGCCTTAGAAACTGCAGAAGTGGTTAAAGAGCGCTCTAGCAAAGAAAGCAGTAAAGTAAGGAACTCATGACTATCCTGTTGAACACCATTGTCTAACTCCAATGCTTTAATAAACGGAGCTGAATCTATACATGAAATATTGCGAGAATGCAACCGAGCAAACAGTCGTACAAGTTGATTCAACACCGGATGTTGGTTCAACAGATCCGGTTCAACAGAGAAAACACCTGCCCTAAAAGACGTGTTCATATACAAGCACTGAAGTATACTATTCGCGTAACAAGTAGCACCAAGATTGGTTAAACCAGCAGGCGTTGAATAAGTGGAAGATCGAAGATCTTTATACGGATCCAAACCAAGCGAAAGAATAAAATCTGAAGTCTTTTGCCATAAACCAGACGATTTTCTAGTACCATTAGGCGGTGGGATTAAGGCACAGAAACAGTTTGGATTATCTTTAGAGTTAACTCGACATCCAAGTCGACAAACAGGCTTGTTTATCATATATAAGTGAGAGATATCTTCATCTGTTATAGCACCTGTTGAATACACTCTCCTATAATATACAACAATACATAATATCAGGATTTTTTTCTTCGAAAATAATAATAAGGGTGTGTTTGGTAGCCCAAAAAAATGAGAAACCAAGTGAGAAGGTTTCCCAAAGAAATGGTTTCTCGAGAAAAATTAATTAAGGCTTCCAAACACACCCTTAATAGAAATACAAAAGAAAGAAAACCTGAGAATTTGATCATCATCATCGTCTGAGAATTTGTGTCGTTTATTTTTGTTGCGAGTAGTGGCTCGATTACTCATCTTCAATTCACAATTCACACTCTCACTCACTCTGGAGGAACAAATTATAAGTTTGCATGTTCAACAAATCTCTAGAGAAGAGATGATTTCTAGGGTTTCAAACGAAATCTACATCAAGAAATTCGAGATTGGGAGAGAGTAGTTAGTACTTACAGAGAGAGAGACGCTTCAATTGAGTTTCTTCCTCAATTCTCTTTCTCACTCAATTTCTTGTTTTTGGTTTCTCATAGAGAGAGAATTGATTCAAGAAGTGAATTTGATATAAACCCCAAAGTTTCTTGGCCAATTAGTGGCTGACCTCTTGGTTTTCACTTATTGTATTTGAGTCCCTTTTTAATGGATTGCGGTCAGTCAAAGTCAATTGACGGATAGTTGATTTATTCAAAATCTCATTATACCCTTGCAGAAAACGCGTGCAACAAGAGGTAGGAGAAGGGGTATTGACTTAACTCCAACGCGCGTGTTTTTTGTAAGGGTATAATGGGATTTGAATAGGCCAACTGCCGGTCAATTGTCATTAACTGGCTTATTGTATTTGAGTCCCTTTTTAACGGATTACGGTCACTCAAAGTCAATTGACTGATAGTTACCCTTGCAGAAAGCACGTGTAACAAAGAGGTAGGAGGAAGGGGTATTGACTTAACTCGAACGCGCGTGTTTTTTGTAAGGGTATAATGGGGTTTGTATAAGTCAACTGCCGGTCAATTGTCATTAACTGGCTTATTGTATTTGAGTCCCTTTTTAACGGATTACGGTCACTCAAAGTCAATTGACTGATAGTTACCCTTGCAGAAAGCACGTGTAACAAAGAGGTAGGAGGAAGGGGTATTGACTTAACTCGAACGCGCGTGTTTTTTGTAAGGGTATAATGGGGTTTGTATAAGTCAACTGCCGGTCAATTGTCATTAACTGGCTTATTGTATTTGAGTCCCTTTTTAACGGATTACGGTCACTCAAAGTCAATTGACTGATAGTTACCCTTGCAGAAAGCACGTGTAACAAAGAGGTAGGAGGAAGGGGTATTGACTTAACTCGAACGCGCGTGTTTTTTGTAAGGGTATAATGGGGTTTGTATAGGTCAACTGCCGGTCAATTGTCATTAACTGGCTTATTGTATTTGAGTCCCTTTTTAACGGATTACGGTCACTCAAAGTCAATTGACTGATAGTTACCCTTGCAAAAAACACTTGTAACAAGAGGTAGGAGGAAGGGGTATTGACTTAACTCCAACGCGCGTGTTTTTTTAAGGGTATAATGTAATTTATATAGGTTTGTCAGGCCATAATCCGTTGAAAAGGGACTCAAATACAATAAGTGGAGAACCAATGGGTCAATCGCTAATTGGCCAAGAAACTTCGGGGGTTATATCAAATTTACTCTTGAATCAACTGAGTGGCCTTTAAGACCGTCTCCAACTGCTCTATGATGCCCAATTTTTGGGATCCGTAACCATGGGGTTCGACTCCTCTCTTGGTAGAGGGTCACAGGAGCCTATTGTTTAGGTCACTGCTCCCAGGACACTCATATGCAGTGTGTATGCAGTGTGCAGGTAATAATGATTACTGAAGGACAACTTAAACTGTAAAGGAGTAAGGATCGTACAATATATTTATTATTTATGCTGAATTTCAGCTCTTTACATACATCCCTTTCGAATGAAATTGTAAATTAAATATATGACCGAAGAGCTTTATCAAGGAAAATACATTTTTCAACAAGACTACAATTAAGGCGACATTGCTTCTTTCAACTTCTCCTGGTAGGGGGAAAACAAACAAATATGAGTAAATAATTCTTCAGGGGAGCAAAACTGCAACCATTTTCCTCCCTGACTTGTAAAATTCTTCCGACTTCAAACAACAGTTGCCTCGGTTTGTTTACTTCTTTGTTTCCTGGCGGTCAACAACTCATAGTCCTGCGGATAGGCCACAACTATCAATAACATCACATAATGATAACATCACATAATGATAAGTTGTTGAACAAATAGTATAATGTCAGAATGTGGCATGGAAAAGTACAGAGGTCAATCCAAGGTGCAGAAAATTCAAAGGCAGGTAATATCTAGCATATTCTTCAGTAACTTTAATAGTTATTTAAGAGGTGAGCAACTGAGCATCAATATACTGAAATATTATTACCTGCAAGATAGCCTGTGCACAAAGCTTCCCAGATAATACAGCACCTTCCATTGAAGCCAAATATTTTTGCTTTGTATAATCACCAGCCAAATAGAAGCCTTCTATAGGTGATCGTTGTAAAGGTCGGCATGGTTCACAATTAGGAACAATTTTATAAACGGATCTGAAAACATTCAGAATTCAATTCCACAAAGGGAAGTTAGAAAACTCTCCAAGTTGGTGTGCATTCCCAAAAAAATTCTAGTTACAGATTATAAACGACTGGCTATGAATCTAACCGTGGTGTTTTGACGATGTGATACTTCAAAATTTTGGCTTTACTCTGATCTGCAGCAATCTCGTCAGGGAACAGTTTTGCAAGCTCCTGCATGGTGACCTCAATAATTTCGGAGTCACTCCGTGAAATCCAATCTTCTGCAGGTGCAAAAACCAACTCCAACATTGAGCGGTTTGGATCGTAATATTCCTGTATGGAAAAATAGAAGCATGAAGAGTATTTAGTTAGATATGCTCAAAGGTATAAGAAGCACATGTTTACTGTTTTGCATTGGATATTGAATGGGAGACCATGCACGAAACTCTCCAACTATAATTGGTCACATTACAAGTATCTAGGACAGGACAGGACAAGCTTCAAAGCATAGTTCAGTATTACTTAACTGGTAATTCATTTAATGGCCTATCTTAATATGTACACTTCTGCCATTTTTTTGAATATATATATTGGTTTTTGTGAACAAAGTTGTGCACAAATTACAAGGATGTGAGATTTACACAATTGTGCTATAGTGAGATGAACCACAATATGACGTAAACTCTCAACGCGGAAGCAAAATTAAGAACTATATTACGCTAATTTAGACCTAATTCAAAATTAGGACTTCTAAACTCTAAACTTAAATTAAACTCCATTCAAAACTAAACTGAAAATTAAAACTTAAGCCTAAACTGAATTTTGTTCAAATCAGCCACCAACTAAAATAGAGAACTTGACCTCCATTTATAGAATATAAAGGGGTGGAAACTATAATTAAGAATATTCTAGAAACTAGGAAAAATACCATTTTAACCTTGTGTTGGTTTATTATGAACTCCCTAAAACCTACTAAGCTTCTCTAGCATAGGGGATCAAATCAAAATAACATAAACGTAAATAAACCATAGATAGTGAGAAACGACTATGAGATGACAATTCACATCAAATCCCTCCGTCTTCAAAAAATTTTGACCACGAAATCGATAGGTTTTTTAAACACCACCAAACTCAAAACTCTCTAATGTGGCATACTTGTCTTAAAGCCTTGAATTCTGCCTTGGAATTTTCCGTAACCTAAAGTTGTACCCAAGTGCGTGGTTATAGTCTTGTCACCAATATCTCTATATTGAAGAACGTCCAAAAATAAAGTAAACAATGGTATCCGCTTCTCGAAATTAGCTCAGAAGCTCTCCCAAAACGGAACAAACTCTTTCTTAATGACATCATCTGGATACTCGTCAAATATTGGGCTTTGCTCCAATATCCGGTTGGAGTCTATTGGACGCCATGGGATCTCCTGCATCCTCTTCGTCTCTGATTGGTCTTCTCCCTGCGACTCTCTTTTGTTTGCGAACCTGCAAAAAAAACTTTGCGATATCCATTACTGATAGAAGCAAAACTTTCATTAGCGTCAGCAGCTTCAGGGTTTGCCTCGGGTGTGGGTTTCGGCATGTGTTGAATTTTTAGCGATTTATAATCCACACGGTACCCTCGTGAGCAGCCCTGCACACGAGAATCTCTTGCATCTTCTTCACTCGCAAAATCCTCTTGCTCTTTCGAACCTACGATCAACCCATTATCGAGGTTTTGAGTTGTTTCTACCGGTGACAGCGAAACTGTCGTTGGCCCAAATTGAGCCTTAAGGTGAGGGGGTAAAAATCTTTTCGAAACCAAAGTTTGGACCTTTATATTTAACTATTTGATTGTCGTAACCATCTTGCGGATCTGGAAATCTGAACTCCTCCAAGGAAAATTTAACCGCATAAATCACTTTAGCAACACAAAAATACTGTAGCAGACGCATAGATTACTGTATCAGATTCTGAAATCAAGTCTGTGTAAAAAAAATTCTCGCAGAATCTTGCTAGCTCTAGTACCAATTTGACGTAAACTCTCAACGCAGAAGCAAAATTGAGAAGTATATTACGCTAATTTAGACATAATTCAAAATTATGATTTCTTCTAAACTCTAAACTGAAATTAAACTCCAATCAAAACTAAACTAAAACTTAAACCTAAACTGAATTTTCTTCAAATCATTCACCAACTAAAATAGAGAACCTAGCCTCTCTTTTATACAACATAAGGGGGTGGAAACCCTAATTAAGAATATTCTAGAAACTGGAAAAAATATCATTTTTTAACCTTGTGTTGGTTAATTAGAAACTCCCTAAAACCTACTAAACTTCTCTAATACAGGGGATTAAATCAAAATAACATAAACATAAATAAACCATAGATAGTGAGAAACGACTATGAGATGACGATTCACATCACAACATCACAATATGTAATATAGCACATGATGGTGAGAAAAGGTTATAAAGAGAATCAATAACTACTGCAACTGCCTTATCATGTTGGTGTCTAAATCAAAGGTTGACTGAAAGTGTGCACTGCAGATGGCAGTTCTAAATAAAATTCATCATCAAGAAGTCTTTACCTTACATGTTACAGACATGTCAGCGTATACACTCAAGAGAGAACTTCTGCAGAAAAGAAAAGTACAAGATACTTCAAAAGAGTTCGTAGAGTAACACACATATATAATACAATCATTGTCCAGTAAATGTCAAGTGTATTGATTGGAAATCGTTTATATACAAAAGATCGCAAAAGATCACATTTTATATCTCCACTAAATAATTTTCTACTCGAAGGAAAAAATATATATATATGAGCAAAACCTGCTGAAGAGTAGATGATCATATGTATTCTTCAATTTCCTGTCGAACCTGATATTAAAAAATTGTGCATGGAAAACTCTTCGTTAGTTGCATAATGACTTGCTGAAAAGTTAGCGCAACAAAGTAGATGGTCATAATAAATAAACATTATCTTCTTCTGAAAAGTATGACTGAGGCCAGCTAAAAAGCAGATAGTCATTACCGATGAAGATGGGTTTTAAATGTTTCACAAGGGGTAACCGTTAGAGCACAACCACTAAATTTTCTAGGATAAACAGTAACGAATTCAGAAGGATCAGAACTAACCATATATGAACATTAATCACTGGAACACCGACCAATTTCTCCAATCTCTTGAAGTACTGAATCTCTTTCCACTCTTTAGGCAAAAGAAGCTTCAAGATGTCAACTGAAGCAAACAGAACACATTAGCTACTAGGGAAGAAGCTAGATTTGAATAAATAAAAGGTTCTTAACATATAATATCAGAAGTATACCTGGAGTAGCTATCACATAGGCATCGGCTTCGACTGCAATCCCGTTATTAAGTACAAGAGATTTTACGGTTCCATCTTGATTCAGATCGATCTTTTGAATGCGTGAATTAAGTCGGACCTGTCCACCTAATGATTGGATATGCTCAACAATCGGCTCACATAACCTCTCAGGAGGATTACCATCTAAGAAGGCCATTTTCGAACCGCTCTTTTCCTGTTAAGTTACACATCATTTAGTGCAAGTCCATTCATATTATATGAACTTTTGTTTACATCAGTATAAAATCCTATAACATATGTTAGCAGAAATGCTTCAACACATACCGAAGTTAGATAAGAGAAAATTGAACTATTAATAAAGAGCATTTAATAACCAATTTTAAAATTCATATTATATAGATATAACTCTTTCCATAGTTCTTTTTTCACACTGGAGTCATCCACCACCAAATATCTTTCTAATTTTGTTTTTGTTTTTTGTTTTTTGTTTTATTAATTTTATTTTTTTTACTTTTTTTAGTTTAATTTAGAGATTAGGCAACTTCTTATATATATAAATAAGCCTCCCCATTGGTAGTATTATTGAGACATGAACTTTCGTATTATTTAAGTTATTATTACTCAACAAATATTGAACTAGAACAAGGGTAGAAGATGGCCTCCATTAGAGTGAAGACTTCTTTAATCTTGAGACCATGGTGTTTGGTAAGAACAAGTGTATTAATTAATGAAAGTTGCAATTTCCATCCTTCGGTCCTTATTTTGCATCTTCACATTTTGAGAGTATCGGATTTTTTATTTCATTGCTTCACACTTTTCTATAATGGGTACTTGCATCAAATTATTATCAGAACAAGATCAAATCTTAGAGAGAAGTAATCGGAGTCACAATGCTGCCAAAACTATGGCAATGATCTCAACAGACAGTCGATAATGATAACGGTGCAATCTTTCTCTAGCATCTCTTTTGTTGTCTACTTGATAGTTGACATGTTCTTCCTACAATGGAACTACCTCTATACATTAGCAAGGTTCCTTTAATTAAGAGAATTCTATTTAAGTAAGAACATATTTTCACATTATTTGGATTCCTTCTTGAGCAAGATTTTCAACTCGATAAATAATAGAATAGTCCCCATAGTAGGATGGTCTTGAAAAAAAAAATTACATTTTAATTTTATTCCTTCTCTTGGAAGAAGAAGAAGAATCAATATCTTTAGTTATTTGGATTGTAACTAGGTTTCTTATTTTATCAATCGAGATTAGTATTTTCACCCGATTCTCTTAAATTTGAGTTTGTTTCTATTTGATTCTTGTTGATAATATCTTAGTCAAGGGCAGAGCTAGGGTTTGAAGCTTTTTTTTTTGTGGGGGGATCTATTCGGAGGTTCAGGAGCAGAATCCAGGAAAAAAAAAAGCACATTTTAGGAATTTGGAAATTAAAATCAATATAAAATTACATTGATCAACAAGTAGAAAAAAAATGAAACCATACCTCTACTTTGATCAACAAGCAGGAAAAAAAAAAAAAAAAAAAACTAGGTGCAAACCTGAATTGAACCTGTCTATTGTATAAGAACTTAGATACTTAACCGTCTAAGCTAGCTTTTTATCATATTGAAGAGACAAACACAATAACAACATACTATATTTTTTTTTTTTTTTTAAAATTGCCCTATAGTAGAATGATTTTTGGCAAAATTCTTGGGAGGGTGACCCCTCCCCCCCCCAAAAAAAATAAAAAAATCCGCCCTTGATCTTAGTTGCAATTTGTATCTCTCTTTTGCGGGAAGATTTTCATTAATAACATTTCCAGTAAATACGTAGATAAAATAAACAAAGTCAAACCTGAAGGAATCGGTTCAAAGCAATCAAAATGCACTGCATGGAAAGTTCATCTGGATTTATGAAATTTAGTGCCTTCGACATGGCGATAAACACTTCATCAGTTACTCGGTCAGGTACACCCTGCTTTCTCATCCACTCTTTAACAGTTAAACCGTCTTGAGCCTCCACATAAGCCTGTCCACCAACCATTGCTGGTAAGAGTCCAATGGCAAACTGCACTTTCTCCGGCCAAGTCAGCATCTCATTGTTCTTTAAGATGGCCCATATCCCTAATATAGATAATAATAATAATAATAATGGAAACAGTTCAGAATCTCATTGTTGAAAATTTGGACCGGAATTTCATTCCATGGATGATACACACTGTCACACATCTATAGTCTATACTCACCAAAAGTGTGATGTGGCCCATCCCTTTTTGGACCCACATGCCAAAAATCAGCATTAATGATGATTTATTCTTATTCAACGCATCCTTAATATCGAAACCCTAAGGGTTTACATCCATCCTATACATAAGATTAAGGGAAGAGTAGCCTTTCAGGATGATCTTATTGGACAAAGCACAGACTACATCATCGTAATCTTTATACACTTATACTAGTATAGACAACAAATCAAAAAAAGTTATAGCAGTGAATCTAAACCTAACAAGATTAACGCCGGAGTATGATATAACTAATTAAAATATACCCTCATTAATTACATAGGCAATCCCTAAACTATTTCCAACTTCAACTTTCTCAGTTCGAGCCACACCAAAATCTCATAGGATTATAAATTGCATACCGTTCAAGGGTGCAGGAAGAACTTCAGGAAAGTCAAATCGGCTGAATTCTCCTGGTTTGCTTGGCATTGCAAAAATCATGGAGTGTTCCTTCCACTGCAACCTATCATTAATGCCAAGTTCTCCAAACAAATTCTGCACGTTCGGGTAAGCTCCAACTATAAAAACACCACTTTCATTTAGCATAATTACCAAGATAAGGATATCCAAAACAAGTAAATTAGCAAAAATAAGCCATTAAATAGACATGTCATATTGAGGGGTAAGTAAATTAAGACTTTCTAAATAAACTAAAACATTACGATTACTGGATACCAGAAGTTGAGATCTTAAGTCGGATTCATAATACCAAAACTTGTTGGAATATATATAACATTAAGAAAGAAATATACCAAATAAATAAATTTGAATTTTTTTTTGATAATAAATGGATATATAGAGAAAAATTATTACACATTCTATTAGCTGCACAAGTAACTTACAAAATATATGTAGGCCTGTCTCATACCAGTCTCCATCATCATCCTTCCATGCAGCAACCTAGATGTACATTTAAATATACTGTAAAACTACTAAAGGCAGAGGCAAAAAAGAAAAGGCGGGAAATATAACTTTTAGCAATGTTTCTTTGCATCAACCTAGATCGTTACTTCATAACACTGAAAAGAGTGTACTAGTCAAAGGATCACCGAGATTTTGACCCTGAAGCAGTCATCCCCTAAAAACGGAGTCGTTGCGAAACTCTTCATATCTAGGACGGAACTCAAAATTTCTCCACCAAACTCGGATCTTCCACTTCCTCTCTATCCGAATCTGAGTCAGAGGCGGGTGCGGGTGCGGGAAATATTTTCTATTGGCCCTTGCCTTGCACTTCTACTCGTATCGGTGTGGGCTGAAGGGGATTGACGTTAACCCTTCGCGCGCCACCTATAAATTCCCTCCTTGAGTTACCACGACCTTGCCCCAATGTCAGGTTCTCGCCCATCTCTAACTCCATGAGTGCATCCCTATTGCTACCATCTGAACATGGAACCTTCGTGGAATTCGTGTTCAACATTAAATCGAGTATCCTCCCAAAATTTTCATCTAACGACAGTAATCGGTCGCCCGTAGTAGGTTTTTTTGTTGCTCCCTTTCCCATTGTAGTAAAAAAATCCCAAAGAAATGACTTCGCTCTATATACCAAATTAATAGGAAACAAAGTATGTGGAAATCAATAACAAATCTCTAGTAGTTTATCCACTATAATAAATAAATAAAGGGTCATATTATTTCCAAGGATAATATATCTATTGCCAAGGTCTATCTATGCAATCTTACCTAAATACTTTTTAACCAAATCAAAGTGATTTTTTTGAAAAACAAGAAATATTTTCTATTTTAAAGTTTAAATAATATTCTTTCCAAAATGACCTTAACAACATGAAGGAATATCTTAGAAAAAGTCTCCCCTATTACATTCGAGATTCACGTGTTTCTCCTTTGAAGAATCTTTTATCAATGTTGCGCATCCTTGTGCTAACAAAATAGTGCACATGCTCAAGCAAATCTTCTCGGCTATCGAATTTTCTTGGAGGTGGAGGAAGCATTTTTCCTATCTCCAGCATTACTTTATCATCTCTAGTTGCAAGTTGTGCATCTTCCCACATGATTTGTTCACTAAAATTATTTTCTTGTTCGACTTCCATAAGACCCGCTTTAGTTTTGATGAAAAATGTTTTTTTCAACTAAAAATGGTGTAGAAGTTTTGAGAAGGAAGAAGGAAATTCTCCCTGGAAAGAAAAGAAGATAATTGCAAGGATCTTTTGAAAAATATTGGTGATATTTTTTCTAAGATATCTCTCCATATTGTTAAGATCATTTTAGAAAGATTATATTAATCAACGTAATAAGAAAGATTCCATGGTTTCAAAAAATCCACTTTAATTTGGTTAAAAGGTTTTAGGTAAGATTGCATACGTAGACTTTGAAAATAGTAATATTGCCTTTGGAAATAGCAAGACCCTAAATAAAAAAAATCTTTCTTTATTAATTATCAAACAAAACCTCACCAAACATCATATTCTCTACCCACACCTAAAAAACCCTAGATCTTTCTTGTACATAATATAGGAACCCAGCTTGCATGAGGACGTATCCACCTATCTCTACATAAGCCCCCTCTAAGAATGTGACATGTGTCCTTCCACAACTCACTTGAAACAATTTATTCCCTTCCTCAAATCAAGCTAATTAGCAAGATTTGGATAAACTTTAACAAATAGGGAAATAGCTATATTTAAAACATAACAAACTACTCGAAATAGCTATATTTTAACAAAAAGGTATTTGGAGGAAAGGAGCAACGGGCGTCTTGTAAATGCTTTGGTGCAATCACTTGAACATGCTTCAATCATTAATGTTATAACATGTTTCTCAGACGATGAGAGTAAACAAAAAGAGAATATTTGTAAACAACAAAACAAACAAAAACTAATAACACACTTCTTCGAGATAAAACATTTATCATTCTCATTATTTCCTAATACCTATAACCTAAACATAATTAATTATACGACAAGCAAAGTAAAGATTGAAAATAGAGGCAAGTTGCAAAACCTTTCCACCCAATACATCTCTTGCTTCAAGTAATATAGGTTTGTGACCTGCATCTGCCAAATATTTCGCAGTCGATAATCCCGCCAAACCTACAAATGAAAAATATATAAACTGAGAAGTGCCAAATAAAAAAGGATGATGAGGTAGAAAAGAAAGGATACCTGCACCAGCAATGACAACTTGAAGAGGTTTATTTGGAGGTGAAGAAGAAGTGAATGATGATGATAAAGAAGCTGCTTCTAAGAAGTTAATTGTCGACTCAAGTTGAGGTCGTGGATAGTCCATGCACACAATCTAACTCAATTTCAAATTCAAATTCTAATTCATATTCATTCAATAGGAAAGAGTAGGAAAGAGTAGATGATGATGTTACCTGAAAAGATTGAGTTCGTGTTGATCTCTTTTGAAATTGGAGTAAGGGACTTGTTTGCGTAGCTGAAATTACAGACGATGCCATTCCTCTTTGCAAGTAATTGAAGAACACCCTTCTTCTCTCTCTCTTTAGTTTTATTGATAATGCACTATTTGGAATGTTATGCGTTTGGATTTCATGTTGGGGCTGTTTAGGATATTCCCTCCCTCACTCACTCACTATGGTCTCCAGCAGCACTCACTCACTCACTCAGTTGGTGATGCACCATCCAAGAATCATCTCATCAAAAACGTGTTTACTTTGCTAACCCCAAAGTCTTCTTGAATAATAATAATTGGATGGATGGTCATACAAGTCCACTAAGAGAGCAGAGTTGCTGTTATTGAACATTGACTCTTGTTAGATGTTTCTCTCTATAAATACTCTTCTAAGTCTTTTCTCTCTGCATAACAAGCAATTTCTATCTATCTATCTATCTAATGGGGGGGAGTAATTCAAATTCGGATTCGGATTCGAGTAGCGCGATTATAGTCAGTGGAAAGGTTATGTTAGCATCTATTGTTTTCCTCTTCTTCGTTGTCGTCTTTATTCTTTACCTGCACTTGTACGCTAGACGTTTCTCTCGTCGTAATAGCCATCGTAGTCGTCGCTTTGTTTTCTCCCCTTCTAACCCAACAACAGACCAACCAAAACAAGGTCTTCAACTTTCTATACTAGAGTCCCTTCCAATCACCACCTTCAATAATATTATTACCCCTGCTTCGCAATTGGAATGTGCAGTATGCCTTAGCAACTTCGCCCAGGGGGAAAAACTACGAATTCTTCCAACGTGCAACCATGGTTTTCATTTAGATTGTATTGATATGTGGTTTCACTCCCACTCTACTTGTCCCTTATGTCGAAACCATGTATCCCTCCATCACTCAATTCCTACCAATATCCTACCTCAACTTATACAAGAAACAGCACCAGCAGCAGGTTCTACTAATACTGCATCATTGTCGTCCACAACAACGGAATCAAACAACGGAATGTTGGTTATTGACATACCCCAAGCACAAGCACAAGCACAAGCACAAGCTGTATTATTCGGCGAAGAAGAGGAAAACAAGTCACCAATGATGACACGGTTCAAGTCACTAAAGAGACTCTTGAGTCGAGAAAAGAGAGGCCCTTCTAGTCCCACGATTGATATCGAGAAGGGGGATGGATCGATGTCGATCAACATCGACACAACACAGTTCCTCCCGGTCCCAATAGCATTAGTAGAAGGTTAATAGATAGGAGAGTCTCTATTAATTTATTGACAAGTTTATATATATGAACTTGGGACAAAATGTACATACATACATACAGAGCGCTGCAACTTTTGTTCGAACTTCTGATTTTTTTCAATTTCCGACCCGATCTTTCCTATTTCCCAGAGAGGTAAACATAATGAATGAGATTTATACTGTATTTCTGTGGCCTGGTTCTAATATAACAAAATAAATATTTTTTATTTTTGAGAAAAAATATATATATATATTTAAGGCACAAAATAGAGAACATAAATAGCAGACACAAAGACGTTCCTTCTCATTCAAATTGAAATCAAACCAAATCTTACAATCTTACGACGAAGAAGACACACTATTGTTTCTTAATTCTTAATTCTTAATCTTTACTCCCAAGGGGTAAACCTTACTTATCTATCTCTCTCTCTCTCTCTCTCTTTTTGATTTATTTATTTATTTATTTTAGGGTTAATTAATTCATCTTGTATTTGTAACAGTGTTGGGGGAGATGAGATTGTTATGATTATAAAACAGCGAACCGGATCCATTTTCATGAATTCCTCTTTAAGAGCTCACGCTTCTTTTACTAAATGTAAATGGACTCATCCCCCCAACACCAAGGCAGCACTAGCAGCAGTGAATGGTTTCAGGATTAATAAGTGGAGGAGGAGCTTTAAACCAAGTTGTTCTGAAGGCCTTCATGCAAGGCCTGATGCAGATCATGCATTAACTCCATATCCAAACCTTTTGCTTCGTCATGCAGATCGAGGAACTCCTCTTGGTTTTCCAGATCGTAAAATGCCTCATAAACTTGTAGTTGCTGTTGATGTTGATGAAGGTATTCTCAGTCATGTATGCGCGTTATATTGTTACTGCATCTTGTCCTAGAGGAAACTTTGGTGGACTTGACGAGATATGATATATAAATAGGTTTTGTTGATTGTTTTTTGAACAGTTCTTGGAAGTTTCGTTTCGGCTTTGAACAAGTTTATTGCGGATCGTTACTCTTTTAATCACTCGGTATCTGAGTACCATGTTTATGAGTTCTTCAAGGTATTAAGTGAGATGAACTTAGATTAGAAGGAATATAGCGTTTCTCAATGAAACTGACTTATAGGTGTATTGCTTTGTATGTCTATACAAATATCACCTATTGGAGGATTTAGGATGGTTTGTTTATAATTTGTATTATCTGACAGTTTTTTTTTTTTTCTTTGTTTTCTTGATAATTCAGATATGGAACTGTTCACGTGATGAAGGTACGACTCATCTCGTATATTATGGGGTTATAGTCATTTGCATTGGAGTATGATTTTCCTTTTTTGAACTCAAGGGTTAATATTGAAATATTATGACGTTTTCATCATTTCAATAAAAATTTATGCTATTTGAATGATTTTGGTTTTGGCAGGGAAACAAAAAACAAGTTATGAAACATTATGCTGTTTTATCATGGAAGATTCAAATTTGACAACTCTATGTGAAACTTGATACATCTTCAAACCATATTACTATGATTCAGAAGTATTTGATAAAGCTATCTTTTGACATTTTTTTAAAGCGTTCTATTTCTTTGTGACAGCTGACATTCGCGTTCATGAGTTTTTCAAGACTTCTTACTTCAAGGCAGGAATCCATCCTATCCCAGGTGCTCGGACAGCTTTGCATAAGCTGTCTAGGTTTTGCGATCTATCTATTGTGACGTAAGTATATTTACCTTCTCAAGAAATATTATTTACCTCCAATAGCCAGATTGGATAAAGTTGGTTTTATGGAACTATATTTATTTCTACAGGTCAAGGCAAAATGCAATTAAAGACCACACGATTGAGTGGATTGAGAAGCACTATCCAGGATTGTTCCGGGAGATTCACTTTGGCAATCACTTTGCGATGGATGGGGAGTCAAGACCTAAATCAGACATTTGCAGGTGTGATCTTATTCTTTCGTATGATTTTGTAATGATTGCCCTTCTAATGTCTACATATTGTATCATGGCCAATTGCAAATCATGATATTTGCTCCAAGTACTATGTCAACCCTCAAACACGGGATGCAAAAGAAGGGACTTGGCATAAGACTAAAGTGTGTCAGCCACGAGGAATCCAAAGAGTGACCCTCATAATCTCACTACTTAAACGCCCATGTCATTCGGCATCAAAGGACAAGAGGAGAGAACACCTAAAATTTTATGTTTGAGATTTCTATTCTCTTCTCTTTAAGCTGTTAAGATTTGTGTCTCACTCTGCTCCAAACTACCTTTGTCCAATTTAGGTTTAGGTGAACTGCCCGGGCCTGTCAGACCAAAACAAAATATAATAGTCACATGCATGAGATAACAATTTCATGCTATGATATTTTGCAGGTCTCTAGGAGCACAGGTTCTTGTGGATGATAACCCTCGATATGCCATGGAGTGTGCCGAGGCTGGGATAAGAGTTCTACTATTTGATTACGAGAACTCGTATCCTTGGTGCAAGACTGACTCTAGTAGTCTACACCCACTGGTAACCAAAGTTCACAATTGGGAAGAAGTGGAACAAAAGTTGGTCTCATGGATGGTGTCTTAGTTAGAACTATACCTTCCTTCTTCCCCTTGATAAAGATATGAATAAAAGATGACCCACTGGATGCCCCAACATCACCGGGGTCTGAGGTTATAGCTGGGTTTCCATCAAAGCAGGCCATCATATCGTGTTTAGAGATTGTAAATTTAGGGAAGGTGGTGTATGATGAGACCCGTATGAATGAATATTACAGTGAATAATTAAGTTAATTTCATCCAATAGTTTTGTTTTAACAATTTGCCATTAGAACTGTTTTAGTTTTTGGGGTAAACCAGTCTTCAAATGCATTTTTTTCTATTTACATGAGATTCATGTTTGTCTATATAGGTTGGTCCTAAAATTAAATCAAGATGCTTTTCCTTGGCAAAACATCGCACTTTTGATGCAATTATTGTCTGTTGGTTAAATAAACATGATTATGTGAAGAAAGAGTTCAACACTAGTCTAATTTAGTGTAAATGAAAAGCATGATAATAGTTAATGTGGAAAGAAAATAAAAATTAAGAAAAATACGATAATATATCATGTTACAAGTAAAATTATAAGAAGAATTTTTTGGTTTATATCTATGCTGGTTTAGTAGTTATACGCTCTTACCAGATAATAGGTTTTTATTTAGGTAACATTAATATCATAAGAAAATAAGATTACTCTATACATTACAATAGTGAGTGAAAAGCAAACATGTATTTTGAAATAAATATTTAGAATATTCAATGATAGACATTTATATTTCTCGTTTATAAATTTACCTTATTATTTGATATTTAGATTTCCCTTATTGAGTTGCTTTGCTTTATTAACTAGTTGCTTTACTAATCAATAGTGTGATATTTCCTCTGTAAAAGACCTAACACCACCATCACAACCATTAAGAAATATATATGTAACAAAATTTATCTAGAATTGACTATCCCTGATAAAAAAAAGTGCTAAGCGAGCCTTTCATTGTATTTTGTACAATCACCATTGTGTTGTGATAATAAGTGCAGAATCCTTTCTGACACTATGATACATCTTCACGCACCCATTTGCAAAAGAAGATGTTGCACTGTGGAACCACCTTTAGATTGAAGCAGTGGTGAAGTATTAGATGTTTGAAGCACCTTTTGTAGTTGGCAATCTCTGGTGAGTCAAATATGCTCCTTACTAGGCCAAACCAAAATCTTCAAATTTCACCCTTGTTCATTTAGTTGAAGTAAACCTGTATTTCAAACATCTTGATTCATGAGGTCCCATGCCATGAATGCATGCATATGTCTGTGTGTCTGAAAGAGAAGAATGAGGTTCTAAATATTTAGGATTTGGTGATTGATGAGATGAAAAGAGAGTCGCAGGTCAAACCTAAATTTAATGAAACCAAACCATAGTTGAGTTGAGTGGGAAACCAAAACCAATCCTAGATGAGCAGGTTCTTCTTTTTCTAGTATATGAACATGGTTACATGGGTCTCCCCTAAATGTATTCCTCTGTATTAAATGAGGGGCCATCTCCTAACCAGAAACGTGATTCTATTTATGTCTTCTCCATACATGAGACTGAGTAAAGCATCTCTTTCTTTCTTTCTTTCTTTCTTTCTTTCTTTTTACAGCTGTATATATTAATTCTCTTAATAAAGATAGAATAACACCTTTCCTTTAATATATTCTTCTCTATCTTCTAATTTAACAAGCTTTTGATATTGTACATGACTACATGGTAGATAATGTATCAATAGCAGCTGTATTGTTACTGTAAGATAATGGTAGTATTTTGAAAGAAGGATCATGATTATTGCTTAGTAGTAAATATAGTAAAACATATGGCTACATATTACTGATATTATAGTTACTGTAAGATCATGCTTTGGTATAAAGATCCCGGTCTCCTTTAATTCCCCTCACCTGCCCTCTGTCCTCCTCTTTTAATACCCTCATCACTGCCATCTTTCTATCAACAATGTTCCTCTCTTCCTCAAGAATGACAACAACTAGACCTCTCTTCTTCCTGATACTGATCATCATCTCCTCCCTTTCTTCAGTTATATGTTCTTCTACAACAACAGAGAAGAAGAATATTGATAATAGTTATCTTCATATACAGTGTTTAAATGTTGCTCCTTCTGTGTTTCTGTCTTCCATAAAGACGACAATAGAGGAAATAAGGAAGGTTACATCTATGCTGTCCAAATTCACATACATGTTCGGCGACTTTAGAGTGTCAAATGCTGTTGGCGACTGTCTGGATTTGCTCGATTTCTCAGCTGATGAGTTGAGCTGGAGTCTCTCTACAATCGACACATCCACTAATTTTACCACTGCTGGTAATGTTACTACTACTACTACTACTCATCTCAGGATAACCATTTGATCTAACCAGTCTTACTATTTGCTACTAATTGACGACACAGTTCTACTATTTTCTTTGTTAAACTCCATTTACTAAACATTTGATCTGGTTACTAATATTTCCTTCACTCTAGGTAAAGTTAGCAGCACGGGTCATAAGCATTTTGACTTACTAGCATGGTTAAGCGCTGCGCTCGGTAACCAGGACACCTGCATAGACGGATTTGATGGTACAGATGGTATTATTAAGGGGCTTATCCAAGGAAATATTCAACTAATTACATCCCTAATGTCTGATGTTCTAAATATGGTGAGTCAAGAATTTCCATCTAATAAGTCGGTCACTCATTTTAACCCTGGCAAGAGCACAAAGTTTCCAGCCTGGATGAAACCCAGAGATCGCGGACTCTTGGAAGTTTCCAACATCACAATGCCTATAGACGTGGTTGTTGCTGCAGATGGAACAGGAAATTATACTACTGTTATGGAAGCAGTATCAGGTGCCCCAGATAAAAGCACTCGTCGATACGTGATATACATAAAGAAAGGTATCTACAGGGAAAATGTGGAGATTAAGAAAACCAAGTGGAACCTTATGATGATCGGGGAGGGAATGGATGCTACTATTATTTCTGGAAACCGTAGTGTTGTGGATGGGTGGACTACATTTAAATCGGCGACATTTGGTACGTACTCTTAAGAATATTTTAAAAGCCTCCTTGACTACTTAAATATGGATAATTTCTCAAGTTATTTTTCAATCTTGTGGTGATATTGCAGCTGTCGCGGGGTGGGGTTTCATAGCCCGGGACATGACATTCGAAAACACTGCAGGACCCTTAAAACACCAGGCTGTTGCATTCCGATCGGACTCTGACCTGTCCGCCTACTTCCGATGTGGCTTCAAGGGATACCAGGATACCTTATATACGCACTCGCTCCGTCAATTTTACAGCGAATGTAAAATCAGTGGCACAGTAGATTTTATTTTCGGTAATGGGGCGGTGGTGTTTCAACGTTGTGAAATCCTTGCAAGAAAGCCCCTTCCCAATCAAAAGAACACAATAACTGCCCACGGGCGCAAATATGATAATATGACCACGGGATTCTCGTTCCAGTTCTGTAATATCTCTGCCGATTCTGATCTCCTAGCATCCATGAACGGAACTTACACATACCTGGGTAGACCATGGAAATTATACTCGACAACAGTTTTCATGCAATCTTATATGAGCAGCGTGATAAGACCAGAAGGGTGGATAGAATGGAATGGAAGTTTTGCTTTGGACACTCTGTACTACGCAGAATACATGAATTATGGTGAAGGAGCAGGTCTTCAGAATAGGGTGAAGTGGCCTGGTTACCACGTTATCAATACTACAGCTGAAGCAAGTAACTTCACAGTGGCTCCATTAATCGGCGGGGATGTATGGTTGCCTGCCACCAAGATTAAATACATATTGAATTTTGGACCTTAATTTGATTGCGAAATTGATTATGAATTCTAGAGTGGGTATACTGGCAAATTTTATTGAACGAAGATTAGTCTAGCCATATATTTATCTATCTATCTAGTTTTTATATACCGACAGAGTATTATTATTATTATTATTATTTGTAAGTTTAAGATATGGTCATCGAGGAAACAGTCTAGTCCCGCCATATTTTATACATGAGCCATCGCTCTCTTAGCCCCAAAGAAAATGTTGATAAGGACGCGTTTTTAGTTAACTAGCCTTTTCATTTGGTATTCATTATTTTTTGCGTTAGTCAGATGTTAGACCTTTTGAATTTTATAGTTGTTTTGAGAAAGTATCCTTTAAATTATAGAGCAGAAGATTGGGTTGGATCGAGCAGATGTTGAATTGAAGCCAGGGAAGAAGAAGAAATGAAATCCAGTAACACTTTCTTCTTTAAGGGCTACGACAAGGTAGCTATTAATAGTCCCTCAAACACAAACAACAAACTTGGTAGTGCTAGTGCTAGTGCTAAGGGGATCATCATCGTCACGTTCTCAGCAGTAGCAACCTTACTCATCCTTATGATCATCATAGGTGCAGCACTATCGGTACATGTCCCAGACTCCAAGGAGATGATCGACTCACCCAATAAGAACAACACGGGGGGTAGCAGTAACATGTCTGAGTTGATTAAATCAGTTTGCGGCTTAACTGGGCACCCAGAGTCATGCACTATGACTCTTCTAGTAGCAGCGGCAGACAATACAAGTAGAAAAGCATCATCATGGTCAGGTAACGATAAGCAACTAGTCTTACTTTGGTCTCTGCAGATTAGCCTGAAGGAGCTATCTCCCCTCCCCGAAAACTACCATCAACGTCTTATGATGAACACTACTAGTAGTACAAAAGAAGCATTGCGAGATTGTGAGACACTGTTATCTGATGCTATAGATCAAGTCAACACTTCGATATCTAGGATGAATGATTCAGAGGCGAAGATGAATGACATAAGGACATGGGTGAGCAGTGCAATGACGGATGAAGAGACGTGCTTAAATGGATTAGAGGAAACATCATCATCATCGATGCCGATGGAGGAGGGACAGGGGACAGATAATGTAGCAATAACATCAAGGGAGGAGATGAAGAGATCGAGGGAGTGGCTGAGTAATAGCTTAGCCATTGCTGCCAATATTCCAAATTGATGTTGTTGTAATATATATTTCAGGCACTTGTATTTGTATTTATTTTTAATATCAGCATCATATTTGTAATAAAGCCAAGGATTGAAATATTGTTGGTTAGGCCTTTTGGTTTGATTGTGAAAAAAGTCAAGAGAAGATTGTCTGGATGTATTATTCATTGTAATCTACTTAAACGAACCCATAGACTTGTTAGACAGTTTGGTGGTAGCAAACTGTGGGCTTATCCTTCCCTCTTGCGTAGGTGTAAGGTTCTTTCTGTATTTGAATTGAAACGGTTTCTCTCTCTATATATGTCTTCACCAACCCAAGGGGTGAAGTCTTGTTTTCCCTTTTATCTAATCTTATAAAAAGTAAACGGTTTTAATTTTGGTATGTGATTAATATATTATGAATTAGAGAGAAAAATGTGGTTTGCACGTTGTCATAAACCACCATTTTAATTGTGTTGTTGCATTAATATATGATAAATTAAAGAGGAAAATGTGGTTTACATATGTGTTTGTTTTTGTTGAGAAACTTGTGGTTAAATTATATGTTTCGGCCAAACAAACTAGTGAGATGTTGAAGTTAGAAGTCAGGATTTTAAGTAAAACTTCTAACCTTAAACTAAATGCACAAAAATAAAATTCAATATTTTAAATAGAAAATTGTCTATATATACATGTTTCAACGGTATATAACATAATGTCAATTGTCAATCTAAGCTTTCATCAACGGTATGATCCTTGAATTGTCGACTATATGTGAAGTCGACAATAATGTTACTTGTAAAATTGTTGAGTTATGTTTTACTCGACGATCCTTGTACATGTAAAATTATCGACTTTACTTGTTCGATTGTTGCACAGGGAATCATCACCGGTTGGCCTCTCAACTATTCTCATTATCGATGACAGTGAAAAACGACAATTTAATTTATGTGCAGATCGACTATTTTCATTGTCGATTTAGTGCAAACCGACAATTTCAAAGATACACCCAGTGCTTGCATAAAGTCTGAAACATGCCACAAATGCAAACCCCAACTTCAGGTGGATCTAAAAGCAACCAATTAATCAGAGAGAGAGATAAAGAGAGAGAAATAGTTTACATATGGTTTAACTGGATATTCAAATCGTTTGTTATGGTTAAATTGGACCTTCAACTAACAACTTGCTTCTCTAATGGGCATGATTGTCTTCTTGTTCTTCTAGAGAGAGATGAACTTTTATAGGTTTTCTCTAATGGCAGAGATCGAATCGGTGAGAGCGAGATTGAGATGGGGTAAAGAGAGGGATAGACTGAGTCGGTGATTGAAGGGAGAGAAAGAAGATTTTCGATTTTGAAATGCAAATAAAAAATGTCACCTCCTTTCCCGCTGTGTGATGTGAGTTGAGTGTAGGGAGAGTGTAGCCAAAAGTGAGTGCGGTGGAAACCTCTCCCAAATTTGGTTAAACAAACCAATAGGCTTGTTGTGCTAATTTTGAGTCGGGTCAAGCTGTTGTGTGCAGGCAGAGAAGGTCTTAGTCCTAAACAAGTAGTCTCTCTGGTGGAAATGCAAAACCCAAATATGTCAATCTTGGGCTTATCAGTTTCTACTTTCTACCGAGGTTAGTACATTGTTCTTCTCTCGCAATGTTTCGTTTATTTTGCAAAAATAGTTTTGTTCAAACCCCATTTCTTCTCAGATTCATCTCTCAAATCCCAAAATCACAATCACCCATTGTTGATTTCCTCATAACAAAATTTGGGTTTTCATCAAAAATAGCTAATTCTATCTCCAAAAAGATTTGCTTCAGCTCTACAAACAACCCAAACTTAGTCATTGGTATACTAGAGAATAATGGTTTCAGCAAAACCCAGATTATAAATTATTAGTGACACAACCTATGACATTAATAAGAAAAGCCGAGCGGTTCATTAGCATTGTGGATGAGATTAAACAAAAGGGAATTAACCCTTCGAACCCTATGTTCATTCATGCGGTCAGAGCTTTAGCATGTATGAGTACACACAACTTTGAAAGGAAATGGACGGTTTATCGGGAATTTGGGTTTTCTGAAGTAGACATACTCTCAGTGTTTAGAAAGCAACCAGTGTGTATGAGATTGTCCGAGGAGAAGTTAAGGAAAGGGTTGCATTTTTTCATGAAGCAGCTGAAATGGGATTCAACATATTTATCTAAATATTCAGTGGTTCTTAGGTGTAGTATGGAGAAGAGGGTTATTCCGAGATGTGCAATGCTGGAAATTTTGATCCTGAAGGGTGTTTTGTGAAGGAATGCGATTGTAGGTGATGTATTTAAATTAACTGAGAAGGAGTTCGTGGAGAAATTTGTAATCAAGTACTAGGAGAGTGTCCCTCAGGTAGTGAAGACGTACGAATACATGATCAGATTTGCAGGGAATGTTTCTTCTGAAAGAAATGATGCTCAGGTTATGCCTGTAACGCCTGAATAACAATAACAAGTTAACATGGCCGACTCTGAATTACAAATTGCCTATAATGCCTTTTTTAATTTTAGAACTGACGAAGAGGGCTGTTGAGATGGCAAGGGTTTTCTTTGGCTAGGATTGAAAGAGTTTACGGAAGCCTTATAACTGCCTTATAACTACTTCTCTGAGGATCACTCTAAACTAATTTTTCAAGTATGAATAGCTAAGTTACTAGTTTTCAATTGAGCTGTCTTCTTCACAGTTGAGTTACGTTTTTGTATTCAAGATTGTTCCCATACTTTGCTCGATTTGGAGCTATATTTTCATTTTTTAATATCCATGTCAGTGTGATGGGCATTGCAGGATTGTGCTTCACCAGTTCTGAACTGGTCATGAATGTTTCTGAATCTCCAATGGTGCGTTTAATGTACATGCAAATCGATAAACTCCTAGACCAGAGTGGCTACACCGCTATTGTTTGGTCTTCTCAATATCATATATACTCTCTAGTTAGGGACTTAATCTTTGTTTGTGCGTGCGTAGTCTTTTTGTATCTACTGTCAACTGATTTCAATTGAAAAAGGAAGAACATGAACTGAATTCGCTGTTCTGAGATACTGCTCTTATAACCCGATTGAAAATATTGTAGTGCCATAAACTGAATCACGTCTTCTTTTCTAGGCACAGTTTGTTTATTACATATAAGCTGTTTTGGCATCCGTTTCTGCACGTCCAACCAAATAAATGAAAATGTCTTTTTTCCATTAACCAAACCTGGTCTCAAGCTTCCTTTATAATGCATTTCGGCACACGCTCATAGACGAGTACCCTATTAGGCTATTACATATCACAACAGAATGAATCATGGACAAATAACAGAGTGCATGAATGCAGACTATCAATACAACACTAATTTCATTTAGCAAATTTTTGTATTAATGTTTCAATTACAATTGCCTTAGCTTGTATAAGAATACAAGAAAGGTTAGCGGCAACTTCATTTAAAGAGCTCACTCCCAAGAGTCAGACCTAAAATTGATCGCTGTAGTATGTAAATTCATAATCCTCAACACCGCAAGTTTGTATTTAGTCCTCAAGAGTAGTAATGAATTTCTGCACATTACTATCATTATAATGATGTTAAATTGATAGTTCAGTTACAAATTGTAAATAAAACTATTCGTCCCACCCAGTCTCCTGTAACAAATCACAGCCTCTGATAATTGTCTTTCGTTAAAAAAAAAAAAAAAAAAAAAAAACGAGTTTCTGAACTTAACTTACATTGTCGTCTCAAAGAACCTTCGGAGATCTTACATCCAAGATGGAGAACTAGAGCACATGCGAAACTTTCACAGAAAAATTTGGCACGTGCCCTGTTTCTTCAACATGGCATTGCCCGATCCTTATCTCTGCTCAACGCATGATTCTGAATGTTGCAGCTATTTGAAGCAATTGACATGGTTTGAAGACTGCGGTAAAAAAAAATGTATTAAGAGCATATCACAGAGCAACAATAAGCAAATGCCAACTAGCCTGGCTAGAAAAGTACCTGGAATTGTTACCAGATCGATTCAAACGCCAGTAGTATCTTCATTAATATGATTTGAAGACTACGGGTAAGAAAATATTTTAAGAGCATATCACTCAGGAACAATAAGTAAATGCCCAACTGGGAATTTTTACCCAGTAAATGTGGCTGCTTAAGAGGACAAACTTGATTAATACTTATCAAATCTTTGTAATTCAACGACTGTCATCATATTCATGCCATAGTGTGGTAACATCTTGGAAAGTTTGCATTTACTTGGTGTAAAACGTAAATTTAAATACAGTTGCTGCCGTTGCTACACAAGAAGGACAAAACCATGATGAGAAACCCTATCAATGACCATTTGGACTAAATTGAATCAAATCCATTCTTATGGCCAATTAGAAAACATTGAAAAACGCAAATCATTCGGCTGTCGGAAATGTCCCCTTTTTCTTCAACATGGCATTGCCCGATCCTTATCTCTGCTCAACGCATGATTCTGAATGTTGCAGCTATTTAAAGCAACTGACATGGTTTGAAGACTGCGGTAAAAAAAAATGTATTAAGAGCATATCACAGAGCAACAATAAGCAAATGCCAACTAGCCTGGCTAGAAAAGTACCTAGAATTGTTCCCAGATCGATTCAAACGCCAGTAGTATCTTCATTAATATGGTTTGAAGAGTACGGGTAAGAAAATATTTTAAGAGCATATCACTCAGGAACAATAAGTAAATGCCCAACTGGGAATTTTTACCGTGACGGAATCAAACCAGTAGTATCTTCAGTTAACAATTTTATAAGAATGGCTAACCTGCAAACAAATTAAAAAAAAAACTAAACTTGCAACAGGCAAGAGTCCTCATCACCAACTGCTTTCATCTTGAAATGTTCTTAAGAAAATGTACTAGGCTACAAGCAATGTATGGGACCATTCAATTACACTATTGATATGCTTCACACTTCAGTTTATGTATTTGAGCTGGATGGATTAGATTTAGTAATTAAGAGGATTATGATGATCAAACACCTAAAGATCTCATAGGGTTAAGGTCACTGGTGCTACTAGCCTTACCACTCACATCTTACATAGCAGCTTCTCTTTCAATTAAAGCCATAAAGTCTATCCCGCCTTTCTTGAATTGCACACAAAGATTCATGTAGACCACATAATAGGCGCCTTGGTTAAAATTATACGCGTTTTCAAACGATATGAATTTGTAAAGAACCCCACCGACACTCATGACCCTAAATATCTACGTACTTGTCATTATGCTCTCAAGAGGTGGGTACATCTAGATAGCTCACATTATGATGGCACAATGCAACCTTAGAAAACACATGAAATACTGTTCTGGATGCAATGTTTTCTCATTTTCTGCTTTAGAGATATAGTTTCCAATTTAACTTTGGACCTGATCAACTAGTAAATAATTTGTTGCATTCAAGAAGCCAAAATATAAGACTGTAACAAACACAACATGTGAAGTCTACTTTAGAGAGAAAAAGTAAGCACAATTGCTTCCTACCATCCAAATAAACAAATATGTTTGGTCACCTATCATTCTCATAATAATATCAGCAACTTGTCTCATTTTTTTCTCCATACAAACTTAACATTATCTTTAGAGAGAAATTTGTACTCAGATCACACTATCCTCCTTGCTATCAGAAACCAATCAACTATGGAGGATGCACTTATTTCCGTTGTGGTGGAACAATTGGCCCCTTTCCTCCTTGACAAGCTCAATAAGGAGGTCAAACTGGTATTGGGTGCTCCTGAAGCTGTTCAAGAGCTCCATGATACATTTGACAAGATCCGTGATGTTCTCGACGATGCGGAAAAGAGACATGTCAAGAATGCTCTCCTTAATTTGGAGAAAAATGAAATTAAGAAGGTTCCTGAAAGTGCATGGTTAGAGAAGCTGAAGGACGTATCTTATGAAATGGAGGACGTGTTGGACGAATGGCACACAAAGATCCTGAAATCACAAATTGCTGCGGATGAAAGTAGTGCTCCAGATGGTGCTCGCGTTAGCAAGAAAAAGGTATGGTCGTGTTTTTCATCTCCTTGCTCTTGTTTCAACAAGGCCACCTTGCACCATAATATCGGTCGTAGGATACTAAAATTAAAGGGAAGACTTGATCATCTCATAACTGAGAAAGAAAAGTATAAATTCGAAGTAACTAAAAAAGACGATGAGCAACAAGTACGTCTAGAAGAAGAGCGCAGGCACACCATCTCAAGGATAAAAGCATCAGAGGTATATGGTCGGGATCTGGAGAAAGAAAAACTAATAAGCATGTTATTGAGTGAGAGTAGTAGTCATGTTGAGTCAAGTGTCCCCGTCGTCTCTATAGTTGGCATGGGGGGCATAGGAAAGACTACTCTCACACAATGCATTTTCAATGCGGACAAGGTGGTGAAGCACTTTGAGAAGAAAATCTGGGTTTGTGTCTCAGAGCCTTTTGATCTTATAAGGATAGCGAAGGCGATCATAGAAGAGCTCGGTGGCGGTGTCCCAAATCATACAACATGGCAGGCTTGGCATAATCATTTATGTCAATCTCTTGAGGGAAAGCTATTTTTGCTTGTATTGGATGATGTGTGGACTAAGGATCGAGCAAGCTGGGACCAACTAAAGCTTGCCCTTGACCTTGGCAAGAAAGGTAGCAGAATTCTGGTTACAACACGCGATAATGTTGTTGCTCAGACCGTAGGCACAACTGACAAACATAACCTAGAACAATTATCTGATGATGATTGTTGGCTATTGTTTGAACGTCTTGCCTTTGAGGGGAGGAGGGGAGAATCCGATCGCCAAAGGTTGAAAGATATCGGAAGAAAACTTTCAGATAGGTGTAAAGGAGTGCCTCTCTATGCAAAGAGTTTAGGAAGTCTCATGCCCCTAAAAAGAAGCGTGGAAGATTGGAAGGATGTCTTGGCGAGTGACATATGGGAACTTCCCAGTGTCAGCAAAGGTGTATTGCCACCTTTGCTATTGAGTTACAATGCTTTGCCGTCACACCTAAAACGTTGTTTTACGTATTGTGCGGTCTTTCCAAAAGATCATATGATAGGGAAAGATTGCCTGATCAAGATGTGGATGGCGGAAGGTTGTATCCGGTCAAGTCAGACGAGGGAGCTGGAAAGCATAGGTGCAGAGTTCTTCGATGAATTGGTGATGCGCTCATTTTTCCAAGATCTAAAAATGGACATGGATGGCAATGTAAGGTGCTGCAAGATGCACGACCTTATTCACGATTTTGCAACTTTTGTCTCTAACAATGAATGCTTGGTTACCGAAAGCAGCAAGATAAAGTTGAACGACATGAAAGCCCGGCATTTATCTGTAATGTTTTCTGCTGATGATGAAGGTCGAATTCCTCCTCCCATTTGGAATTTGAAGAGTTTACGAACATTACTTGTTTGTAGGATGGCTTATTATGAAGATTTGAGTTTGTTGAGTGATTTGACTAGTCTTAGGACACTCGATTTGAGTGGCACTAATATTAAGGAATTGCCAAAAGAAATTGAGAAGTTAATACATCTAAGGTATCTCGACTTGTCATCTACGGATGTAGAGGAACTACCTGAAACAGTCGGTAATCTATCCAATCTGCAAACACTGAGACTTAATTGGTGTTACGAGCTTCGTAGACTTCCTGATGAGATTGGGAAACTCGTCAGTTTGAGGCACCTTGAAGCTGAGCACCTTGAAGTTGGATGGACAAAGTTGGAAGAATTACCTGAAACAGTCTGTAATCTCTTTAATCTGACAATCGGGAAAATGTTTAGCTTGAGGCACCTTGAAGCTAAGCATACAAAGTTGGAAGTATTACCTGAAACAGTCTGTAATCTATCCAATCTGCAAACACTGAAGCTTAATGGTTGTCTCAAACTTCGTAGACTTCCTGATGATATGGGGAAAATGGTTAGCTTGAGGCACCTTGAAGCTGAAAGATGTTCTAGGATTCAATGCTTTCCTCGAGGAATTGGGAAATTAAGAGATCTTGAAACGTTGAGTGAGTTCATTGTGAGTGAAGATGGAGCTGATATCGGAGAACTAAAACATCTGAACAACCTCCGTGGTTCGCTGAGAATATCAAATATAAAAGGTGTTGTGAAGGAGGCAATATTGAAAGATAAAGAATACCTAACTCATCTGGAATTGAGATTCAATATTGAGGATGATGATGAGGCAGTGAAGAATGATGATGATGAGGCAGTGAAGAGTGATGATGATGATGAGGCAGTGACGAGTGAAGAAGGATCTGAGTTCGGAGAACTAAAACATCTCAACAATCTCCGCGGTGATGATGACGATGATGATGATGATGATGACGATGATGACGACGATGACGATGAGGCAGTGAAGAATGATGATGATGAGGCAGTGAAAAATGATGATGATGAGGCAGTGAAGAGTGAAGAAGGATCTGAGTTCGGAGAACTAAAACATCTCAACAATCTCCGTGGTGATGATGACGATGATGACGACGATGACGATGAGGCAGTGAAGAATGATGATGATGAGGCATTGAATAATGATGATGATGAAGCAGTTCAGAGTGTCCTTGAATTTCTTGAACCACATCCCAACATGGAGGAGTTGAAAATATATTATTACAGTGGTTCCAAGTTCCCAAGTTGGATGGAGTTTCCGAATTGGGAAGGAAGATCAATTATGCTCCGTCAACTAAGAATCTCTGAATGCAAAAAGTTGAAGGTATTACCAGCTCTTGGAAGACTTGAATTTCTTGAAGACCTAAATCTATCTGGATTAGATTCGGTTTCAGCAATAATGGGCCTTGAAGTTTTTGGAGTCTTGAAGAATGGTGATAGTTCAGCAGCACCAGTAATAGCGTTCCCCAACTTAAAGAAGCTCAAAATTGGGAATATGAAACATTGGGAGGAGTGGGTGATAAAGACGACTGTAAATATCACTCTCATGCCACTTCTTCAAGAACTGAGAATAGGATATTGTCCTTTGCTGAAGTCATTGCCATGCCAAATCTTATCTTCTTCTTCACTAAGGGAAATGGCAATAAAGAGTTGTCCGTATTTGGAGGTCTCCTACCTTCCCTTGTTTCTGGAGAAGTTGGAGTTAAAGAATGATGCAGGTTCTCTTTTGATATCATTACCCATACAAAATGGTCTCCACACCAACCTCAAGTCTCTAGACATTTGGTATTCGCCGCATTCAACACTTCCACAGGGCTTATCACAACTCAAGGCACTCCAAACTTTAAAAATAAGATATTGTGATTCCTTAACGTGTATGTCCAACGAATTGCAGCATCTTACCTCACTTCAGAAATTGTATATTTTTAAATGCCCTATCTTGGGACCACGTTGCGAGAAGGAAGTAGGAGAGGACTGGAGCATCATATCCCACATCCCAAACATTCATATTGATTACGAGAAGATCCAGTGAGAAACGTTTGCACACGCCAAAGATTCACAGCTGGTTTTGTAAGGTAAGAAATTCAGCTTTTTTTAGTTTAAAGTTGATATTGTTTTTATGAAAATCATTATTCTAAGCCTTGTTCTTATGTTTGGCAGTAATGACATCAGTGAGTTTCACTATGAGAAAATAATCAAAGACTGAGTTTGGCAGCATTTAGAAATTTCAAAGTGTGGTTCGCTCTAGTTATGAAGAAAAGGGAAGTTGGGTACTTTCTATTAGATGTTGTGACGTCTCTCCCCGTTGTGTATATTAATAATGTTTATGCTTATATTTGGGTAAGCTATTGTATTCGCTTACAATGTAACCATGAAAACAAATTATATACATTTGCTATAGGAACTTCATTTTTCACTCTGAGGCTATATGTTGTTGTGGTCAGAGTTTGTCATATTTGTTAATTGTTTTATTGTATACATTGCGCACAAATTTTAGTTTTTCCAAAAACCTAGTTATTATTTAATAATAAAAACTCTGGCAGATGGATCCCCACCATGAATAATATTACTTTTCTATACATGTCATATTTTTACTGACTTTAAGCCTACGTGGCTGGCTAGACTGGCTAATTAGCCAATGCGATGCGGATGCACTTACCCTTTATTCATTACGAGATGCCGCAGTACGCCATTTCCCACCCAATTGGGTCTAGGTTGGTCACCTTGCAGAACAAAGCCATGCTTGAATAATGCAAAACCGCACCTCCAAACCCGAGCACGCTATCCAAACACTAGCAAACCGTAAACTCGTTTAGAACCACCATACCCGAACCCCATATATCCTTAAAACCCCAAGTGCCTCACTATAATACCCATATCTCACATACCCAGAAACCATCCCGGTCCAAGAAACCACATCTTTCACCCATATTTCATCAAATTTACCTCCAACTTCAACCCCAAAGCATTTTACATATAAACGCAACAAATTGTTTATCAAATGCATGTCATTTCCAAAACCCATTTTGATAATGGGGCTGTGAACACATATATCATGTTTTAGTGAGTTTGAGTTGCAAAGGGAGATTACGCGTTGTTTTTTTTTTACATTTTGATACGAAACTTCATCTCCTTTTTCTCAATAACTAGAATTCGAACAAAAGACCAGTTGATGAAAGCGAAGGCAATGCAGTGGATATTATTCTCGTTGTTGAGGACTTTCCAGGCAATGATTTGATCGTATGATACATGACGAGCCATAGTGGAGATGCAGATACCAGATGGAAGATAAGCAAGGCCTAGAACGGGGGATTGATTGTCATCAACTTCGTCATCACTAACATAAACTATCTGGAATGTCCTTGAATGTTTCAAAAAATATACTTATATAAGTATTGACAGTGTTAACACTGGCAGAAACTGATCATTCAGTTGAGAAGTTGGCATGGCAAATTTAACCTATATAGTAAAAAAATATTTCATTCAGAAAGCTATTAATACAAAGGCTATACATAATTTGTTATTTATTAGAACAAATTAAAATTAGAATTGTAATTTGTCTACTAAGAGTGGGTTTCTTTTTATCGTGCCCAAAAGAATCATGGAAACAATAGTTGAAGATAAGAGCAAAATAACATCTAATAAAGTAGAGCATCACATTAATATGTACATCCTTTCTTTAACTAAAACTTACAACAAAAGCCTAAAATAGACAACGAGAACACCCTAAGCTAAACAACAATAACTTTGTAGCTTTTCAAAGGAGAGAGGGAGATGGATTGAGAGAAATAAAGACCTTTGCATCAAGAGGTTTGATTGAAGTAGAATCAGCGCCTCTCCTCTGAAACATATGTCAAAAATCTCTTCTTAGCTTTATAGGAGAGATATTGATGATGATAAATCAAGAAGTTTTTCAGCTTCAAAGTCTGGAAATGATGTGTGGGGGGGGTTCAAAGTGACAAGAGTGAGTTGAAAACAAAGTGAGAAACACAAAAAAGAGGTTCTTTTCTACAGTTGTGGCCTTATGGGGATTTGAGCTGCTTGGGTTCTGTTTTACTAATGTGATTGTTTGTTTTTTAAGCTTTTGCTGCTGAAAAAATATTCAGCACTTGAAGCAAGCTAAATTTTTTTTCAGCAAAAAAATATAGCATTAGGAATTTAAAAGCAGACACCACTTAAGTTAATAGTGTAATCACTGTAGAGATTTTGTTCTGCCACTTCTTGGGGTTGATGATTATTTATGAGTTTCCTCACAAACATGATGATTAGAGGCTCAAAGGGATTATTTGGGCTGTGGGGCAGGTTTGAGGTTTGGGGTTCTTATCATCAGTTTGAAAACTCTCCTGAGTCTTAACATGTTAGGACATTTATGTAAGAAAATCATGAAAAAAATAAGTTTGTTTTTGTTGAGAAATAGGAACCTTTTCTGGTGTGGAGAAATGTTGAACTTGAACTGGTCCAGTTATGGAGGTATTATCACTTGCCATCTCTACTAGTAGTTGTTGTTGCTTCTGCTCAAGACTCTGATTTGATGCCCTTTTACTGGTAGGAGATTCTAGCTCCAATAAAGTATTATGTGCAGATCCTGAATCAGTACTCTCTCCTACTGACCTTGAGCTTCCCTGAAAAAAATATGCAAACATACACACAAAGATCACATAAGTATTCACCCAAAAACTGCATCTTTACAAGAAAAACATAGCAAAAACTTCAAATTATACAAACATTAACCTCGCATGTAACCAAGAAAGATATTCAAGGATCATCACAAAAGGTACCAAAAACTACAAGTACCTCAGTTTTTGGATGCTTCACACAAAGCCAAGACTAGAAAAGGCTCAAGAGGGTATTAAAAAGCCCTCTAAAAACATGTAAGATACTCAATTGAAAACCAATAGATGGAAGTGATTCTTTCCAGTTTCATGCCTGTTTGCAAAGCAAGAACGAAAATGGCAGAGATATTGGTCAAAGGAGGAGAAAATTACTCTGAGAGTTGGCTGGTATTTCATTGGCAGTGAAGGGAACATTTCCAGAGTAGCAGCTACTGATCTGGTTGTATATAAAGTTGCAGAATCACAAAAGTAATATCTCAGGAAATCAGCAGAAAAAAGACCCCAAGATTTTTTTTTCAAATATATATCAACTTCAGGAATTGATTCCCTATTATTTTTATTTTTTTGCAGTTAAGAGCCAGTAGTAATGTTGAAAGGAAAAATTTCTCTGCTTGATGCCTCACACTATTCAAGTTTCCCTGTATGAGAAATGATTGTTGTGCTCTAAAAGGCAGGCTACTCTGAGGCTTGTGTGGACATATTCAACTCTTTGGTACAAGTCTTTCTCTATTTCTGCCTTTTTAGGGAGTTGGTTGTGCTCAGTAAATAAACATCAGAAAAGGAGTAAGGAAAGAGAGGCATACTTTTCCTAGCTTCAGCATTTCTTAACTGAACTCCTTGAAAAACAATTGATTCTTCCAACTCCCCAAAATCAAAACTTAATCCATGTTGATTCCTAATCATCAAAACACCATAATCAACATCAAAGTTAGCAAATAATTATAGTGTAACAACAAAAGACTATATAATATAACCAATAATAAAAAAAAGACCATGAAGTAGTCCTTGCAAAAATAAATTACTGAAAACATGAATGGGGTTTTGTTGAAGAGTACATGAGGTTGTTAGCTGGAGATGTAGTGGTGATGCCATGATGTAACATAGAGTATGGTAATAGTTGAATATGTTGATTTGATGGACTTGGATCTGATACATATGTTTCTCCAGCTTTATAACCCTCCATGCAAAAAATAATCGTACCCAAAAGCTCAAACCATCTCAACTTTCAAATCTTCTCTGGGTTCCTCTATAAGGTGCACAAAGAGAAAATTAAGCTAAGAAACATAAACCTTTTAAGGTAAAGCATGAAACATCTATGTTTCCACAGGTTCCTTCTCTGTGTGTGCTTACCTGAAATATATATTGAGAAGTTTCAGAGCAAGCCTTGTTTTAGTGCAAAATCTTCAAAACTGTCCACTTACACAGATGTGGAGGCAGTAGATGTCCGGTACTTATTACCCAGGATGATTACAACGACCATGACATCGTCGCGATATTTTCTCTTCCTCCCAACAGGAATTCGCATAAACTCTTCTGTGCTGAAACCTATATTAAAACAAAACTCTAATCAGATCATCATGGATGAAACTGCAATATTTCTACGTAATAAATAATAACACAGCTGCTTATTTCCTCTGTTTTATCTCTAGGGCTGCAACTTGGATGGCCCAACCTGACCCCAGCAGCAAGCAAAACCCCAAAACTCAAGGGTCTAGCTCTTGAACTTGAGCAATGACTGTCCTACTAGAGTAGTAACTTATTAGGGTCTGGCAACCATGTGTGGGGGTACGCCGGGGAAGCCAGTGGCAGGTGGTGGTGTGGTGGGGCCAGTAGATGTTAGCGGGGAAGTCCTACAATCGCAGGCGACACTGAGAGAGAGAGAAAGAGAGCCGACGGAGGTTACAGTGGCGGCGGATGGTTTGGTAGAGAGAGACGTCTCAGGACGATAGAACCATTACCCTATGAACAGATAAAGAGGGGAGTTCCAAGGCGAGCATTTACACTATGTGGATTACTTATGAAAAGCGACAACACTAATTCCAAGATTAATAAATATTGGAAGAAACATGCACTATTTTGTACGTGTAGAGGCCACAGGAAAGGGGTTGGATACGATTATTGACGAGGGTTTGACAGATAACCTCATCTCAGAGAGAGAGTGTGACTGATGAATTATGACTAACATTTATACCCCATCTCAAGGTCGCTACGTTGAGTTGGTTGCAAAAAGATAGTACAATGGGAGAGGTGACAGTACTATACCGTGCTCGGGTGAAGATTAAAATTGGTGAGTACGAAGAATCCATATTGTATACCGTTATCAAGATGGATGTGTATCATTTACTGTTGGGCAAACCGTGGAAGTGGGAAAGGAACGCGATCCACATAGGGCGTCCTAACGCATATATTTTTATGTGGAAAGGGGTTCGACAGAGGTGGATAGGTCTACCGCCTGAAGAGACGACAGTTGCAAAGCCAAGTAGTTTTCTAACAGAAACAAGACAGCAGAGAATCGCCTACGCTTTGGTATGCACGATGACGACAACTCCTATAGCGGTTCCTGAGGTTTTGTTTTACAGCCACTACTTGATTAGAGAAATTTAACAGAAACTGATGTGAACATATCCTAGTGCACGTCGTCCACTCGTTGACGGTCTTCTTATTTTAGCTTATTAAGATTTGGGGCTTAACTATTGAAGATGCTTTTATTTTAAAGTTAAATAGATTCAAATTTGGAGAGATAGGGGACTTGCTATTGTAGAAGTAGGGCTGAAGCCTATATAAGTAGAGGGTGGTGTAACTTTATTTCTTAGTTGTTATTGAATAAAGCTTCAGGCTTAGCCCTAATTCAGTTTTTATTGAGTTTTGAATTTAGTAGAGAAAATCCTAATTTCAATTAGGTTTTCGTAATCTTCAAGTTTCCGCTTCTGACTTGAGTCAGAAACATACAAAACTTGAATTGGTGTAAGACTCAAAATTGATTGGAGAAAGTTCAAATAAAATACCTGCGTTTCCAGCAGCTTGTTCTCAACCAGATACTTTGCATGATCCTCAAAAGGATTACTGTGGATAAACGAATGAACAAGTTGAACGACTTCTTCATTGTTGAAAAAATCATTCATTCATATTGCTCTGCACAACAAATAACGAACAAAAAAAGAAACAAAATTGTCAGAAGGAACAAAATTTTATAAACTTAAACACTAAACAACAAATCGAAGAATCTAGCTGACCTTTTTCAAGTAGCCTACACCAAATGCTCTGGTCAACTTCAACTTTCCTTTTTAATCTTCCGCCATATATAGGGGGGGGGGGGGGGGACGGGTCATCTGGATGATCTGCAAGTACTTTTTTGTACTCTATTTCATTATCAACCGAGTGAGTTTCCGTGAGTTGGATGGCTTTCACTAGACCCAGTTCTTGGTTCTCAAGCGTTGTCAGCATAGCCCTGCTATCACCTAAGTTTAAAACGTACAGATTTTTCCCATGAAGAAGTGCCACTAGGACACAGGACCCGACGGAGACCAAGTCTGGTTGTTCTCCCATTTCGTGTTCAACCATGTGCAAAACTCACTCTCAGATTGGGCAAGGGCACGACTAAGGCAGTTCAGCACTCCCACACAAAAAGATTCATCTGGGAACTCTTTATCAAAATTAACACTTCCTGATGAATCATTTAGCTTCTTTGTTCGCCATTCAAGCAAATGCAGGTGAAACCCTATATTTTCATATAAAACTCCAGCTAAAAAATCAGCAGCATCTCGACCATTGAATCCATCATATACTCCACAAAATAGCCATCCGTTTTCTTTGGAACATACGGCTTGGACTCTGTCCTCCCCTGCAGCCCCACCAGCCATTTGTGCGTCCATGGCATTGAGAAAACTGGACGACTCTACCTTTGTGGCAGCGCTCATTGTCTTCAACAAACTTAGCCCTCCTTCATTAAGGCCATTTTCAGTTGATACACTTCCACCCAAGGTAGACATGCTGCTTATAGAAGATGAGGATACAAGATCTAGTCGTGAAAGAGAGGAAGATGACGCCAACCTTCTCAATGATTTTGGAGAATCTAGACCAGGCAATATTTCCTCTCCTATTACACCATTGCAAATATTTGTGTTTGCCAAGGTAGCATTAGCACTAAGAGCGGCACCGGACAAGCAAGAAAAAGATCCAGTCCTAGTCTTCATATTAGAGTTTGGGATCTGAACCCCGTTTGAAAGCTCAAACTCAGTAGGTGGCACATAAGAACTGCTATGGTCACTAGTACAGAAGTTGTATCCAAAACTAACACTGAGTTCTCCGGAAGGCTCAAAGATGTCTCCAGAGGTTTGAATCCTATCTGGGCAGAAAGTCTCGACTTTATGGTGATTGAGGTCTTTTCCTTCAATAGATAATGTATAGCCCATGTCGGACAGCTGAGAGAGGTTCGGAAAACTAGAGTCAGAGAGAATGAAAATTATAAATTCTAAGAAACATCAAAGCAATAATTTAGAAGGGAAAAAGCAATTAAGATATGGGTGAGAAGGCAATACATAAATTCAAAATTTTCAGAATTAAACAATTAATAGAACGTCCTGCTGTAAAGAATAAGATGATAATTTTTGTATTGAATTGTGCTTCTTTTTTACATGAAAATTGGTGAATTGATAAACTACCTTTGTGCACCCATTCTCATCTAGGACGGTTTTAAGTCACAGTAAATAATACCATGAACCTGTACATTAGTTCTCATTTCTAGACTTTAGTTTGCGGAATCAAAATTTATATAAATAAATAAGATGTACACCCTGTTAATCAAAGACAAAAAAAATCTTACTGCAAAGCATTGAGAAGGTCACGGGCAAGATCATGCACAGAGTCTTCCAGTCTTCCAGAAGCTGACCATCCTGTAACACCATTTTGTAACTGGATTAAGTGAAACACCGGATTGTAAGCTAATAGTGACTAAGGTGCTAAGACTCAATAAAATCTGGTTTTGGATATCAAGGAGATTCCTGTGTTTTAACTTTCTTATGAAGATTGTGCAATCATATTTGTGTGCCTACCCATCAGATGGCTTTAGGAGAATATCAGATGGCTCTTGAGCCAGTCCAAGCAGTGATAGCATGCTAATCATTTTCACTGTGAGCCTTAAATTCAAATAGGTCTTTTTATACATGATTGCGTCTTTAAGATTGAAGCGTAAAAAAGTTTTGAAATAGAATGCTTTCACCAGTACCTATTTATAATATTTTAGGAACAGAATAAGATATCATAATATATGTAGCATAGACGCTAACAAATTTCATAAGATCATTTTACCGCATTTCAGCTGCTTATGGATAACTACGTGTTTAACATCATACGTGAAGTAGCTTTTATGTATACATGTATACATGTAACATGATAGAGCAAAGAATAATATGTAACTGGCCTAACAAAGTCATGGATATATAACTTAAACGCACCCATAACATAAAGATTTTTAACTTCAAATATGATAACTAAACATCAGCTTGGGAACTACACATTGCTATTGAGGTTACGCCGATGGTTTCTTATTTGGATTGTTAGCCCAATGGTTACAACTACATATGTACTCAAAAGTGGAGGACTTACAAGGCTTGGGAAGATTGTTGGTGTTTGAGAGGATAGACAAATGAGAATACAATCTATGACTGTGACGACCTACCGAACGCCGGCCAAATTTGCCCGAGCGTTTTGAGTTCTGTCTGAATGTATTTGTTCTCTATATCCTAATATAGCAGCACGCCAAGTTTCGCCGCAATCGGATTCAGTTAAGGGGGCGAAAAGGTCCAGTACGCTTCGTCTCATGTTTTAACGTTTCCTTTTGGAAGTTGACTATTTACTTAGTAGCTATATTAAGGAGGAACCTTGGTCCGATCCTCCCCATAACTAAAAGAGCTTTAATGCTTGGTCATCAAGGACCCCGGCTCATGGACTATCTACAAGGGATAGTTATGAGTTCTCCTAGGCCTAGGGAAGGCTAGGGGACATTGCCTCGCAATGCGGGCCGGTTTTCAATAAAGGGCTTCATATGGCGCCGCTATGCCCCGCGGGCTATCCGAGACGCACCGCCCCTTTCAGATGGACAGTATAATTAGTCCAGGCTCGTCGCCCCTTGAGATATGAGTCCCTTATGTGGAAACCGGCATATTGAGCTACCCTGATCCGCTACAGGACAGGTGTGCTTTCCGTACCTCGCGCGCGTCGTGAGAGATTACGTTGTAGGGATTATTGAGGGAACCTTCAGCGTTGTTGCCTATACCGAATACATATTCGATGACCCCTCACGAGTATCCAGGATTATCCGGATGTCGCTCTAGCATCCGTGGGTTGTATGCCACTGGCGCGCCGTGCCCGTGAAGAAGGCTGGTACACGCCGACCGCGAGTCCGTGTACGCCACACGGTCCCTTATTCCGCTGTACTCCGGGCACTGTAGAGTCGGTCCCGGCTAGGGCCGTGTCAATGACAATATGTTTCTTTTTACTAATATGATATTCAACTTTGGCACTCTAAAAATGGATTTGAGTATTGTACTTGTTAACTACAATTTTTTAGCAAAAACGTCCACACATCAGAAAATGACTATATTGGAAGAGGACAAAAAAAATGTATTCGCGAATAGCATCCCTTATGTGTACCCCGTTTCTTTGCTTCTTCTTCCCCTCCCTAATCATCTAAATACAATATCTTTCTATTCCACTACGGCACTCATTTTCCTTCCCCCCTAGCTCCTAGATTATTCCCCTCCCAAATCTTACTCCCTTTTTATGAGCTATTTGCTTCAAAGATGGGTGTTCCCCATGGTTAATCTTTATTCCAAAAAATATGACATATCCAGATAAGGTGATCAAAACACCTATTAAACTCATATGAAGTTTATACTCTATCGCAAAGTAAAAGCAAAATTAAAGCCAAACCATTAAAGATCTTTTTTTTCCTTCAAAAACTAAACACAAATTGAGAATTCGACCAGACCCACCCCAGAACCTAATTAAGATTGAAGCTCAAACCCTCTAACATAACACCCAAAAAACCATGTCTGTGTCAAAATAAACCCCTGAGAATACAAAACAACAGAAACCCATTCTTTTTTAAACACCCAAAACAAATTAAACAAACCCTCGTCAAGCATCAAACACAAATACTAAACCCATGAAATTAAAGCAAAAAATCACAATATTTCACAAACAAAACACAATGTAAACATGAATTAACCCTAGAATTGACTCCAAAATTACTTCAGAACAGAGAATTGTGAAGAGATAACGAGGATAGAAAGGGAATCACCTCGAAATTTAAAATTGAAGTGCAAATCTGGCACTTCTCTGGGATATCCATGGCGAGAAAAGATGATGATGTTCCTCGAACCGTAAAATATCTTCCACACTTGTTTTCCCCACAGAGAGGAAGAGGGAGGGAGAAAGAGACCTGAACCTAGCGATTTGAGTAAGGGTATTGAGCTATATTAGCATAAGAATCCTAAATGCATTCAGTAGGTCTAAGCTATACTAATATTATGTAGGCATTCCGCAAAAGTGACATGTGGCACTCCGTTATCGCAGATAAGTGGAATTCCTCCTAAAAACTCTCAAAACCCTACTTATCGAGAAGAAGAAAAAAAACTTCTATCGCTGAAATTTTACATTTTCACCTGCTCGAAGTCTCTCCAAAGATCGGCACAACCTTCTCTAATACCAAACACCAAATGGAAAGCCCAATCTTTCATTGGATGGCATATTTTCCAAAAGCCCCTCCATAAATCTTTAAAAAAAAAAAAAACTGCAATAGTATAATCTGGTAATAAATCTCCTTTTCAAGTTCGCATGCAATCAACCCAATGCAATTCTGTTACAATCTTGAAAATCCCTCTCAATATTCTCTCTTTGTATCATTTCCTTTTACATATGCAGCGTAACCTACTTCGTGTTGATTATGAGAAGACTATTAAGAAGGATTGTTGAAATTTCATGGAATCTCACTTCATGGTGCTCCCATCTTTCAATATCGCACGATATAAGTGACCTTCACCTTATTTGAAGAGTTAAGATCAAAAATTTGTCCTCTGCTGGGAGCATTCATTTAAATATCGTGGTGACTGATGTTGACGGGCATTCGACGATGGTTACTTTACACACAGTGATAGTACAATGATTCCCTTGGATTTCTTTTGGATTACAATGGTACTACACTGATCACTTGGAACGTCACTGAATTGTGTATAATTCGTTCCTTCAAATTGTTATCTTTATTCTTCAATTCCATCTCCCTGAAAAATCAAAGCACTAGCTGGCCAATTAAAAATTTTCATAGTTATCTATATCTATTGATCCTGCTTATCTATTTCATTCTTTTTAAGCTTTGGGTGATATCCCGACTCTTATTTGGTAGATTTCCCTTACAACATTCAAGCAAACCCTAGCAACTTAGATTTTTAGCATCGTTTTTCAGAGTGACGGCCGTGCCATTTTCCATCTTCGGGCATGTAATAATTCCACTCCACGGTCTCTTTGTTTAGGTTTAGGTCCCTTTTAAAGCTATATCACGCATCAAGCCAAACGTAGTAAAGAAAATCTCTCCTTTTCACCCTTTTCATCTCAATCGTCCATCATTTTAAAGAGGGAGAAGGTAGTAACAAAGTCGAGCTTGTTTTCGATTTACGTTGTTGGAACACCTTTGGCTTTTAGAACTTCTGCATACAAAACACCTTCTCTTTTAATCCCTGACAGGGAGACCTAGAAGCCAATTTTTGCAAATTCATGGTTCAAATATCCAATTGTAAAGCATCAGGTTAGACCCTTCAAGATATTCCTAGCCCAAAAGTTGCCATTTTCCTTGATACCAATCAGATTATGGAGCACATGTAGCGCGCTTTTGAAGGAAAATTTCAACATTATCAGGACCTATTTCCTTCTATTTTATTAATTGCTCTTTGACGTTGTTTTCGCTAGCTTTTGCTTTATTGGTTTAGATTGATAGAGGAACAAGAAAATGATTTGTCATGGTGTTTGATATTGCTACGGGGTTTGAATGGTTACCGCTTATCTTGTTTGAATGGTTATGGGTGACTTAATTTCTAGGCAAGATTGTGACTACTTGGATAGACATATAGGTATTCTTATGTGGAGTGGAAATTGGGTATAGCAGTTTGCAGGAAGAATTAATATTTGACATCTTGTTGTTCTACTTCACAAGACATGCCAAAGCAAGTTTAAGCAACTGGGAGATTTTACAGAAGACATAATGGACATGTCGATTGTAATATAGGTTGTCAAGCTTATTTGATCTTTAAATATGATATTTGCAGCGCTGTATTGATACAACATACTAACTATATACTACTCCAATCCATATTTTACTAAATACATGTAACCTACTTAATAACAGTTTACAGAGTTAACAGTTGTGATCAAGTCAAAAGGTGCTATAAGATAAATTATGCATAATCAACTTGAATTTGTTAAGTAGTCTGGCCAACTATTTACCCTACAACGCACGGGTTAAGACACAAGGTATAAGACCCAAGCTCATGCCTGCTACATTCCAAGTTCGTGGCACTATGAGAATCTCCTATTGTTAATCAAATATAAAGTGTTTATTAGTTTTTTGCTAGTGAATCGCTCCAATCGTTTAACGTTAAGTACACGACCAAACTTTTATATGCATGATGTTGATTCTGCATACAAATTCTCCCATACATGTTGATTAACCAGAGATGAGTTATAATAAATTTATAAACATTATTAAAATACAGAGCAAAATCGAGCGTGAATCACTTACTTTTGCACTAATTGATAAGTTCGAACAGCATGAACTTCCTGCTCGTATTCCGATCCTCTGTAAGAGATATGTGGTTTGGAATGAACATCTCTCCAAATAAATCCAACAGAAAGTTCCATACAGAAATCAAATTCAAATAGAGAAAACGATGAACTTACTTTTTAATGATCCCACTGGAGAGAAAGTGCATGAACCAAAAACAATTGAAAACCCAAGTGTTCAAATCCCCATTAAAAAATTTCAACCATGAGCTTTTCAAACCAAACCATTGAACTGCAAGTTGTATATAATTGACAAGACTCTCATTCCCGCCTGGGGTTTTCTCCTCCATCTCTACATCACATCCATCCAACCCCTTAGATTGATCACCCCAAACGGCGCAGATTATCATGTAGCAGAATTCACTCCATCAATCAATCAAAGGGGTTGTTGCCTCTGATGATGCCTGCAACCCCAATTTTCAAAATCCAATTTCAATCAATCAAACAACCAAACTAATAAAAAATTAGAGCGTTTGTTGTTGGGGAGAGGAGGAGGAGACCCATCAGGGGGAGATAGGAGAGAGCGCTTCGATGAAGCAGAGCTTCGTCTTGTCTCCACCATGACTTGCTTATCTTCACCGATCCAGATTTCAGAAAAAATGAGAGAGAGAGAGAGAGAGAGAGAGCTCTCGCAGGACAGCTAGGATTATGTTCTGATTGTAAATTCTTTCTGATTAGAGTTTTAGGCAAAAAATCTGCCGTTATTTGACTGAAAATTTAGCCTAATTTGCAGATAATTTGGCAGTTTTGAAGTTTGAACTAATTTGTGGGATCCGAAGCACATGAGATATTTCGAGCGGCCTAAATAATATTGGACTCACGAGAGATGGGTAACGAACGGCCTGGATCGAGAAATGGCTGACGAGTTCTTCCTTTTAGGTGTATATAGAAGATAGATAGATGTTTATGCTTATATTTGGGTACTTTCTATTAGGGGAGATGATTCCCCTACATTCATTGAAAACTACTCACCTTGAGAGGAGAAAAAAACTAAATAAAAAACTCGCTCATCTCACTAATTTGGTCACTCTATCTCTCTCTCTGTAATGCCCCAAATTATTTTGGTCATTGCCGAATTTTTGTTTACTTTATATTGTGAGTTATCATATCATAAATTATTTGCATAGTTATATTAACAAAATAGCCTCAGTGTATGAGATCATACCTTAAAAGTTGTATTTACACTTTGTGGGGTTAGGAGAGAAAGGGTTCTCCAGGAGTGTTAGGAAGCAAAAACCCTAGCCTCCGCCCTATATAATAAAAAGTATAGAAGATAAAGAGATATATCCTGCACGTGAAGAAGAGGGAGAGATTGGAGAGCTTTCTGAAGACCAGGTCATTAGCGGTCGTTCAGGATCACGAGTAGTAGCTGAGAGCGTACCGTTGAGACGACCCTCTAGTTGTTTCATTTCTTTCCGTTCATGTAAGACATTATCAAATTCTTTGATTGTAGTCTTGTAAATGGCATATTTGGTTTGGAGTTGGCTTTAGACTTTTTGTTAAGATTAATATTTTCGCTGCGTAATATTGCGTAGATGTAGAAATTTAACTTTGTTATTTTCTACATTGTTGGGGTAGATCCGTCGGGGATGCCTGACCGGTTCACGGCCTTGAGTCTGACAAGTCTTAGAATATGAATTTTGGGGTGTGACACTCTCTCTCTCTCTCTATCCAAAATTCAAATATGACTCTCCCTCGTCCATGCTTATCTCTGATTAAGGTACGAGTCTCTCTCTTTCTTTTCAGCCCCATTTTGTTTCTCTTGGCAGACACACAAAGAGGTATGTGAGAGATCTTCTCGCTCTGAATTTAACATTTTTCTTAGGGGGACTGTTGGGGGTATCTTCCCTTTTACCTTTGGTGCCATCCTGTTTAACAAATAAACAAAGATTACCAATTTACATGATAGGCATTGAGGGTTATTGTCGAGATATGCAAAAAGAAATTACAAATATTGACAATCAGTATAAAATTATTGTCGACTTATTAAGAAGTCGACAAAAAAATACTAGGAAATTATCGAAAGAGAATACATCGACAAATAATTTGTCGAAACCACTAACAATCGACATTTTCCCAAACTAAATCATACAGAAATTGTCGATACAACATCGACAATAAATTATTACAAAATTATCGATTCTCCAATACATCGACAAATAATTTGTCAAAACCACTAACAATCGACATTTTCCCATACTAAGTCATACAGAAATTGTCCATACAACATCGATAATCGACAATAAATTATTATAAAATTGTCGATTATACAATACATCGACAAATAATTTGTCGAAAACAAATGGGGAGAGAAGAAAAGAAAAAGAGAATAAACCCAATTCAAACGGGGAGAGCCAATTGGGAAGTACATGGTTCTTCAATTGCAATGAGAGATCGATTTCAAAGGAACACTCTTCTCAGAACCTCCTTAGCACAATTGGTGATGGATGATGGTGATGGATGACCGGCACAGAAAGAGAGAAAAAAAGAAAGAAAGAGTGTGTGTGTGTGTGTGTGTATGTGTGTGTGTGCGTATGTGTGAGTGTGAGTAAGAGACCTAGCACCTCTGAAAATGATAATGAAAATGAAGATGATGATAGTGTTCGATGATGATGGTTCGATGAACGACAGTGAGAGAGTGAGAGTGAGCGAGGAACAATAAACATTGTTTTGGTTTGAATATTGTCTTTCACATCATCAAAATATTGCTAGATAATAATTTTCCCTCTAAAATCTCCTCTCTATGAGTAGTTGTCAATGAGTGTAGGGGAATCCTCTCCCTTCTATTAAATATTTCATTCCAGCTATTGTATTCACTTACAATGTAACGATGAAAACAAAGTATATACATTTTCTATAGGAACTTCATTACAATAACTTACTGGACTGCAACTCCATTTTGCTGTATCACGATTCAGAACTTGAGAACAAGTATTGTAATAAAGCCTGCAACTGAACATATCAACGGCTGCACCAAAAATACTATTGTTATTGAAAGAAGGATATCTATAATCTTGTTAGTTGTAGGGATAAAAACGAGGTTACTTTTTGCAAACACTCATGAAATAATTTAGGAACACTCACTAAGAATGCCATATTTACATGTCTGCAAACTCCCCCTCGGAGATTCCTTTTTTAGGCTTATTAGTTAACATCATACTTTTACGAGTTATTATACAAATCTACGACAAGAAAGAATATAGATGGATGAGCACTTGCAACAATTACAAATGCAGCAAGACCTGCCCTCTCCCTTGGATCATTACGATTGTAGTTCCCGAAGTTAAGAACTGTTGCATAGTACCACATCAACGAAAACACAACTCCCAATAGAAATCTGCTAAGAGTAAGTGAAACGATAAGATGTATACATGTGCATAAATATTAGGGCATAAGCATACGAGGAAAAAGGATTTTAGACCTTCTTTTTGTGAAATTCATAATAACACCCTTTTTGAGAAGCACATATAATTTATTTATTTTTAATTTTGGTGGGAAAAAATGGATGGTTTTTATTTTAGATTTAACCTCCTCATCATGGAGATCATTCTTGTAGGGACTTATCCCTCGACCTAGTCCAAACTCAAACTACCTTAATACTAGACTCACGCATTATATACGTGACATACAATCAACATTGACACCTAGACCACGAACTGATAAAGAAACATGCCTAGAAGCACCCGAATCATCCCACCACCCGTCGGTTCCACCGACCATGTTGATCTCCGTGATCAGAGCCACTAAGGGCACTTCGGTAACGTTAGCCTGAGCAGCAGGTCTACGGTTCTAGCAGTTTCTAGATATGTGTCCAGGCTTCTTACAGTTGAAGCACATAATAGAAACTGTTCCATTATATTGTGGGGATGGTTGGTTCGTTCACTTATTAGGATTCGGGTGTCCATTATTCAGACGATTATTCGGATTACCACCGTTTGGATGGTTGTTTCGATTACCACTATTCTTAGCATTGAAGGGTTTCCCTTTAGGTTTCAGATGGACCTTCCCTTTGACTTGAACTAAATGGATCTCCTCTTTCAGGTTTTGTTTTCAAAATTCTTCTTCAACTTTAAGACGAATAATCAAGTTCTCCATGGTGAGCTCCATTGACTTGTGTCGCAGGATATTCTTATAGTCCTTTCAATTCAGCGGTAATCATCACGGCAACCTGGAATTGTTCATCAAGAGGTATCCCTTCGGACACAATCTCATATGCAATTCGTTGCAACTTATGTGATTGGGTAATTATTGACTTATCGTCGACCATAGTGAACTTGAGATATCGGCTTACGATAAAAAAATTAGAGCCTGCATCTTTTGTATCATACTTCTTCTGTAATGTTTCCCAAACGGCTTTTGCAGATTCGGACTGTAGATAGTAATCGCACAGTTCATCCGCTAAACCCCAGGTATAGGTTATGATAGTCTAATCACTTCCAGTATACAATGAGCAGTGAGCGATACAGAAGTCCCAGTACCAGAGATGACGTACTTGTAATGTTAGCACCTCAGAGAAATCGTGAGAGAGAGAGGAGGAGGTGATCTGTCAATCAATGAGAGAAAGAGAGAAAGAGAGAGACAAACAATTTATATGTTGTTATATATTTTTGGAGAGGAAAGTATGAGGGTATTTATAACTGTTGGTAATATAACGTCTCTCAAATTTTTACTCTAACGCTCAGAACATTAAACTCGTTCGTAAGTAACGTGTCCCGAAGGATCAGGTCTACTAGCCGTTGGGAGGAGAACGTGTACGAGATAGACCAAACTAAAAAAATGATGGATAATTTTTTAGTAAAAGAATAGGGTAAACCTAGCCCAAGCCCACCTGGGCCTCCAGCGCCAGAAGAGCCAATTGCCCAAACCCAAACCTGAGCTCGAGATAGGTCCAAGTGTGTTAAGGATATAAAATCTCCTCACACACTCACACACACATACACTCTCTTTTAGTCACATATTGCACACATGTCAATTGAGCACTACCTTATATTTTTAGTTTCACTATAGTTTACAAACAATGTGAGACTAAACTTTTAGGCTATAGTTTGTGTACAATAGTCATATGACTATGAAAATGACTAAGAGGTCATGGGGTCAAACCCATACAAAAGAATGTTTTTGAAAAAATCCAACAATCCCCCACCCATACAAAAGAAAAATGAATGAAAAAAGAAACGAGAGTACAATTTTGATATATAAAGATGTATTTAAGTCAAGGTGTCCTTAAACTTGAACGTTTACGTAGTAGACAATCTTCAATGTATAAGAATAATAAGTAATTATAGTCTTGAACTCATTATTCGTTTTTATGCAATGAGGAAAACCACATACAACCCTACCAGGTTTAAGTTCTAAATGCCAACATATATCGGCCGTGTGCTTAATCCCAGTATAGGTAAATGTCACCACATGTTTGTGAATTCATTTTGGGTCATTTTAATGGAAAAATAGTTATTTTTACCTCAAACCAAACCTGGCCTCAAGCTTCCTTTATAATGCATTTCGGCACACGTTCATAAACAAGTACCCTATTAGGGTATTACATATCACAACATAATGAATCATGGATAAATAACATAGCACACGAATACAGATTATCAGTACAACATTATTTTCATTTAGCAAATTTTGATATTAATGTTTAAATTATAATTACCTTAGCTTGTATCAGAATACAAGAAAGGTCAGTGACAACCTCATTTAAAGAGCTCACTCCCAAGAGTTGGAACACTTATTTCAGTATCCTCTAACCCAACTACTCTTTTCGGAATCAATTCTAGTTCCAAAGCCACCATCTTCATTATCGGCCTTCTTAAGCTTGTTTCGAGACATTACAATGCCAACCCTTAGAGCATCTCCAACAAAGAATGTATGATATTCCGGTTTTAAATACTAGTATCCGGAATAGCATATCACTTTGCTCAAACAGATTTCTCTCCAAATTCAGTTTTTTTTATTAAAATTGGGGCCCACAATATTATTTTATGTGAGAGAGAAAAAAAAATTATTAAAAATTGGGACCTACAATGTACCTTTATTAGAAGGAGAGAAAAAATGAAGAAAATAAATATTTATAGGAACCCACAAAAGTAGTATGCACATACCACTCTCCAAGTTCCGGATTTGCATATTTTGGAGGGGTATGGGGGTGAGTATGTTGAACACCATACCCATGTTGGAAGGTGTTTTTGCAAAAGTATGTGAAAAGTGTAACAGAGTACCATGTTGTTAGAGATGCTCTTACAAAGAATAAATTCTTGAGTCTTTCGATCTACAACCGCAACCACCCCTTCTACTTTATCCAAAGCATGGATATTGCTGAACCCAACTACTTAAATGTCGAGGATTGACAACAACACTCTTAGCTAGATGTAAAAAACAAAATAGAGTATAGGGGTTCAAAAAACTTTTCACAATTAAGTTGTAAGAATATTTTGAATGTCCCTACATACCCGGTGTAAGAATATTTTGAATGTACCTATAGGCCAGTGTAAGAATAAAATTAAGATGTTTACAAATATACAAAATGAGAGAGACTTCTTACTACTAATGAAGTATGGATCATCATATACATAGGGTGTTGGGTTTCTCTCAAATCCCTAACTAGAAATAGAAGAGCTTAGATATCTAAAATAATGGATACCAGCAACACAAGCCAACAATGTAAAAGTAGATTCAGAAGCACAAAGTGCCTTTCATAATTGAACCTAAAACTCAAAAATGTGCCCGGGTTCTCTTATAATACCTAATCTTGACAGAAGATTATAGGAAACCTAAAACATAAGACTTTGAGCAATGTAAACAAGCACTTTTGTTCCAAATCCAAATTGAATCCTAAATACTCATTAGATATTTCAAACACAAAACCCAATACCAGAAAGGCTAAACCTTCAAAAATAACAAAAAGTACCTACAAATTTTTGCTTAGAAGAGAGATCACTAGACACACACTCAAATCCTTGTTCATGTATGGGGTTATTTTGAAAATCAAAACTTACAATGAAGAAAATCAAGAAAAAAAAGCCAAGTAGGAAGATTTTTCTCATCAAGAGCTTTGCAGAAAAACTATCTACTATAAAATAAAAGTTTTGTTATAATTGATCAGTCTGCAATTTTTTCGAGTAAATCTTCCCTTTTATTCCTAGCTAATTAGACTACTCATCAACATTTAACGCATAAAAAATAGAGGTGACAACTAGAAGACCAATATCTATTTGGTAATTTTATTATCTAGAGCCTTATCAAACCATAGACTTTGTTAGACAGTTTGGTTGTACAAAACTGTGTGCGTACGTATGTCGTAGTTCTATCTCTTTATCTGTCTTTGAATTGAAACGGCATTTGTCTTCACCAACCCAAGTGGTGAAGTCTTTATAAAAAAACAAAGTACAGACAGCTATGCGGAGATTCGTTACGGAGAGAGTTAAAAACCTCTTGAGAACAACAAACTCACTCTCTTCATCTCTTAACATGTCTTCTTCTTCTGCTGTTACTGTTGATTCAATCAACCCAAAGGTAATCAATCAATCAATCTTTTTTTCATTTCATTTGATCCCCAATCTAATTAATCTGAGATTTTCCAGGTTTTGAAGTGTGAGTATGCTGTTCGAGGAGAGATTGTAACACAGGCCCAACGCTTGCAACAAGAACTACAACAAAAACCTGGTTCTCATCCTTTTGATGAGATACTTTACTGTAATATTGGTAATCCTCAATCACTTGGTCAGAAACCAATTACTTATTTCAGAGAGGTTCTTGCTCTATGTGACCATCCACCACTTTTGGACTTGAGTGAAACAGAAGCCTTATTCAGGTTTAATACAATTTGATGCCTTTTCTCATTGTATCTATAAAAAATATATATATTTCATTTTATTTTATGCTATGCTATGTTATAGTGCTGATGCTATTCAACGAGCTTGGAACATTCTTGATCAGATTCCAGGAAGAGCAACTGGTGCATATAGTCATAGTCAGGTAAATATAGCCTTAACTTTTGTGGTATTGTAACACCCTGGCTGAGCGGGTATTGGAAAGGCGCCTAGCTCATTAGCGGTGATGGTAGCACCAATGGTTTAGTCCCACATCGCTTAAGATCCTGGTCCTTAAGTTAAGATTTCACTCTACATGTCACCGAGGCCTATTCCCACACTGCAGGAGATCCGCAGTGGTTAAGTGGGGATAATATCGGTGCTCGTAGAGTGGGGTTGTGATAGGTATGATTTTGTTATTGGAGTATTGTGTTGTTTCCTCAACAGGGTGTCCAAGGTTTACGTGATTCAATTGCTGCTGGGATCGCAGCTCGTGATGGTTTTCCTGCTGATCCGAATGATATTTTCTTAACAGATGGTGCTAGCCCTGCGGTAATTTTCAATCTTAAACATGAATTTTATAGTTTCATCGGATAAATTGGAAAGATGAATTATTTACTGGAGTTACGAATGATTTGTCTCAGGTTCATATGATGATGCAGTTACTAATAAGATCGGATAAAGATGGCATTCTTTGTCCTATCCCTCAGTACCCATTGTACTCCGCCTCAATTGCCCTTCACGGTGGCACTCTTGTATGTCAACACAATTTATTCTACATAAAAGAAGTATTAATGACGTTATTTTGTTAGTTTTATCTGAGAATAAAGTTAACCAACCAAACACATATTATGTGATTCTTTCCTGGTTATTTGTTGCAAATTTGATGTATAGATTATATTCATGAAGTTTAGTGCGAGTATGAATTATCGTGTCTAATATATAATTAGGCAACTCGAGTCAGCTTAGGTGAACTCTGATAAAGAAGAAATTAGTGTAAGAGTCATTAGCACTTTGGAGATCATTATATACATGAGGTTTATTGATTTCCTTTGGAGGGATAAAGCATGGAAGTCACATAAAAGAATAGGAACACTCTTGGGTATGCACTGCGTGTAATCCAGAGAGTGACTCAATTAATTGCGATCTAGGAATTGTTGGCAAACATGGATTTGATTAAATTTATGAAGCAGAATGCCGCTTCAAAGACAGGCCTGTTCATATGGTAATTTTGACTAGATGTTAAGTTGTGGATATATAAGTTATCCTTCTTATGTTCATATTACAGTTTTATTATGACGATAAGTAACCAAATTTCATTGCCAGTTATTTTGAGCTAAATGCAAGCTCTAGCATCGATGATTTCAGCAATCCGATAGTAACAGATACATTTTTGTAGGTGCCTTACTATCTTGATGAAGCAACAGGGTGGGGATTGGAAATTTCCGATGTTAAAAAGCAATTGGAAGATGCACGTTCCAAGGGCATCACTGTTAGGGCATTGGTAGTCATAAACCCAGGCAACCCTACTGGACAGGTGAGTAATAATAAGTTATTTCTATACATAGCCTCCCTCATGCTATTATAATACTAAAGACGAGAATTTTGTATCCTCCCTCATGCTATTAAGTAGGGCAATTTTGATGACTGTCATTGCCTTTATTTCTTTGTTATTTGTAACTGTAGGTTCTTGCTGAGGATAACCAGCGAGCAGTTGCGGAGTTCTGCAAGAATGAAAATCTGGTTCTTCTGGCAGACGAGGTAAGAAACTACTTGTAACATATTCAAAACATTGTTCTTGTCCTTGACCTATTTTTTGAAAATTGAGCATAAAATGGCACTTAATGCCTTGGGTGAAATAAGTTGGCAAACTGAACATAATGGTATTCTTCCTATTGTTGTCCTTCATGTCTTATGGTTTCCCGCAGCTACTGGTTTAAGTAGTGAGCTGTCCTATTTTTGAGCATTGAGCATGAAGCTAATGCCTTGGATGAATTAAGTTTACTAGTTTCAACTTCCAAAGTACACATAATGGCATATTTTTCTACAACAATCGTTAATGATTTTATGTTTAATTTGAATTGTTTTAGGTATACCAAGAAAATGTTTATGTCGAGGACAAAAAGTTTCATTCTTTTAAGAAGATTGCGAGGTCTATGGGTTATGGCGAGAAGGATATTTCATTAGTATCCTTTCAGTCTGTATCTAAAGGTATGTTATGTTAGTCCATCAAGCATGTTGAATCGGAACTCAACTTCCACAACTAACTAGGCACGTGTTCCTTTCTTGATTCAAGGGTACTATGGGGAGTGTGGAAAAAGAGGAGGTTATATGGAGATCACAGGTTTTGGTGCTGATGTTAGAGAACAGATTTACAAGGTTGCATCAGTAAATCTTTGTTCAAATATTTCCGGCCAGGTTCTTGCTAGTCTCGTGATGAATCCACCAAAGGTATATAGAGGTTTTTGCTAGCGTTATTTGTTTATTTCCTTGACAAGTCACTGTAAAGCTTGGAATTGGCAAACTAAAACACATCTCTGCAGGTTGGAGATGAATCATATGAATCATTTTTGGCTGAGAAAGACGGAATTCTCTCATCTATGGCAAGGCGTGCAAAGGTTTGTTAAACGAGTGAATCTTTTGATATATCTGATAAAAGTCTTACATAGATATGTTCTAGAACATGTGTAGGTGACCAACTTGGTAAAATCAATAAATATACTATTTGTCATATAGTTGATATGCCAAGATTCTAATGTATAGAGCACTCCTAAATTTTTGGTCACCGCTGTTTATATAGCTATGTGTGTTAGAGCTTATGACGTAGGCTTTTATTTGTGGGGAGTGCCTTCTATCATGAGAATATTATCTTTCCAAAGTATCATTGCATTTATAAAAAAAAAAAGTACGAGTGTGACACACGAGTTCTAATATATTTATTTTATTCTTCTTTCCTTTCATGAAACACAGATGCTTGAAGATGCATTTAACAGCTTAGAAGGTGTAACATGCAATAAAGCCGAAGGAGCCATGTATCTATTTCCCCGTCTTCATCTGCCTAAGAAAGCAATTGAAGTTGCAGAAGCTGCAAAGACAGCTCCAGATGCATTCTATGCACGTCGCCTCCTTGAAGCCACTGGTATTGTTGTTGTTCCTGGTTCTGGCTTTGGTCAGGTGAGTGCTCATTGTTGTTTATTGTTTCATCTAATCTATTAATGTGTTCTCTTCCTTTATGCACCAAAAAAGAAAAAGCACATTTATAAATGTGCTATTAATTGACCATATTAGATATTAAATTCATTTTTCAATATTTTGTGTGAAGGTTCCCGGGACTTGGCATATTAGGTGCACCATTCTACCTCCAGAGGAAAAGATCCCAGCAGTTATCTCTCGCTTGACAGCCTTTCATCAAGCGTTCATGGCAGAGTTCCATGATTGAGTTCCTGACAATTGTTTTGAGTCACCAATAAATTTATGCATCAAATTCTACCTTTTTTCCTATTTTAATATGTTTTATTTATAGTTGGACCTATAAATATACTGAGAAAATCTTAATTGAGAAATAATTTGTTCCTCATAGGCTCACACATTGTGAATCTTTATATCGTACAGGTCATCCACCATTAACAATGTGAGGGTTCTCTGCTTTTTTTTTGCATATATTAACTACCTGTAGCTTAAGTGGTAAGGTACCATAGCAGTGGAGGTTGCATTAAGTTGACCCAAACAAGTGTGTTGAGCTGAAAAAGTGTTTGATTGCATCCACTATCTCATCTCCAACAATCCTTCATGCTTTCTTGAATAAGAAAGAGGAGAATCATCACGCCCAGGGGGATTTTCACAGTCGATATCAGAAAGTGCCTCAATGATCTCATCTCAAGTTATCTCCTGTCTTCTACACTCAGTTCATCATTCCAGTCAATGCCTTCTAACAATGGTTTGGGGCCTTTGGTCTGACTCCCATGATATCCATAAAGTTATCAACAATGGCTTCTCTAATCTTCCCCTCCGCAGTAAGTTTTCCTTAATTGCTCTTGATGGTTAAAGCTTTGTTTCTAGCTCTTCTTGTCAATATTGACTTCTGGAAAAACTGTGTTGTTGTCACCCAAATGTAGCCACTGAATTCTTGACTTTTGCCTAAGGTTTGATTCTTAAATATTTGCAACTCTTATGAGCAGATGCGGTTTCAGTTCATTAAAATTAGAGTATCTCTTCACGAGAAGCAACATCAAAGAGAGGCAGTAGCTATGTACATAATGGCATATTGGGAGACCTACATTCCTTTCTAGGATGGAGAATCCTAATACTGAATATTTTAGACTCTGCGTGTAATTTAAAGGGAACAACAAATGATTTAAAAACTGCTTAGGGTGCCAACCTAGTTGGGATGTTAAACACTTCAATGATGTATACACTATTTTGGCATTTTTATTTCATCTTGTAAGGCCTTTCCTGTTGTTAGAAGAGGTTCGGTCTCTATTCGAACCCGAATTGGGTTAGGATGCCCTCATATCCTAACTTAACCAACAAGCAAGGCGTTTGTTGGAGAAAATTTTAGTAAAAACTACTTCTATAAATATACCTAGAGATCTCTAACTAAGGTTTTTGATATAATAAAGAAGCTCTCATTTCTCCCTCATATTCTGTCTTTTTTTTGGGGGGGGGGGGGGCAAAGCAGCATATATTAGGCCTATTGGGCAGCATAGAAACAACATAGTTCACGAGATTCAAAGCCTCAGGGGGAGAATTACAACAAAAACTAGAATAATAGGCTCCCCAGGCAGAAAGGGTGTGAGCCTCGGTATTAAGAGATCTACTAATGTACTCGAAACGAAAACCAACGAAACTTGACGCCAAACTCAACAGGTCTGGGGCAAACGTGAGAACGTCCCAATATAGATCTGTAGACTTGCTAGCAAAAGCTTTAACGAGCCTCATGCAATCATATTATGTCCTATGTATATGTATGTTGATTGCTTGATAGAGAATACAAAACCTAACCTTCTTTTTATTTTCGATAGTCCCCCACGGGCAATGAAAATTAGACATTTTAAAAGACTGTAAAAGCTTACACTGTAAGCTTCGTCCCCAAAGAGGGAGTATTTGAGTTTGGCGCCCAAAGAGGGACTTGGAGAGTGTTTCAAACAAACAAATCTCTGGGTTAGTGTTGCAGATTCGAGCAATGGAGCAACAACAACAACAACAACAACATCAAGAAGATTTGGAGGAGGTTCAACACGGCCCATTCCCTATTGAACAACTTCTGGTACTAACCCTAAATTTCCTTACATCAAAATCACTTCTTTTTTGTGGTTTTCATCATATCTCGTATCGGGAACAAATGGGTCTTCCTCAATTTTCTTGAAATTTTGTTTTTTTTTTTTTTTAATTTGGGTTTGTTTAATTTGAGTTTTTTTAATTTGGGTTTTTGTTTGTTATTAATTCTACATTATCTTTGATTTAATCTTTTGTTCTCAAATGGGGTTTTTGTTAATTGGTGTTTTGAGTAATGAAGAATCTTAATGTATTCAAATAGGTATAAGGGATTAGTTCTTGTACTTTATTATTATGTTTTGATTCTGCAAAGCAAAGACTGAAAGACATAATTTTTCTAGCATCATACTCTAATGGGACCTCTTATATTCATTGATTTTTTATTTTTGCCCAAATTCTGTTATTCCACTAGGTGTTATTATTGCTTATGTTGAGGCTAATATGATATTTTCTTTATCTGTAAGGCGTCTGGAATAGCGTCCATTGATGTAAAAAAGCTTAAAGATGCTGGCCTGTGTACAGTTGAATCTGTTGCATACTCCCCAAGGAAAGATTTACTGCATGTCAAAGGAATTAGTGAGGCGAAAGTTGACAAGATTATTGAAGCAGGCATGTGCTCTTTGTAGCTTTCACTAATTTTTTTTTTTTTTTTTACTTTCATTGGTTTTATGGCAAAATAAGCTTATTTTATCTTTCTTCTGACAGCATCAAAATTGGTTCCTCTGGGGTTTACTAGTGCTAGCCAACTCCACGCACAGAGGCTTGAAATCATCCAGATTACGACAGGATCAAGAGAACTGGACAAGGTCTTGGAGGGTATGATTCTTATATAATTAGAAGTAAATAATTTTATTTTATTTTTCTAAGGTATCACATTGCTATTTTAAGAAAATGCAATGAAGCAAGGAGCTTATAAATCAATAGATCGTCAGTTAAATGAACTACACTGGAAAACCTAAATAAGGCAAGATTAATCACATTAAAAGTCAAGTCTATTTATTCTTTACACCAAAACAGATTAAGAATTTTATTTCTTCTGTCTTGCCTGTTTTGTTTAAACAGGAGGTATTGAGACTGGATCTATAACTGAAATATATGGTGAATTCCGCTCTGGAAAGACTCAGTTGTGTCACACTCTGTGCGTCACTTGTCAAGTAAGAGTATACAATTTATGGTTCCATCTCTATTTTGCATGAGTTAGAATTGATAGCAGCTTCTTTTCTAACTGTCGCATCTGTTTTGGTCTTGTAAAAAATGCAACCGTAAAATGATCTTCCTCGGGTCAATTCTGCGGTGATTTGATCCAGTTATCCACTTATCTACATGTTAATGTATGCATCTTGATATTTTAGCTTGCGTTGGACCAAGGGGGTGGCTGTGGAAAAGCAATGTATATCGATGCCGAGGGCACTTTCAGGCCTCAAAGACTCTTACAAATTGCAGACAGGTGTTTTATACAGCTACCACTGTTATTGTGTCACTGTAGAAAACTTGAGATCAGTGGTACCAACCTCTGATGTTGTTTGCAGGTTTGGACTGAATGGTCCTGACGTTTTGGATAATGTGGCGTATGCTAGAGCGTATAACACAGATCATCAGTCGAGGCTTTTGCTAGAAGCAGCTTCAATGATGGTGGATAACAGGTACTGTTTCAGTGCAACTCGTACAATTTTCTCTTTCTAACTATATCCAAATATTTGTAACGCCCTCCGCCAAAAACCAGAGCTCAGAGAGTGAGAGATTGAAGCAGCAATGGTATTCGAGAAGAAACTTGCGAACTCCATGAGAGAGATTTAAGTGCAAAAGCTCGTTCTCAACATATCTGTTGGAGCGAGTGGAGATCATCTCACCAGAGCTTCCAAGGTCTTGGAACAACTAAGTGAACAGACTCAAGTGCTCTTAAGGCTCAATTCAATCTCCAGTCCTTTGGTATCTGACGCAATGAAAAGATAGCTTGCCATGTCACTATTAGAGGTGGCAAGGCAATGCAACTTTTGGAAAGTGGCTTAAAGGCGAAGGAGTATGAGCTGCTGCGAAGAAACTTTAGTGATACTGGATGTTTGGATTGGTATACAAGAACACATTGACCTGGGGATGAAATATAATTCCTCTACCGGTATTTACCGGATGGAATTTTACGTTGTCTTGGACCGCCCTGGCTACTTGATAAGGCGTCGCAAGAGGTGCAAGTCCAGCCTTGAAATTTAACATCTTGTTAGGAAAGAGGACACAATGAAGCGGTTCCAGGTTAAGTATGAGAGTCAGACTTAACGAGTCACAAAACATTACTGGTTAACCTTTGTAACCAGTTAGGAACTCGTATTTTGTTGAAGTTTTGGTATATGCTCTTATCACAAATAAAACCGGATATTTTGGTTAGAGAATTCAGAGTCTTTTATTTGTTGTTTTAGCTTATTGCCTATTGGAACGCCAGCTATTAATGTTGATTAGGTTAAAATATTTTTTTAACGGGACACAGTCAGAAATGAACACTATAAGCAACGATGTAAAAATAAAGCCAATCTGGCTTGACTAGTGTATGATTAGATTCAATATTCCATCTTATGATTGAACTGGCAAATGAAGTTAAATTAATATTATTGCTTGTACAGGTTTGCTCTTATAGTAGTGGATAGCGCTACAGCTCTTTACAGAACTGATTTTTCTGGGAGAGGAGAGCTGTCTGCCAGGCAAATGCATCTTGGAAAATTTTTAAGAAGTCTACAGAAGTTAGCAGATGAGGTTAGAGCGTTATCTGTACCTTCAGTTCTAGGCGGAAATTTATTTTGATGTTAGATAAGTTCATGAACTCGATAAAAGCTTGGATTATCAAGACTCTCTAGTTGTGTTGCATTTTGGGCTTTAATTTATCTACTGTTTGGGTTGTAGTTTGGAGTTGCCGTGGTTATAACAAACCAAGTGGTTGCACAAGTGGACGGTTCTGCCCTCTTTGCTGGCCCTCAGATCAAGCCTATAGGTGGAAACATCATGGCACATGCGTCTACGACAAGGTCTTTATCCCAATTTCCATTTGCTTTGTTGTTAATAATGGTCTTCCTACTATACTGATATTATTCCGAACTGAATGTGTCTATACTACAGGCTGGCTTTCCGTAAGGGAAGGGCAGAGGAACGCATCTGCAAAGTAATAAGTTCTCCGTGTTTGGCAGAAGCTGAGGCACGTTTTCAGATCTCTGCAGAAGGTGTTACTGATGTTAAGGACTGACTCATAATACAACACTCATCCACACATTGTACGCATATAATCTATTGTTTGGGCCATAGAAATGCATATTTCATGGACAAGGGAGGCAATGTACAATCTAGTAGTCTCTCTTAGTACAATCTGACATTTTTTTTGTCTTGATTTTTCTGTCCATTTCTACTCGCTCTTTCATGTGCTTGTAATTGTAAAACACGTCTGAATGAAAATTGGTTTCATCCTTTTGAATGAAATGTCTATTTTCCTGAAGGTTTTAAGTCGTATTTTGAACACTATTACATCATGTCTCTGTCTGCTGTGATTTTGAAGATTTGTCTTGCATAAACTGTCGAGAGAAGTGCTTTATGGAAAGAAGTCGATATACTGGGTGACTGGATGATCAAATTATCTGTACCTTATTCTTAAACATAATCCGTCTTAGATGGGCAGAAACTACTGTTGACCATAATGAAAAATTCACACATGCCAAAAGTTCTCATGAAGTGTTAGTATTCAAACTTTGTAAATAACCCAAAAAAAGTGGCCCTTAATGGCTTATTCTAGTATCATATTCGCTAATAAAGGATGAATTACTCGCAAAAAAAATGTGTTCAGTTCGAATTTAAGTATTGAACAGTCAAAACATAGCTGTTCGGAGTATGAATGAAGCCTGTGGGATCTTATACACTCTACAAGAAGATATGAATCCCTTTCCATAACGCTAGCGTTCTCACCAATAATCTCTACAAGAACACTTCCCGTTTTTAAAATGGTGCAAGCGCTTTGAGTCATACAGATAAATCTCGCGTCTGTATTTCAAGGAGATTATCTTGGCAGTCTTGTGGCAGTCTCTACATATTCGCATGTTCTTGATAATCCGTATACTCTGAGATGTATAAGGGGAATCAATGAGAGCAAAAGACATTGCCAATTTTTCACTATGAACTCCAGCTATCTTTTCTTTCTCTTCCTCTTCAATTGAAAGCTGTTTTTCACGTGAATCAGAAGGCCCTGCTACTCTGCTTTCTTCAGAAGTGCTATCTAACCGATCACCGGTCATAAAAGAATGAACCATGTTCTTAGCTATTAGCCAACTGTGCCCAATAGAGTTTCCAGACCAATTCCTCTTTTTAGGTTTTCTCAGTCTTGAAGCATCCTCATTCCTTCCACCTAAATCATATAACTGTAACAGTAGTTTATAAACTATGTAATTTCCTGGTTCCAATTTCATCAAATGTTCAGCTGCGCGGATAGCCAATCTAATATCTCCATGAACCCTACAAGCAGTTAACAATTTATCCCAAACAGTGGAATCAGGTTCAATGGTCATGTCTGCAATGAACTCTGACGCCTCTTCAAGATAACCTGAACGGCCTAATAAATCTACCATGGCCGAATAATGTTCTAGTCCTGGCAAAATCTGATAATCTTTGCTCATGATGGACAATGTTCTCTTCCCATCTTCCACCATTCCTGCAAGACTATATGCCAGTATAATACTTGCAAAAGTTCCCCTGTTTGGTTTAACTCCTGCCAACCTCATACGGTCAAACAAATCAATTGCGGTATCGGGGCAACCATGCAGAACATAACCAGCAAGTATCGTGTTCCACGAGACGATATCTCTTGAAGAAAGATGTTCAAAGAGGGTTCTTGCACTTTCCATATCTCCTGACTTGGTGTAAGTGTCTATAAGAGAGTTCTTAATGTATAAACCAGTTCCTAAATTTCTTCGAAACACACAAGCGTGTATCTCTTTTACCTTTTTGGCCGCTAATAAATTTGCACAAGCTGGCAAGACACTCAGCACGGTGATCGAATTAGGCTTAGTGGAGAGACATTGCATCTGACGGAATATTCTCAAAGCTTTATCCTTGTCCCCATTTTGCTCCAAACCGGCAATAAGTGAGTTCCAGGACGCAGTATTTCTCTTGATCAGTCCTTCGTTCTCCATCTTTTGAAAGAGATCCATAGCTTGATCCTCATCACCTTTTTGTATGTACCCTGAGATCATAGCATTCCATGTGACGACATTTGGCTGGACGCTAGATTCCTGCATCTTCTTGAAGAGATCATAAGCTTTGCCACAATAACCGGCTAGTGCATATCCCGCAATCATTGAGTTCCAGGTGAAACAGTCCTTCTCTGAAACCACATCAAAAACCCGCCTTCCATCCTCAAGATTTCCACATTTTGAATACAAGTCAATCAATGCATTTCCCACAAGCACATTTTCCACACTTCCTATCTTAACCCCCAATGCGTGTATCTCTTTCCCCCTTTCCAAAGCTTTAAGCGAAGCACAAACTGAAACTGCACTCGCAATGGTAACTCCATTTGGTTCAACACCCAACAACAACATTTCCGTAAAGAGTTGAAGAGCTTGATTTCTTTTGTTATTCTGTGCAAAACCTGAAATCATTGAAGTCCAAGTAAAAACATCAGGCGCAACACCATGAGTCTCCATCTTTTTCATCAGTTCCATGGCCACATCACATTTCCCAAATTGGTTATAACTAGCAATCAACGTATTCCAAGTTATTAAACCAGGGTGTACATCCTGTTCCTGCATTGTACAAAATAGTCGCATAGCCTCTTGGTTATTGCCAGTTTGACAATACCCATATATAATCGAATTCCACGTGACAGCGTTTTTGTTATCCATTCTATCAAAAATTGCTCTAGCGGAAACCATATCGCCACACTTTGCATACATGGACAAGATGGAATTTTGAAGATGAACATATGAAGCCAGGCCAGTTCTGATAATGATAGAATGGCAGGAAATAGCTGTTTTAAAATCTTGAAAGTTCGCGCATGCTAGTAAGATCTTAGGCCAAAGAAAAGAGTCAGGGACAAGTTCATCATCAGCCATCATGGAAAAGAAAAGATTTAATATTTCATCCCATTTCTGTGCTCTAGTATAACCAGTAATCAATGCAGTCCATGTAAAGATGTTTCTTTGAGTTTTCATTTGGGAAAATACTTTGTGAGCTTCATCCAAGCTTCCACACTGGGTATACATGGTAATGAGTTTGGTAGCAACAAAGGGGTTGGGGTTATGTACATGACTAAGTTGAGAGTGGAGTATACGACCATGAGATATAGAATTGGAGTCAATACAAGATTGAAGTAAGGAGATGTAAGTGTTGGAGCTGACCTTATTGCCGAGAGAGCTCATAGCTTCATTCAGACTCAGCTTCACATTCATATTCACACTGAAATGGTGTTTGAAGTGAATTGGGAGATGGGGTTTGCCACTGACTGGAAGGATTGAACACTCCATGACCAACCAATTTACTTGATTTTCAATATGTGTATCCACTTCACATACAAATTATTATTATTGTCTTTGGGTTGGGCTTAGCTTGGTCCAATGGATTATACCATATTTCGCATTTCCCTAGTGATCTCCTACAAGCCCTGATGGATACCTCTAGTGAAAAAAAGGAGCTAATGGAACAATTCGCGGCATTTCAAGCTCAACGAGCGGCTTTGATGTGTTTATACGTGAAATGAGAATAAGGTACGTCGAAGCCTGGAGGCTTGGTGGGAATGAGTGAATTGTAGATATCGGTTTCACAACTAATTATTGCGGAGAGATTACTTTACTGGCAATCCGATATACGAAGCGAAAACTTTCTGCTGATGTTACCAAATGAGGCGAGAGCTATTCGAGAAGATTGTTAAAGACGATCAAAGTCGTGATTCTTATTTCAAATACAAACCAAATGCATTCAAAACACTAGGTTTAACGGGACATTAAAAAATAATTGCTTGTTTTCGAATGCTCGCTTATGGAACCCCCGCGGATGCGGAGAATGAATATCTCCGTTGTAGAGGAACTACCTGAAGTAGTTAATAATCTTAGTAACTTGCAAACATTGAGACTTATTAACTGTAAAAATCTTCGTAGACTTCCCAACGGGATCATGAAACTCATCAATTTGAGGCACCTTGATTACAAGAAGATCCAGTGAGAAACGTTTGCGCACGCCAAAGATTCACAGCTGGTTTTGTAAGGTAAGAAATTCAGCTTTGTTTCAGTTTCAGTTTAAACTTAATATTGTTTTTCTGAATGTCATTATATTAAGCTTTGTTACTATGTTTGGCAGTGATAGCATCAGTGACTTTCAAGTTACCGTGAGAAAATGATCAAAGACTGGCAGTAATGACATCAGGTATTTGGAAATTTCAAAGTGTGGCTCCCTCCATATATGAATAAAAGGGAAGTTGGGTACTTTCTATTAGATATTGCGACGTCTCTCCGCATTGTGTATATTAATAATGTTTATGCTTATATTTGGGTAAGCTATTGTATTTGCTTACAATGTAACCATGAAAACAAGTTATATACATTTGTTATAGAAACTTCATTACAATAATTTATTGGACTGCAACTCCATTTTGCTGTATCACGATTCAGAACTTGAGAGCAAGTATTGTAATCATATCAACGCCTGCACCAAAAATACTATTGTTATTGAATGAAGGATATCTATAATCTTGTTAGTTGTAGGGATAAAAACGAGGTTACTTTCTGGAAACACCCATGAAATAATTTAGGAACACTCACAAAGAATGCCATATTTACATGTCTGCAAACTCCCCCTCGGAGATTCCTTTTTTGGGCTTATTAGTTAACATCATACTTTTACGAGTTATTATACAAATTTACGACAAGAAAGAATACAGATGGATGAGCATTTATATACTTTTTTGGGCTTATTAGTTAACATCATACTATTAGTTTTTTATTTTAGATTTAACCTCCTCATCATGGAGATCATTCTCACAAAGAAAAAACAACTGGAGCATCATATCCCACATCCCAAACATTCACATTAATTTAGAGAAGATCCAGTGAGAAACACTTGCACTCCACAGAAGATTCACAGCTGCTTTTGAAAGGTAAAAAACTGAACTCTGTTTCTGTTTCAGTTTAAACTTGATTTTGTGTCTCGTGTTTTCTTAAAAGCAATAGACTTACCCTTGTTACCATTTTTGGCAGCAACGGCATCAGTGATCAAAAAATGAACCAAGATTTATCAGGTAATCATTTCATGACTGATGCTCTGACTACGTCGAATAGAGAACAATCAATGCATTGTTCTAACTGTATCCATTACCCCTAATTGGTTGGATTGAAATCAAATAATTCTTGCCCACACTCCCACACTTCAGGGAAACAAAACTGAGTTGTATATTTATTTTACCAGGGATGCAGGTTCGCTTTTGAGATTATTGGCCATCAAATATGGTCCCTAGACCAATAAAGTCACATCTCACGTTCAACTCTTCCAGAAGGACTATCACAACACAAGAAGCTTCATAATTTGGATATATGCCCACCGAATTACACCATCTTACCTCACTACAGTATTTGGAGAACATAGTATAGTGCCATAAAGATATTTAGTAGTTTAGGTAACATATGTTCTCTATGGCGGTATGCTATTGTATCATTAGTGTTTAGTTGAACCGATCTCCACTATATAGCATTAGCCTCATATTACTTAACTGTGTTTTAATTTCATCCTTGCAAACTTCTTGAATAGCCACTTTTAGTTAGTCTTTGGAGAGATTCAGTCAAGAAGTGGTGAATTTATACCATGGGGTGTACATGTGGAAACCGAACGCACATGATGTAGAGAGGTTACTTAAAAAGAATAGTGATAAAGGATTTTCGGGGATGTTGGGGAGTTTGGATTGAATGCATTGGGGGTGAATTGCCCAAATGCTTATCAAGGCACTTTCAAGAGGAAGGATCGTAAACCCACAATGATCCTTAAGGCGGTCGCCTCTTATAATTTGTAGATTTGGCATGCATTTTTTGGAATGCCCGTATCAAACAACAATATCAATGCCATTGAACGCAGTAAATTGTTTAGCGACCTTGCTATGGGTAATACGCCTCCGATCTCTTTTGAGGTTAACGGTCATACATATGACACTGGTTACTATCTCACGGACGGCTTCTATTCCAAGTGGTCTACGATCGTCAAGACTATCCAGGCACCGTATACGAAAAATAAAAAAATTATGTGAAGCATCAAAAATCGGTCAGGAAAGATGTGGAAAGGGTGTTCGGTGTTTTGCAATCTCGATGGGCCATCATAAAACATTTCTATCAATTTTGGAAAACGGACATTGACCAATATAATGTACGCGTGCATTATATTGCACAATATGACTCTTGAAGACAAAAAAAATGTTCTAAACCCTGATTATGAATATGATAAAACATCCCCACCACCTCCGATCGAGTGTAGTGTTATATCGGATGAAGACTTCACAAAATACCTAAATGCAACATTGGTTTATCAAAATGAGCAAACACACACAAATCTTCAAAATGACCTCGTGGAACATCTTTAGAGAGAGACCGACAATCGAAGGAGACAAATTTAGTTTTCTTATTATGTAATTTTTCTTTCGTAATTTCAAGCAAGTAATTTCAATCATGTTAATGCAATTTCAATTTCAATAAAACGAATTTCAATAACATAATTGCATTAACTTAAATTACATTAATACATAATTCAAACCATAAAATGTTTTCCGCCGTTAATCTCCTAAACCCCCACCTAACTAATAATCTCCTAAGCCCCCGTCATCAAAGTTACTAACTTGGCTAGCCAAAAGACTATCCAAATCACCCGAAGCATTACGAACGCTACCACCGATGCTAGACGGAGAACCTCGACCACAAATTCGTGCTTCCATTTTCGCAAGAATCTCACTTTTCATTAACTCATAATATCGCCCATTTTTGGGGTCCATAATAAATGTGTCAATGGACATGACTTGCATCTCTTGCTTCCTTATCTCATTTTCCACATGTTCTTTGTATAGGCGTAAACTCTCAAATTTTGCCCGTGCAAGCTCATCTTTAGTCTCTCGGAGGGATTTCTCATATGTTTTCTTTTCTTCTTTCTCTTTAATCTTCAGGGTGACCATTCATTGAAACTCTAGTTTGTTGATTGAAGAGAATTTGGAGATGGGGTTTGCCCCTGATTAAACTCTCCATCACCAACCAATTTAGTTGATTTTCAGCAGAAAAAGTAATAGAAATTATTATCTTTGGGTTTGGCTTAGAGCACCCAGCCTGGTCCAATGGATTATTATACCATAGTGAGGTCTACTCTTTCAGTGACTGACTGAACATTGTCCAAAAGAGGGAGAGAGATTCATAAAAGCAAAGTGTGAGCATGCTCAACTACTGCACACTCACTAACCCTTCCACCTGTGCCAAATTTTTACTTAACTTTGTAAACACAACAATATTATATCTCTGCTATCAGTAAGCAAAGCAAAAACATGGCCATAAATTAGTATTCAAGTCAGTCTTTATTTATCTTTTGACTACTTTCACAATTGGTTTTCCTTAGTTTATACACATGTTAATTGTAAGGGTACATACTACATAACTTAGCCTACAAGGAAGGAAGCATTGGCTTTGATATTACAGCAATGAATACATCTAAACACTGATGCAAGTCTGCAACTGCAAAGCATCCTAAGCATGAATGGAATCCAACAGCACGAGAAAACAAAAAAGAAGCACGTAATTAACGGCTTTTCTCCTTCCTTCACCATATTATATGTAGGCATTGACTTGTGCAAAAAAAGCAAAAGCAAAAAAGCAAAACACAACACATACAAAGACAAGAGAAGAAACAAAGAAAGATGATTCCCCAACGAGGCACAAAAGAGACTATTGTATATGCATATCATATGTGAAGCTGCTTTTGCTTTGCAAAGGTCAGCTGCCTGTCCTACCTGTATACTGACTGTATAGTAAAGCATCTACAATGAAAGGGTTTTTGAATACCTGTGAATGTAGTGCACCACACAAGATGGACTTTTACTTCAACCCCATCTCGAACTTGTTCTGATTCGAACCCCCCTGCCTACTCACTCTTCTTCACCTTTTGCTTTTCTATCTCTCAAGTGTCAACGCCAACAAACAATAAGAGATTATACTCAACCAAGCTTATAAAAAAGAAAGAAAAGAAGAAGCTCCTCACTATCAATCTTCCAAAGCCTCCCTTACTGGTTGGCTCTCAGAGCCCAGTATCTGTATTGTATCACCCATACATGTAAGACTTCAAACCACTTATTTTCTTCAAGTCTTGAGTTTCATTCTGAAAAACTAGTAATCCTCAGCTATTGTATACCTAATTACCTTTTATTTCTTTTCTTCTAATCTGTATTTTGAGTGTTCCAAGCTTTCTTTTACTTTTGTTGATTCTATTTATATGACAAAGATACAAATTTTTCTTTAATTTATCGGTATTAACACCACTTTGTTTTCTCAGTGATAACCCATCCCATGGAGAAAGATCAGAGCTTGGTCTTGAAAAGAAGTAACAAGAGAAAAGTAGCAGAGGAAGATTATGACGTGTCCAGTTTCTCCATTGACAACCTGAATCAAGATCTTCTTGAAACAGTCCTTTCATGGCTACCCACTGCCAACTTCTTCCGTCTTGCCTCAGTTAGCAAAAGATGGAGGTCTGCTGTAGCCTCTAAATCCTTCCGACTCGCTTGCTCTCAGGTTCCCTCTCGAGATCCTTGGTTCTTCATGGTCAACCCTTGCTTCCACCAATCTATTGTTTTCGATACTACAGAAAGAAACTGGAAAAATCTCAATTACCCACTTCTCCTTCAACAAAAACACAATTACAACTCAATCCCAGTAACCTCTTCAGGCGGGTTAGTCTGTTTTCGCAATATATCAGGCAACTTTATAGTCTGCAACCCAGTCACTGGCACCTGTAGACAACTCCCTCCACTTTATCCACCTGCTCAAACGCAGACGCTGCACGCCATTTCCATGAGTTCATCTTCCAAAAGCTCTTCTTCCTACACTCTTATATTGGTTTTTGGTGATTTTCCAAACTTCACCACCAAAGTCTTTCAATCTGGAAAAGATTGCTGGGATGAAGAGACCATGTTAAGTAGAACTACCGATGACACAACAGAGTCTGATATAGTTGTAGATGAGACACTATATTTTCTTAGTAAGGCAGGAGATGTAGTGACAACCAACATGCAGAGAAGCCCTTCAAAGCAGTATTCATCTGTCACAACAGTTGAAAATGGGGAAGATATTGTTTACTTTCTCAGCTCATCAGGAACTGTTATAGCATGTAATCTTGCTCAAAAGTTCTTCTTTGAGTTACCGAGGCTTTTGCCGGTGTTCCTGGAGTACTCCATAGATGTTGTAGAGTGTAGAGGTGAGTTATTGGTGGTAGTTTTATCAGAGTTTCTTGAGAGCGCGAGCCTAAGGGTATGGAAGTTCTCGAAGGAGAACCAATCATGGAGTCACGTCGCAGTGATGCCTCCTTCACTATCACATGAGTACTATGGCAAGAAGGCGGATATAAACTGTGTGGGGTCTGGTGACCGAATACTGATCTGCATGAACTCAGGTGACTTGAGTCAATATGTTTTATGTGATTTTGTGGCTAATGACTGGGTTCAACTGCCCAATTGTTCTGTAAATGGGGAAGGTAAAGAATTCATGTCTGCCTTTTCTTTTGAGCCTAGAATTGAGGCTTGTGTATGATATTTGATTTTGGAAGTGCAATTCGTGTCTTTATTTTCTTATTTCCTTATTATTTGTAGGGCAATTGATCTACAGTTGTTAGGGAAAACTTTGTAATTTATTTTCAGGGTTAGGCTCAATTGATGTCAATTAGCTTTTAAGTCTTAAGCTCACTTAGTATATCTAGAAATTTCAAATCTTCCAATACAAATATTACCTAAGGATAAAGAGAGTCTACATACCTTATGAAATACAATAAATAAAAAGAGCAAATTGGACTATGCCCCCCAAATAAAGTTGTATATTTAATTTTGCCCCTTCGAACCGGCAAATATTGTGGTCTATCCCCCACTTCCTCTATTCTCCCCCAGTTCAGTATGTGGATTTGACTTGACCAGTCCAACTTTGAATTAATACCAAGACTACCCTGGACTCCCTAACTGCTCACCTTTTACCGTCCAAAGCGTAATGACACATGTCTTAATTACAACCATTGATATTTTGAATTAACAGCTCATATTAAAACATTTTCCACCATCGATCTAGTGCCATGTAATCAGATCCGAGGGTCATAAACAACTCCTAACAATCGTTCTTGGGAGGGCGGGAGACATAACTTCTTTGCCCCCTTTTTACATCTTTCTAAGTCTTACATCTCTTTCTTTCATTCTCGTATCATGGAAACCCTAGGTTTTGTTTCTTTCTCTCTCTCGCATATTTTTATGTCGTTTCTCTGTCACAAATTGGACAAATTTCAAACTACAAAATATGATGACTCAATTTAGTTTTGCCCCCCATAAAAATGTCGGCAATTTGTGGCCAAGATATGCTTACTTGAGACGATTCATCATCACCACCAATTTCATTATTCAAGAATTTGGAACTAAAGACTTTAGAGATGAGGGAGAAGTAGTTTTGAATTTAGAGATGGGCTAATATTTTTTTACAGATCTCGGGACATCAATTCTTAAAAGAACTGTAGAAGAGAGAGGTAGGGTTTAAGAAATTTGAAACCAAGGGTAGTCTTGGTAGTTTATCTAAGTTAGACTAGTCAAGTCAAGTCAACCTTTTGAACCGGGCGAAAAGAGAGGAAGTGGGGGGGGTAGACCATAATATTGACTGGTTCGAGGGGGCAAGATTAAATTTGTCTGTTTATTTGGGGGGTATAGTCTAAATCGCTCAAATAAAAATAATCTTCAAAACAAAAATAATTTTGAAACTTTGATATATTTTCTTCTTGCTATCATTCATATAAAAATGGAAGTTCCAATGTCTATTTATTATGAGAGTCTCTTGACATGTTTGAAACTTATATATAGTATGCTCGGGCTCAATTGAATGACATGGTTTTAGTGTTTGTTCATCCTATACATAGTTTTAGGTCTCTTTCTTAAATTCGTTTTCCATATGATTTAGGATTTGTTCTACCCATATTATGCCTTAAGGTCAATGCTTGAATTCTTCCCAGCCTCCCAATGGCTGTTTTTTTTTTTTTTTTTCTAATTAAAATACAAAACAATGAAGATTGTTTCTTTTCTTATCTTCGGTGGGGAGTCAATTAAGCTCAAACACTGCCATATTTACACTAAATTAGAATATGAGTAATCAACAATGACATATATAGTGGAGATAAATATAGGAATATAAAATAACAATGAAATAATACCGATGATAAATATTAGGTAACTGTCAAATATACAGTTCTGGTACTTACAAAAATTCGTTGTTCAACTGAATCCAGGAAACAGCAGATCAATGATCTTCCTCAGCAAACTTTGTCTGCAACAGGTTTTCTCAACTATAGTGTATCTTCTTTACTGAAAAATTGCAAGAATTAAACTAACCATTGAAAGGCTTGGCATAACGCTCCTACACTGTCCCAAAAATAAAGCGTATTCTTGTCAACAACGAGCAGCAGTTTCACCTCATAAACAGGATAATGGAAACAGAATACCTCATGGTTCGAGTGAGGTTACCCACACTGGTAGTCTGGCTCATAGGGTAATAGAGGTTGTCCTTTCTCCGGCAAAAGCCGAGATTTAAAGGAAATGACAGAGGCCGAGGTTACTTTCATCTGCGATCTAGTTGTGGGTGATCTAATCTCTAAAGTCGAATTTTGTTGTGATCTAGACAGCAGACACAAGTCCTATCCAGCAGTCAGACCACTTGGGCTCATGGTGCATCTAACAGAAAAATGATCAATGTGCTCAGAACAAGAAAATCAAGATAGACTAATGAAGAAAGAAGGAAAAAAAAAAGGAGAGAGAGAGAGAGTAAACTGCTGTAAAGCATATATATTGCAACATTTACATTAGTGCAACTATTTTCTGTACCTTTCAACAAATTAATAACATTTTCAAAAGAAAATGAGAACAAAAGGAAAATGGAATAGTTTTGTTTACTTACTTATATACAATCGCCTATTCCGTTATTTTACTCAAACCACCTTGCATGCTTTCTTCACAGAGATCAGATTGCGACCAACTAGGGATGATAGTTGGAGGCGACCATTGATCTGGCACCACAAGGAAATAAGCTGACATGGCTTTCCTGAACCGCTTCTTGTATTGCATTGGTGAAATTATAGTGGGAGATGAGTTTTTGGGTCCACCCAATATACCAGAAGCCTTTACCCATGTCTCTAGGTGCTTGTCCCATGTGTATTGCCTCATGAAATCAATAATTCCAAGAACCAGTTCATGTTTCTCCTCATCCACCCCCACAAGTAACGAGTAATCCATTACATCAATTGACTGCCAAATTATAATGCAAATAAAAGGTAGGCGTAAGGGAGTGACCAAATATACAATATGTATTCATGAATAAGATCATCAAATCAAGTTACCGCAAGAAATGAGGTATCGTTCCAGACAGCTCTTTCTAGCAAGCGCTTTGCCTTGTTTCCCACAAAAATAGGAGAGGTTGGCATTGCTTCAATCAGATTCTGATCCAACAAAACTTTATTACTCCCACTGGAATCTGGATTGTACCGTGACCTTGACGATCCTTTGAGGTCATAAAGCCTCACGAGGTTCCTTCCAAACAAAAGATTCTCCATTACCAAGACGTCCATCCTTGTCTCCTTCCCTCCTTTAAGGTGCTTTGTCGTAACCTTCCATGTGAACCAACAAAAACATTAACAATCATAGAATGGAAACATAAGAAACCTACAAACAAGTGCATAAAAGTGGACTTTGGTTTTAGAAATTGGCCAAGATAAAGGACAATACTATAAGTCTTGAGTACGAACAAACTAAACAACGCCGCTATGAAAGAATAAGCTCGAGTTATGATACAACAGCGTTATGAAGAATAAGCTCGAGTTATGATACAACATTGTTATGAAGTACAAATTCTATTACCAATACTCATAAACTTGTAAAAAGAAAAGGAGTATACCTGATATATCCCTAAGATCTTTGCGAGGCAAGTTGGGCTTCGTGTACCAATAGATTCAGAAAGGTACTTAAAATATTCCGGAGCAAACTTGATGAAAGATTCCAACTCGGTCTTTGTTACTTGTTTTATGATAAATCGATCATCCAAGCTTTTTGCGAAGAAGACATTGCTCTTGCCACCCTGGGCTCCCCACTTCTTACAACGACTAAGAGACCTAACGAAATCTATCTCAGATGGGCAACACATCCTTCTCAAAGCTTCAAACCGCTTCGCATAGTAACAAGTTACGGTATACTTCACCTTCCCAAGTGGACCATCATCTGTGAAAGAGACTTGGACATGCAGTGACTTTGAATACAAGAGAGGATCCAAGGCCATGGAGCTACGTGATCCAGACATTGATGATAGATAGCTGTCATCTGTAGACCCGAGACTTCTCAAAGAATCATAAGGCGTCTCATCGAAAGAACGAAGCAAGTTGAGATTCACAGAGTCATAAAGTGACAGAGAAACTGAAGAAGATCCCCCACCATCTTTTGCCCTCTCCCACTCGTCTAACATCTGGACATGATAATCCGGCGAGATCAGCGTGTAAGATATAATACTAGTGGGTTCATCGTCGTAAACCGGCACAACAGTGTCGTTCACACCAACTGGCAAAAGCAACCTGGCCCCACATTGACGTTTCAATTGCCGGAATGATAAAACATAGACAGGACTATAATCACCGACAGTATCCAGCTTTGGGGAGTCTGTTGAAGAAATTTTGTTGAAAGAGCGGTAGAAATTCATGAAAGGCAGCCCTCCCCAACCTGTGGAGTCCTCAACGTTGTCAAGATTCTTGACGCGAAATGCCCGCCCAAGGGATTGGGTTCTCTCAGCTATCCCTTGGTCTTCCAAATGCTCTTCTAAGTCTAACCTTTCTCGCCCATCTTCTGCAATAATAGACGAATCTTCCACGCATGGGTGATTTTCACCTGTCCACGCTGCATCGAGGCTGTCCGACAAATTTGTTAGTATTGGAAATTGCCCCTCAGAGAGAGCCCTGCGCACAACTATCCCAGATTCTAAAGGATCTAAATGGTCAGCTAGATTCATACTACTTGAGGTAAGATGAGTCTGGAAGTCGTTTCCTTGATTTGAACTATGGTCCATATAAACTCCTTGGTGAAGAAAACCAGGTTGGTTCTGGGGATCTCCAGCGTCATTGAAAGTTATGTTAGACTTTGAGCCCACATCAATAGAGTCAAAACTTCCAATCCCTCGATTTTGCTTGGAGATTGGTTCCTTCTCAACAATCTTCTCTATAGAACTGAGTGGTTTCTCCTGACATAATGATATCGAGCTACTAAGCCCTTTCTCAGGATTGTTTCTATGTAAATTAGCTGCACATATGAGGCGATGGTCCCAGATATATGAATGGGAGAGTAACTGCCTTCGCAATCGATTGATCTCAAGAATATCAATCACCGGATGGCCCCTTTTCGCCTCACTGTGTATTACTCTGTTGAGAGATTCCTATGGCAAATTTAAAATAAACCATTAGAATGAGAAAAATAATCAAACATAACAAGAGATGCCAAAAAAGAAAAAAGAAAAAAAATAACACTTGGTACTTGGCATCATCCATTGTCCAGAAGAGACATAACATGGTTTGCAATGTGCACTCAATAAAACTCTTAAATCATCAGCCACGAGAAACTTTTAGTCACACATTTCCAAAACTTGCAAACTGCCTTTTTGAATAGGATATGTTTCTCTACCAAAAGGGAAATAATAAGTACAGCGAAAAGGTTAAAAAGAAGGGTAGGATGCCTCCAAGTCACCCAAAGCATATAATCCTGTGATTCCTAACTGTGTTGAAACACTTACTTTTCCTTTTATTTTTCATTTTCGGTTAATCAAAGTTTTACCTATTCCTCTTTTAATAAACAATTAAGTTGTGAACAACATGATTTTAGGTACTTTGACAACCCCATAGGCTGCCCATTAAATCATTGTCATTATTGATGCACAATTGGGCAAGTACAATTATGAAACTCTTACTCCTTCAGTAATGAAATAGATAAACACCACAAGGCCCCACCTCAAAATCTTCCTTCTCCTTCTGTAACGTCAATTTTAATTCTGCAATCAGGCATCTGGATTCATCACCTGTACCTGATGTTTTCTCCGCTATCTGCCGTAAAGCATTAAAAACTTCGGTAAATAAAATATCGGTCATGTTCACCATCTGTTACAGAAAATACCAATGGATCATCAGCTATGGGATTAAACATTATAAATCAGACAAATTTTTAGAACCTGGTTTCTGATATTGGACCTCATTTGTTTCATTTTGAATCCACTCCTGATTCGTGTGACTAAAATCAAGCTTAAGGGGTGGAAGGTAAACTGAGTGAACATCAATTGATGCATACCGAAAGCAAGCAACCATTCTACCAAACCTGCATGTATTTGAGCACAAAATGTATGAGGGAGGCTGAGAGACTAGGGTGAACAAAAAGACTGCGTGATACATGCACATAAAGATAAATAAAAAAGTTAGTGGAGGAGAAGCAAAGGGTTATACTTCAAATGAGAGCATACCCATAGAAACGAAGACAATCTCTATGCAAAGAATGGCCACAACTAGCCACCCTGCTTGCAGCAGCATGGTTTGAAAAACTGAGCTCTAAGAATTTCCCAAGAGATAAACCCCAAGCAGCATCAGACATCACCACTCTCCGAGTAGCTGGAGGGAACCCATTGGAACGGGGACACCGCAAACACCTGTGCCACATCCAAATTTTTCCCTCTCGTTCTCCGGGTAAGATGAATTCCGGAAACTTCTTAACTGAAATCGTGAGGCTGCCCTGCTGATGAGTATAACAATGGACATGCGCTTCTGATGGCATCTCACATGAGTGGCAGCGGGAACTCTACCAAAGGAGATCTGCCTATTAGTAATAATTTTAATGGTACGCATTCTATTAAGGAAAAGCTATAAACAGAAAGAAGAGAGGAAATGAACAATATTACCTGATCAAACAAATGGTCCCTCAAAAATCGCCCCAGAGGCTTATCAAAGCTACCGTAGTACTTAATCCGGAAGAGATGAGCTCGTTCACACACAGTCCCCTTCCACACACATCGGGTTGATAAGGAAACTAAGATGCTTTGATGGTCAGAAGGAGATGGAGGAAACTCTTCCTTGGTCAATCCCGGTTCCTCACTGTAGGTTTTACTATCTTCTTCAAAAGAGGCCAATTCAGAAGTACTTGACTGATTTTTGGCCATCACATTGTGATGGGCATGGGTGTCAGTTTCAAAAAACCCTTTATTTTTATCCACAAGTGGAAAACATGGGGAGGGACCAGAGGCAATTTTCTCTAGAGGAGTAAGGCAAGGAAACGAAGCAGAAGAGTTGATTAAGGTAGATGTAGGCCCCGTAGGACCTTCAGATGAAGCTGGTGACAAAGATGTTCCGGCTTTACCAACACAAGGATTATAGTCTGGCGAGCTGAAGTTTGAGACCGGCGTGAGGATTTCATTTTGATTTCGTGGTTCACTATTTGGTTGAGGGCCCTGAGACTTGACAGTGACAGGAACAGTGAAACCAGGTATTGTGGAAATAGACCTGTCAATACTGGATTGTTTATCTGGCAGTGCAACAGTTATCGGAGATTTCAATGGAAGTTCAGGAAGAGAAGCACCTTCATCCGCAAGAAAAGATGTCTCCAAAGCCAAGTGATACGCCGCAAAGACTCCATACTGGAGAACCTTCTTCACTTTCTTCAACTCATCCCCGTTAGCACCTTTCAGCAAAATCTGAAGCAAAAGATCCGTTGTACTTTTTTAACAGTTGTTCATTCCCTGAATCATAGAATTGTAGATACAACAAAGACCAAAACCAATAGACACAACCCATAGACATTACAACAAAGTTTATATAGCTTATTAAGGCCAAAATCTATAGACATAGATCTGTACTCTTGTCTTCTTTTTTCCAACGATTCAAATCTGGTGTCTAATGTTGGATTTTTGTTTCTTTTCTTTTCTTTTGTGCATACAAAATAAACTTGAATGTAGTAGAAGAAGAAATTTATTATTTAGGCTTAAGCAATTTGTTGCACCTTGTGGCAGTGTACTAGTTTTATTGAATAAAAATTTCCTTGTGGCCCACCACCTCAAATATTGGCTCAGGGCCGCCATCAATGTGGGATTTACTTATAACAATGTCATTTATAGACTATTAAATTATGCATCGTGACCCAATTCAAATGCCTCATTCAGGAGGAGTATAGTGAACCAGGGAGCAGGAAAAGGTTTGTTATACTTACAGTACAACCAAATGGCTTGGGGCACCCTTCGAAGAACATCAACGTCTTCACCAACTTTTTCCCACCCTGCCCAGCACTGCCATGCCCTTCGAGATACTTCTCCACGTGGAATGATTCACAAAGCCCTAGTTTCTGAGATGAAAGATGATCAATGGAAGGAACTATTTGTGCACCTGTGCAACGAGCTATACGCTCTAAAAGCGGTCTCTTTATATTAAGAACGAGTGATATGTCTTTTGCAAGGAGGTAATCTTGGGCAAAACGGGAAACTGATTTTTCTACCAAAAGGACATCTGGGTGGTGAGCGTCTATCTTTGCAACTGCCATCTTCAAATGATCCATTTCCTAAAGTAAGATATATGGACCATAAGAACAAGATATAAATAACTATAATAGTAATAACAATAAACTTTCCTTGTCGAGGAAAAGCAACTAAGTAATCAAGTGAAGGAAATGGTTATCAGGTGCAAGTGGAATACTTTTCACTTCTTTCTTTCACCAAACAAGTTAACTTACCACTATAATGAAAGAATGTAGAGAATCAAAACCTGTTGCAATAGAGTATCAAAACTTGATAAGAGATTGGAAACCCGCTGATACTCTAGAGCTCCTCCAAGTATTAGAAAACGGGATTTCTCTATCTTTGAAGTCATTCGCCGATGAGCCACGTTCTTTTTGCATACAACTCCTCTGATAACCATACTAGAAAAAAGGAGCAAAACATTTCATCAATAAACGAAACGCGGAAAGATAGCAACAAAAATCACTTTTACAAAATTTATGCTATTATATGAGCATGTTTCAGAAAGAAAATTTCAAAAATAGACCCTTAGTAGCTTCGAAGACAGATATGACTAGGGCTGTACACGGTACGGTTCGGTCCGGTTTTGACCCTAAACCGCGAACCGAACCGGACACCACCGGTTTTTGAGAATACCGAACCGGTCGGTCCGGTTTCGGTTCGGTTTTTATAGTCGGTTTTTATATTTGTGTGTTTTAGATCTGGTTTTTTCTTTTATCATGCAGCAGCCATAGGCCGGGCCTATTAGGCCCATAATAAGTTATTTTTCTCTCATATGTGGGATAGGCCCATAATAATAATAAGTTCTTTTACCTTTCACTACGCCGCCCACAAGCAAGACATTTAACCTTCACGTATCCACCTGGATCCATTCCCCCACCCTTACTAGTATCCGGCTTAAGGAGTGTAGCAGCTTCCCAAGACAAGGATGTAATTATCTCCAACCAACTCACCTTTTTATCTTCCTCGCCCACAGGTAGGTTTTCAACTTGCAGCAGCTGGGAGACCAACGCCCTGAAATGCCCGTCGACTACAGTCTTCATTACCTTGTTCTGCTCCTCATTTGATTTATCCCTACTACGGTATTCCCCACTAACGAAGGTATTAGAAGAGCGAAGGTATCCCCACTCTCCATTACCATTTGCATCATCGTCATCATCAGATAAAGCAGCTTCTCTCTCATCCTCTTCGTCTTCCGGCTCGGGAGGGAACCATAGTAGACCATTGTTTTCAAAATCAACAGGTTCAGCATCTGCACTACCATATAAAGATGAAACTGTTTCGGAATCCTCGCCATTGTCATGTCTCTCTAATTCTTCTCCATGTTTATTGTCCACATCCAACCCCTGTAAAGCTGTACTCTCATTGATATGAGAGCTGCCCATGTCTTCTGCATTGAGGTTTTCTTCATTTAGGTGCACTTTTTGTGATTCATAAGCATGGTCAATTTCGTCGAAAGCAATAGAGCCATAGAAGTCCTTGGGTTGAGGAAAGTGTCGTGTTTGGGAATCTGACTGATAAACGGATTCATCGTCGTCGTCATCGCTCCTAATTACAGTGAAAACACACAAAATGATTGATAGGAAATTTCACCTTTAAAGCCATAATAGGTTGAAGTATCACAATACATTGAAGTAAATGTCTAGTTGCTACTTGGAGTAAAATACTTTATTTGTCATAGTTAAACTGATAGAAAATTACTAACGCGGAAGCGATTAACAAAAAAAGACAATTACTTTGCTTGAATTAAAGACTGAAAAGAAACTAGATCTCCCTATTTTAGCTATGGTTTCTTCTCCAAAACTCAACCTAACCTTACCTTCTACCCTAGAACTCCTTTATAGAACTAGGAGTCCTCCACCTTCTAAAACACTACCCTTCAAAATAGGCATTATTCTACTAAAATAAAATAAACTGAAAATAGAAACAGGGAGGACCTAAATAGAGGCCGGCTCCTAAGGGGATGCCACGACGACCACAACCAAACATGATTATGATTCCTATCAACTCTCCCCTTCTTTGAAGAGTTCGACCACGAACTCTTTCACAAAAATCTTCAAGACATCAATCTCAAATCGGAAGAGGGTACTTATATAATCTGAAAAACGCCCACGAAAATTTTCGTAACTTGTAGAAATACCCAATATAGGGAGTACTACATTGTTTTCAAAACAGTATCCCTTAATTGGATAAAAAGTTGAAGACACCATATGTTGGACTTGTAGTTGCCAAAATTTAAGAATCTCACACTTCAAAGAACGCTGTAAAAACTCCACCCAATATAGATCCACAAACACTGAAACTCATTTCTTGCCGCTGTGATCTCTTGTAACATTTTTCCCATTTCCGTCAATTGGTAGGGTAACAGTCTTCCTTGGTTGAACTTCTTGGTGACCGGAGGCGTCAATCGGGTGAATTTCCCACATCAAAATCGCGACCTCTTCGTGGGATTTTGACAGTGAAATCCTCAACGCGTTTTCGTCTTTCCCTCCTACATTATTCATCAACGATTCCGGCCAAATTTCCCTAATAGGGAGAAGATTCTCCTCCCTAATAGGAACGTGATCCCGTTCGTAGGGATCCCCAAATTTGTCGCCGCTCCCTGCATCTTCTACGTCTAAATCCGTCAAAACTATTTGACGTAAATACGGTTCCCCCTTCATTGAATTGGGTCTCCGAATTTGTTAGTCTAGGAGATCCTCTACCTTGCCCAACACTCCCCACGTTTGCTATAAAATCTCATGCGACCCTCACATCCCGCATAAACGAACCCAAAAGTACCCCCTCTTCCTCTTGATGTCACCATGCTACGGGGAAACCCCATATCACGGCCTCCTTGAGATGAGATCGCTAACAAAACGCGATCCAAAGATGTTTTGAACTCTCCTATCGAGTTCTCCGTATTAACTCTAAACTCCTCCATCTTCTTATCTAGATCTCGTAACCTATCTCCTTGGGTTGGTTGACGAGATTTGCTTTCTTCTTCCCTACCATCTTTGATCTTGAAAGAAAAATTAGTGAAAAATAAAATTACTGTAGCAACGCAAAAATCACTGCAGCCAATGCCGAAATCAATGTAGCCGTCAATAATAATAATACAAATCCCCACGGAACAAACTTCGCTCTGATACCAATTGATAAAAAACTACTAATGCGGAAGCGATTAACAAAAAAAGACAATTACTTTGCTTGAATTAAAAACAAAAAAGAAACTAAATCTCTCCCTACTTTAGCTATGGTTTCTTCTCCAAAACTCAACCTAACCTTACCTTCTACCCTAGGACTCATTCATAGAACTAGGAGTCCTCCACCTTCTAAAACACTACCCTTCAAAATAGGCATTATTCTACTAAAATAAAATAAACTGAAAATAAAAACAGGGAGGGTCTCCATAGAGGTCGGCTCCTAAGGGGATGCCACGACGACCACGACCAAACATGGTTATGATTCCTATCATAAACCCTGGGGGAAGTTATCTACTCTATTGTATGGTAAGAATGCTTGGGTGGCTTTACCAATAAATCCACAAAGAAGAAAAACTAAAAATGAAAGTGAAGATAATCATGAATGCTAAAAACTCTCCGGCAGTCCTCACTAAATAATAAAAATAAAACTAACCAAGAAAATAATGCCATTGTTATTATTTTATTTCGAATTATTATGCAATGCAAAAATCTAATTCCTAAATAGCTACAAAATTATGTTACGTGGGCGCGGTATGAAATTCTCGGACAGTCAATTCTTTTTGTTTTCGTCCTACCCCTTCGTTTGAATAAAACCACATGAAAAAATATAGACATCTCCTGCGTTGCCATAATGCGTGGAAGAAGCATTCAGTGCATTCTTACTTCGAAACTTGAAGGGTTGGCCTTTAGTGCATAGGAATTTCTATACTGAATATTTCCAAAAAATTGGATAATAAATTAGAAGTGAATACATTACTCAAATTCTCAAATTTTTATGTGAAGATATCAAGCGTGGCCATATAATGCAAGTGCAAGTCCAAAAACGGAATGCGTAGAAATAAATTTGCTTAGCCAAACACGTTTTTTGGTCAGATATGATCAAAAAGATGTCTGCCATAGGTTGTTGTGCTCCATGGGAAGGCATTCACTTGTGTAGGGAGAAGTTAGGCAGTACGGAAGCCTATGATATGCTGCATCCAAAGAGAGAGGTAAACGGGATGGCACATTATGTAACTTCTGTCCTCGATCCTCGTCTTTTCTTCTAAAGCAATTTTCTTAACCAAAAACCTTTCTTTCTTTCTTTTTGGGTGAGTGAGACTTTTTTTATGAGATTGCTGACTTAAGGTGTTATTGGTAGGAAATGTTCCGGGGTCCTTGGTGTGAGTAGCTTAGAAGATAAGCTAGTTGGTCTTAACAGGCACTTGCACATGCAGACAACATATAATTCATCCAACAATAGTTGTAATGAAATTACTGTATAAATAAGAAGGGGAGGAAAATTTTGATATTCCAAGATTCTAATTATTACAAGTTTTTCTTTACGTCTCTTTATATAGCAGGAGGTCATTAAACTACTTTTATTACTAACCAATGTGGGACTAAAGGAGGAGTATATGTGTAGACACACTATATCCTCTAACACTCTCCCTCACATTAATACGAACATGCTCGTATCAAGGTGAATGACAATAAGAGAACAAATAGATAGTCCCTCACAAAGATAAAATCACTCCCTCACTAATAAAAAATTGAAGCTCTCCCTGATAAACCTTCTTCTAGTCTTTCCTTTTGTAGCAGTAGAAACATTTCAAAGCTTCACACATCACCCGTGAAATTGGTGGCAATAATATCTAACTTGCCATTTTTCCCATACGTGGTTTCGTAACCAAAAGTTGTGAAATCAGTGGCAGCTACTGACTTGCCCATTTTCTCACGTAAGGATAATATGAATATCTTAAATAAATACTGAGAAAATAAAGACACTCAGGTAAAAATAAAAAAATTGATGATCAGTCAAGGAAGAGAGAATCCCTAAAGGTAGAGATGATCACTCGAGATAGGGAAAAAATTCTAAAATAATAGATAATCACTCGAGGAAGAACGAATCACTCGAGGAAGAACGAATCACTCGAGGAATAGAGAAGCGCTCGAGGAAGAGATGACCGTGGTAGAAGGAATTCAACATCTTCACCCGATCCATAGAATAAATTGCAGCTCGCAAATAGAATATGATAGAAAAGATCACAACTAGTAATAGGAATATAGACCTCAAGCTGCATTAGCGATGAAAGAAGAAGTAAAAAAATCATAGTGATTTAAAGAGAAATCACTAGAAAAAGCGATAAAAATCACCAAGGCTTGTCAATTTTCTCTTAAAAAAACCTCAATTTTTGAACTACAGCTTGTGAACCAAAAAAGAAATAAGATAATCACTAGAGGAAAAGAGAAAATTACTCTAGAAAATAAAAATCGCTCGAAGAGTGATGAATCACTTAAAGAAAAAAAAACATCTCATGATCGTGGTGGAAGGTAGTTAACGCCTCTATCCGATCCAAAGAGAGAAATCGCCTCTCGCAAGAGGTACCAAAAAAAATTTACCTTTCACGAAAAACAAGAGATAATCGAGTCCATAATAGATATACAAAAAGAGTTTAACTAGTAAATCAGGTTAAACTAAGTTGATGGGGGAAACGAATACGGAAAAACAAAATAATGTTAGGTCAACTTCAAGTAGCATGGCCGCCATTGTGTAGCGAAATAACGTTGGGGTTTTAATAAATAAGAAGCAAACTAAAAAATCAAAAAAATCAAAAGCTGGAAAGATTGAAAAAAAAAGAGAGCATATTTTAGTTGTCCGACGACAACAAAGGCCGTCGCCGGCAGGAAGTGTAAAACCCTTAAGTCGTCTACAAGATCGAATAGGCTCTTATACCATGTAGAAATAAGAAGGGGAGAAAAATATTGATATTCCAATATTCTATTTATTACAAGCTTTATTGTTTTTTATATAACAGGGGATCACTAAACTACTTCTATTACTAACCAATGTGGGACTAAATGAGAAATATGTGTGAAGACACATTATATACTCCAACAATTACTTGGTTTGTGTGGTGGTGAATCCCTAAGGCAGGCAAATTTTAATATGAAAATGAATAGCAATAGTTTATCTTTCACTCTGAATAAATAGCAAAATGATGTTTAGGCAAACAAGAGGATAAATAGAAGCAAACCTGTTGATACGGTACTCAAATGGGTCCCCTGTATCTTGCTTATCTGTGTCCGGTTGTAACCTGGAAAATTGACCAAAAGTAGGAGCAGAACCATATTCGGCCTGTCCAGTAGAATAAGGTGTGGTACTACTTCCACTAGACTTGGTGCTAGCCAAACTTGTAGATGATAATGAAGGACTGAGAGTTTTGGTGGCATTTTTTGCGGCTGTTATCTCCTCTTCACATTGCTTAAAACAATAGTTACATACTCTGATCCTTTCGAGGCTGGTTTTTGGGGAGGGAGTATGGATAGGGAGTGTGTTTGTGGTACATTTAGCACAAAAAACTCGTCCACATAAACGACAATGATGCCTACGATTAAATACAGTGAATTGAGTATCGCATTCATAACATACTCTACAACTATGATCGGGCATCCAAAAATCTCTAGACAAATTGGTTGGTTCAGACCTTTTAAGAATCCAGGATTTAACAATGTCAACTATGAGCCTCTTGTCCGAGGGGTTGTCCATGGACAAATAATCTACTACTACTATACTCATTCTGCACATAGACTACTCATTATCCCAAGAACCTAAATGCATAATCCCAATCAATGAATCAATAACAATAACAATAACAGCAAATTTGCAAGAATAGAACCTGCTGCTTGATGATGATGTGATGAAGCTCCAATATCCAATTTTGTAATAACCCTTGAAATGAGAGTTTTGTAATTAGGGCAAACAAACGAAGCTTAATTCGATCTTCCCATTTACTTTGGATCATCAAATCAAATCAAATAATAGAAGAAAAGAGAAGAGAAGAGAAGAGAAGAGATTTCTGTGCTCTCATGAGTACCTAAAAATAGACAGACGTTTTTTTATAATGCAACTGATTATACCAGGCGGATGTAGACTTGGGTGCTACTGTTGTTTATAATACTTAAGTAACAACACACCTCTACCTGTCTTATTCCTTACTATTGACTAGTGAGTACCTCACTCAGTTGGATTTTCTCCTCAAAAAGCAAGGTTGAGACTTGTTTTCAATGTGCAACGTTGGTTTTTTACGTCGCGATTGGGCGCCCATGTGTTGGGTGTCTGTTTGTTGTCTTGGTAGAATATATTATTTTTTGGAACTGAGGTTTATTCGTTTTTAAGTAGGTACACAATTGACCGAGAAATTTATTTACCTGGCTAACTCCTGACGAATCAAGAATTAAGATATTTATTCGTTTTTGTATAAATAGTAACTATATGTTCGTCTACTCATAGAGGGGTTGATTGGGATTGTTTGAGCAACTCGCGTAATCGTTAACCTCTTGCCAATTGATTATGAGTAGCTTTATCGAGATCATAAGCGAATTGATCAAAGGCTTCTAGCTCTACGAATTGGGCCAGTTCCAATTTTAATTTGCCAGCTAGCTACTTGTTTCATGGCTTTAATTTGAGCTGTAGATCCCACTCTGGAGACAGAAATACCCTAATGGAAATTACATTGGTAGGGATATAAGCCGAAACATCTCTTAATTAAGTTTCCACTATTGGTAAAGCGGTCATACTTAGGGGCGAAACTTTATAAGTAACATCCGAATACAATCCAGTCCGAAAACTATATTCGGAGGTCCGAAATCCGATCCGACCATAATTTTATTTGATGAATAAAAATGTGGATGCAAAGGCTTGAACCCATGACCTTTCATGGGTTTTAATAACTAAGTGATAAGCATGAAAAATACATATTTTTGTCCTTCAATTTACATTATCTATAACCTTATTTTATGTTTAACTGAGCCTAATTGAAGTATGTTTGACTATTACAGGTAATAAAACATTTGTGACCAAGCCTTCTTAAAACCCAACTTTTACAAGCTAAAGAGCATCTGGAGATAATCAGTTGTCAAGAGCTGCTGGAGATGACTTAATACCAAGAGCTCCTGCTGGAACTGCTAGAAGACTGAGTAGTCAAGCCTTACTAAAATGTCTCCACCAAATGAGGAGTTGTTGAGGAAGAATAGGTCTTTTGTTAGGGGATAAAGATGGAGTTGGAGAGAGGGGAGGAGATCTTATTTTCTCTCTGGGAACGATCGTAGCTAATTTTGTATTCTTCCAGAGAGACTTGTATTATTTTATTGGAGAATCTTGGGAAATCAATGTAAGTTGTTTATCAATTGCAATTTCTTTTTACTTAATTTGATAACTAGAATTATGATTTGGTCTATGCACCTCTGAAGAACGGCAACCCTCTTTTATGCTATAACACCCGATTTGATACAGTTTATCACTAAGTACCACTTAGCCACAAAGTTAGATGTGTTATAATCTATTTTCTTATTGTATATAATATATTTATAATAGTTGTAGAGCATTAACATTGATAAAATATAAATATATCGGTATATAACTTCGGATCGGATATTTATCGGATTGAACTAGGCACCATCCGAATCTAATCCAAAATTATTTCGAATGTTCCTTATTCGGATCGGAAAAAATGACATCCATATCCTAAAAAGGAATCGGATTTTGGATTATATCCAATCCATTGGCAGCCCCTCATACTACCTTCACCTAAACTAGAACTTGATTTAGCAGCTCTTTCTAAAAGGCGTGAATCCAAATACAAAACATCTTTGAATTTATTTTTTTGAAAAACAATTGGACACCCAAACTTTAGGCGTCGATTAGAAAATAAACAGACACCCAATACTTGGGCACCTGATCAGGACACGTAAAAAAGCAAGGTTGCCTCAACCTTGCTTTTTGAGTTGAAAAACCAAGTGAGTGAGGTGCCGTTGGAGCTCGAAAATCCTACATGACACCTTGGTAAGCAAGTGAGTGAGGCACTTTAGGAGATCACATTAGTTGAAAAAAAGCCAAACCCAAAGTAGTGAAGCTCTATTTCTTCTAACAGTACCTGATTTGGATTTTTTAACAGGCGCCTATATTTTTTTTTTTGTAATTTTTTTTTTTTTTTTTCACAAGTCCAAATTGGGCGCCCAAGACTTGGACGTCTCGTTTTGATTTATTTTTTTAAAAATAAAATTGGGCGCCCAAGTCTTAGGCGCCCGATTTGAATTTTTGTTAAAAAAAAAAATTGGGTGCCCAAACCTTAGGCGCCTATTTAAAAACATAATAGGCGCCCAACACTTGGACACCCAATCGCGAACTTAAAAAGCAAGACTCAGCCTTGCTTTTTGAGACTCAAATCCAGAGGGTAGTGAGACACTGTTGGATCACGAAAATCTGGCACCTATAAATCCAATCTATTGAAGCACTTTAGGAGATACTCTTAATGTAAATCGTGAATTTAAAGAGTACCTGTCACCACCTCTCGCTCTCTTTTCCCTATCTTTTCAAGGGGGCTGTAATGCTTTTTTTTAGTATTTATTGTTCCAATCATGGATAACAGTTGTCCTCAATGGTAACGCCCTTTCCATTATGTACTTTGTTTTGTTCCAATCCAAACCAATCCATCCAATCCAATAATAATAAAAAAGATAAATTTGAAATAATGAAGAGAAATGAGTGAATTATTAGGGTTTGTAACAAAAAAAAAAAAGTATCCATCATGTCTGAGTGCAGGAAGAGAAAGAAGAGAACAACAGATGAGAGACTATTCTTTTGTGAGATATGCATGGAGGAGAAACAACAAAAACACATGTCTCTTCATCTTCTTCTTCTTAACAATAACAATAACAAGAACAAGAACAAGAACAAGAACAAGAGTAATAGTTCTTGCAATCATCCCTTTTGTACTGACTGTTTAACCAACCATGTTTCCACCAAGATCCAACAAAACAACGTTACCTCGATCACATGCCCTACTCTCGACTGTCTAACCATCTTAGACCCTCATATCTGTGAACCCTTCATTCCTAAACAACTCTTTCATCGTTGGATGAACGCTCTTTGTGAGTCATCCATTCTAGGCTCTCAGAAATTCTACTGCCCATTCAAGAACTGTTCCGCTATGTTACTGGATGATGCTAGTGGAGATGATGTCGTTGTTAGGGAGTCTGAGTGTCCATATTGCCACCGTTTGTTCTGCGTGCAGTGTAAGGTTCCTTGGCATTCTGATATGGGTTGTGACGATTTTCAGAAACTGGGTAAGAACGAGAAAGGTAGATCTGATCGCTTGTTGATGGACCTTGCCAGTAAGAACAAATGGATGAGATGTCCCAATTGCAAGTTCTATGTGGACAAGAAAGACGGATGTTTGCATATCACTTGCAGGTTTCAATTCACTACTTGTCATGAATTACATATTTTTAGAATAGATTTCGGTACGTGTTATATACTTGCTAGGATTGTGATGCTATATATCACATCACAATCTCGCCACTATTAAACATGTTTAGTGTTGAATTACCATTATTTAGGAATTGACTATCTCGTCTCTCTATTTTATTGAAAACGAATGAAATCTTGTAATCTTACAGAATCATTACTTGCTCCACAGTGTTGCTGTATTGACATAGAAATGGCAACAATATAGGTATCTATGATCTTTAGCCGTTGTGCTTACAAATGTATCATCAATTTCGCATTTTTGGGGTTATCTATCTACCAGGGAAAGACATACCTCGAATTTAACAAGGTGCTCCTGCGCCCCCATGGACCTGTGGATACAAATGATTCATATCGAATTAAACACTGATATGAACCTTATGTCGCTATGGCCTCTGGGTCATTGATGGCACAACTGCAAGTTGCTGCAAAGAGATGGTGATAATTGCAGAACATACATTATGCTTAATATAATCTTTAATTCATACTGATTTGATGAGATTCTATGATTAATGCCAACTTAGGTGATTATGTTAAACTTAAGTTTTAATGTTACCTTCTTTGCATTTTAGGTGCAAATTTCAGTTTTGCTACCGATGTGGAGCCAAGTGGACTGACACTCACGGTGCTTGCCAGAGGACGCAGAGTTTGTAGATCAGTTTCCTTTCCATGAGTATAATAATAAGTTAATTCAGGTTTTGATATCCAAGGTGCAAGAATTTCAACTATACTGCAACTTTGTAAAGGTTTTTTGTTGCATAGACTCTGAGTGCTAACCTAGGTAGATGTTACCTGAATCAAATGTTAGTATCCACTTAATCAATACACCATGTTTTATGTTCTTGTTCAATCACCAATATTTTATGAATTGAGATCATTGATTTCCATGGGTTGTGTTTGCATTTTTTACATCTTCTATATCATCTTATTTTGATCATCTATATTTTGCGTGATACGGTTGTTTGAGAACCTTAAGAGCTCAAACTGAACTCTTTGGAATAGGGGGACTCTATTATTTATGTGTTGATAAAAAGAATGAAATTTTGTTAACTTGTTATCCATTATGTTCTTTAGCCATGACTGATTGAAATACAAATAGCTGCAAAGGGAGATGGTTCTTTGCAAATAACAAATTGTTGCTAGATGATATCTTACGATGTGCTGTTTTTTTCTTCTTTTGGCTAGCCGAGGCAGGACCTGGCCAGGAGCAGATAATTAGAAAAATAATCATCCAAAATTATTAAATAACAATAATAAAATGATGTATACAGATTAAGATCTCTCTTCTTTGCAATGATGTTAGATTATGATTCATATCCAAGTAGACTCCATGATCTGTGTATAAATATATAACTGCCCTGCCCCGCCCTTTTTTATGCATGAAAGAGTACATGATCAGAGAAAAGCCATAGATTGGATAATAACTCAACTCCTTGAAATAACCAAATTGCAGTGGACCTTCAACATTCTTAGATACAGAAGCACTTGCAAAACTGTATTGGAAATTGTTTATAAAATCTTAAATCCAATTCCAAATTCCAATCTCTTCATAAAAATCTAATGAATTCTTCCAATTCCTTTAGTGTCTATAAAGAGCTGCATGCACAACTCTACCTTTCACTCTCCCTCTCTCTCAATGTCTTGCCCTTCTCATATTGAGATTTTGAGAAAGCAAGTAAGGATTTAGACATTTAGTAGTATCGAAGATGGCTCATGAACTAACTGTGGATGATTTTTACTTCTCAGTTCTCTCAGAGGAAGATGAAATCTTTCCTATATCAGATGAAAAATATGCAGAAGAGTTGCAACTTCAAGAAGCTTTGATGTCTTCAGTTATTGCCTCTCAAATCACTAATGGGTTTTCAAGAAAAATCTCAGTTAACAGTGAACCTTCAATTGAATATCCTGAAACTAGCAGCAACGGGTCTTTGAGAAATAAATCAGCTGTCTATAATATGTGTGCAGGTAAATCTTCTCAAAGTTTCTGTGAGATATGCATGGAAGAAAAACAAAGAGAAGACATGTTCTTAAACAACAAGAAGTGTTGTCACTCTTATTGTACTGATTGCATGAGCAAGCATGTTGCTGCAAAGATCCAAGAGAACATTAACTCTGTTAATTGTCCAGGACTGAACTGTAAAGTGGTTTTAGAACCTGAGTTTTGCAGATCGATTGTTCCTGAACAAGTGTTTGATCGATGGGTTAACGCTCTATGTGAGTCTATGATTCTTGGGTCTCAAAAGGTTTACTGTCCATTCAAGGACTGTTCAGCTATGTTGATAGATGATGGAGTAGAAGTGGTTACCATGTCAGAGTGCCCCTACTGCCGAAGATTATTCTGTGCGCAATGCAAGGTCCCTTGGCATTCTGGACTTGTATGTATTGAGTTTAAAAGAGGGATAGGGAACGATGATCTCTTGGTGATGGAGATGGCCAAATGCAAAAATTGGAAGAGATGTTCTAATTGCAAATTCTACGTTGAAAAGAAAGAAGGTTGCTTACATATCACTTGCAGGTATTTTTATTCCTTCATTATAAGCTTGCATTTTTATTTTCTGAAAGTATCTATTAATAATCCAAGTTTCATTCAATCTGTTGCATTGCAGGTGTGGGTTTCAATTCTGCTATGGATGTGGAGCGAGGTGGTCCAATAATCATAGTAATTGCAAGGCAGCATAAGGATCCTAGCAATTATGTTTCGTTTAGTAGAACAAGCATTTTGTATATCTCTATTGGCAACACAAGTTGAGATATTTGAGTTAATCTACGATTATGTATCGTGATTGTTGAAAATAATTCTTTTGCTATTCAAATACGCTGCAATAGTAGATCCAGCCGACTACTTTATCAGGACCTGCAACTGAGTAAATATCCATAACTCGATTTAACTCTTTAATTTCTCCAAAGCAGCTTTACCAAGCTCTCTTTTAACTGAAATATTGACAACACTTCTTGAGTAGTTGAATCATAAACTATAATGTTGATGGTATGCAACCTTATTGTTGTATACTTTGAGTATCCGCCTAACTAATTCTGAAACAAACAGTCTTCAACTGGTTCCAAAGAAATCCCCAAGGCCGGGCTGCTTAATGTTTTCCAAGCTGGTTTAACCCGTAAGCTTCTCCTGCAATAAAACGTGGAGAAATATCCCTACTTTTGCTGGTGATCCCTTACTTAACCCCATGCATGGTGTGTGAGTACCCAAGTTTCATGGGGGTTTGAAACATTCAATATTTGACCCCAAAGAATCAGTTAAATCGATCTTAAACTTAACTGACATCTTAAGCATCCCCCACGTATACAAAGTACACATACATTCAGCTAAAAACTATATTATCATCATCATCTACAAGTTTTACAAAGACACAATGGGAAACACACAAAGAAAGCTATCTACTAGTACTACTAGTAATCCTAAAGTAGGAGGAGGAAACAGTTCAAGCTTCACTTGTGAGATTTGCAGAGAAGTTGTATCATTTAAAAACAAATACAAGAACAAGAAGAGATGTTCTCACCCTTTTTGTTCCGTTTGTATTATTAAATACATTCAACTCAAACTCGAAGCCAACATTTGCGCAGAAATAAAATGCCCTGATCTTAGCTGTAAAAAACTCTTAGACCCACTTTCCTGTCAGTCATTACTTCCTCTCAGTTTGTTCAATAAGTGGCAACGGCGCTGCAAGTTTCTTAAATCTCGGTGTAGGTGGGGACAAATTGATAGACGTTGGCCATGGGTGAAAAGGAGAGAAAAACTGATGGTCATGGAGATAGTTAAGAAGAAGAAATGGATGAGATGTCCAAATTGCAAGTTCATTATTGAGAAAAGTGTGGGTTGTTTGCATATCACTTGCAGGTCAGTTTTGCTTTGTAATTTGAATCTAACCCATTCTTTTTGTAGTCCATCAACGCTAAAGCTCATGTATTATGCAGGTGTGGAACTGAATTTTGTTACGACTGTGGAGCTAAGTGGAGTGGCAGTCATCGAGAATGTCGTGCAGACATTTCAAATAATAACCCGGACAGAGTTGCCTCAAAGCGAAAATGGATAGCCACAATGGCTCTGGCACGTCGTTGGAAAGAAAGACGTGGATGATATTAGACGAATATGAGGACAACATTTATTTTTCTAATTGAGATGAGTAGTATTTGTTTTTCAGGGTAAGAAAATGAAGTTGTTATTGAAATGTGGGTGGCATTGTATTGGGAGTGCGTTCGCTAATGAAATGAATTTACAGACAGTTGTTGGAGTTATACTAAGATACTTGTAGAGGGGAGGATGAAATCCAGTCTTCTGTAATATTTTGAATATCCATATCAATGGCATCATTGGGCAGGCAAACATATTAGCAGTGCTAGGAATAGCATCATGTAACGCTTGTACGCTAATCTTAATGGATTTTTACTTCTTTTTTGCAATAAAATTATGTTGAAATACTTGTATAATTAGACTTATCATCTATAGATATTTGCAGCACTTGTACTTGTATCTTCAGGAGCCTCTCTTTCCCTCTTTTCGTAGGCTTGATTATCTGTTGGTACGTAGTTCATATCTGCAGACTGGACAGGAGTTATGCGCATCCTGACAATATAGGACAGTGTCAGATTCAAGCAAAGTGGATGAAATAAGTGGTTGCAAGGCAAGTGGTGCATCTTGTCGTATGTGCTAAAGTACATCCGGCCACCTCACTTCCTAACCTGGATAAGATTTGGCCTGTGATGGTAGTAACTAGAAGATTTGCAACTAGTTGTTTTCTAGCTGGTGGTGGTCTAAAAGGTGCACCAGCAAGTCTCTGGATATGAATGAAATACAATAATAATAAGAGAGACTTGTTTACGACTGTGATATCTTTAGCTTTTACCTAAGTCTACACTGTTCGTCCTACCGTCGTTTGAAAACCACATTTGATTTAGATGAGGCGCATAACTATTATTTGCTTAACTGATAGTTTTAGGACTACAAAAATAAGTGCAAACCACATTCGTAATGGACATAAATATGAACTCAAATATATATAACTCATTATTTACGTCCAAGCCGAAAAAAGTAAATAAATCAATAACTCATCCTACACCTAAAATAACTCAATATCTCATAAAAGAAAATGCAGGAAAAGATATGGTGTTTCTTGAGCTAATTCAATTAGAGTTGTTGCCCTCTTGTTTAATTATATCACCGTTGTTGCAACTATTAGTCGTGATGCTCTCATTGACCGTGAGCTCACTACTGGAAGACATTTGCGGGCTCCCAAACCCCATTTTATTCCTTTGAGTGGAGACTGAAGCAGATGATGGCATTGTTCCTGAGATAGCGGTGGCAAGAGCAGTAGGCATGAGGCAGAGGCCTTTAGTTTGGAGAAATTGCATTGCCTTAGATATGCTGGATTCCATAAGCTTCACAACTTCTTGCTCAAAAGCTATGTCGTCTGAGGTTTCAGCATGTGTGGCTCTATAACCAGTCGATGGCAACAGGAGTGGACCATTGGAACCCTGAGTGACATGCAAACGGTCAGTTCTGTCAAAATAAAATAGAAAGACAAAACACCCTGGGTGGATGGGAAAATCATAGATGAGAAGTGCAAGCATCTAAGATCGAGCATAAGCATATAAAATGAAGAATAGAGGTAAAATTAGATATAGCACCTCAATTTGATTCTCTGTGATGAGAGGAACAACTGCGCCTGCAGCCCCCAGCCTGCTCATGCTCAAAACCTGGGGACAATCATTAGAAATAACAAGGCGAACTTCAAATAATAAACATCTACATCCATATGTTTCAGTGTCCACAACATCCATCTCAATATAAGATTGACACCTATACAAAACAGGATATTGCAAGGTAACTTCGACATTTAGTATTAAACGATTATATTATAGAATGGCTTGTTTCCACCAAGTTACGGTGAAAAGATTTGCATCGTGAACCCATCATCACACCTTGAAGATATTTAACAAAGTCTAACAGGTAGGATGAGATACCGTGTTTCTGAAATCTCGTGTGTGATGGATATAAGCAGTAATTCTTCAAGCTCTAACAGATGGAACCAAACTACTTTTCAAAGAGGATCTTCTCCCATCTAGAGGAGATATTTGTTTATTCAGTATCAGACCATCAATAGTCAATAGTGTTGATGTCCATTTTACTAAGTTATTCAGTAGTTCCTTTTGGCAATCGCCTTGTTCTAGCCGATCTCAGTATCGGTGTTTTTTGTACGGATTGCCATTTCTAGCACTTTCATTTCCCTATTAGTATCTGTCCTATTCATGAGCATACTAGACCAAAACTTGACCAAGTAAGCTTGTACAGCAAATTTTATATTTTATTAAGCTGAGTAGTTATAAAAATATTGAGATCTCATTTAACAAACTATCCATGTTTGACTTGGCCAAAGAAATCATTCATTACATACCTTGACCTGAAGCTGGAGAAATTTCACATACTCAATGATTTCATCTAGCATTGATGCCTTATCCGTCTGCACAGATATATATATAAATAGGTGAAGTTAACCTTTCTATTTTCTTATAGGAAGAATTATGAAGGGCCCTTATTTGTATATTTTAAGGTAAGACTTCAAAGATAGCCTTATTAAGATAAACCAAAATATGAACAACTATTTAAGTTAATAAGCTTAATTAATTACTTGAAAATTTTAAACATTGATAGAAGTTATAGAACCCCAAATAAGCATTATCAAGTACCTTATTAGAATTTGGAACAAGTTCTTGCAAATTCTTCATTCTTTCAGCAATTTTCTCCCTCCGAAGCTACATTCATGCATATTACCATACACAAAAAAAAAGTAATGGCTGGTGAAAGTAGTGCAACACCCATTGTACTATCATATTAAAATAAAATTTGCATACTCACCCGTTCAGCAATACTGTGTGGATCAGTTGCCTGACCCCTACGAGCTCTGGCACGAGGTTTACCTGCTCCGTTACAGCCACCACCAGCAATGGATGGGCCACACTGTAACAAAGAATGTGCAGACTGGTTCGTATAGTTCTTAAGGGAATTTCCTTCGTTAAATTGTGATAGCTGAGTACCAAGAAATAACGAAGAACAATAATCAGCAACATAACAAACACGATTCAATTAAACCTATACAAAAGCATAAAAACTAAAGAAAATGAAGTTATGGAACACCTGGGCCTGCGACTGTAATCCGGATGTGACATGTGCCTCCGCGGCAAAAGAAGATAAGAAATGGTCATGCATCTCGTCTTGCCCCTGCATGTCAGACAAGCACACGCAAGTTATCGCCAACAATCTAATCATATCTGAGAGTTCGCTATATATCTCAAATTTTATTGCAATTTATAACCCACCCCGAAAGGAAGTACATCTTACATGTGGATAAAGATACTTTATATGGTTAAAAACACTTAGATTATCCATAATGCGGATTATAATTGACGGTGGTGAAAAAGAATAGGAATGTTGTAGTGGAAGGCAATGTTTTATCTTTTAATTATATGATGACATGAGTAAAGGGTTATATAGATTCTTACATTGATGGATGCTGACGCAGCGAAATTTTTAATTTGAAGAACCTCATCTCCCCCAGCGGATGTCATCCCCAAAGTATTACCATCTATATCTAGATAATCTCCATTTAGTTTATCTTGCTCAGTAACAGACGAAAGCGAAGAAACATCCCCATAAGACAGTGAAGGCCATGACTGCGGAAACGATGAGTTAGACGGACTACCAAACCCGGCTAAATTACCCAAAATAGTAGTATTCAATTGCAAATCTGAGTGACCCTGGGTTCCTTCTTGAGCAAGTAAAATATTGTCAAGACCATAGTTTGAATGGCCTTGTTTGTTCTTTTCATCTACTCCTCCAGACTCAGATAGTAACCTGTTTGTTTCATTACCAACCCAAGAAGATCTTTCTGTATCTAACCATGATGATGCTGGGAAAAACCCACCAAGAAACTCTTCCATTACTGAGCTTTGAACTTGTTAATGTAAAGGGTATGTATGTTCTCTTGGTTCCTAGCTGAAAATGATATTATTCATTAAGAAATCAATATGACATGAAAAGTGCAGCAATTGAAACATGGGGTGATACAATTGTGATGTGTAGCAATATTTGGATCAGCAACAGCTATATATCTAAATCATTCATACATACATGCAAATGAACACTCTTTATATCAAAATAAATACTACTACTACTACTTGAAGTGAGCAAAAATATACCTTGTTGATGAGAGAAACAACTTACATACAGAGAATCAAATAGAGAAGATGAATACTTGAGCAAAACAAAGTCCCTAGATATTAATTGAGAGCAGACCAAGGAACAAAAAAAGTAGTTTTACTTTTCTTTTCTTCTCAAAACAAAACAAATGAAAACCGCCAAATTAAATCCAATTTATTATTTTATAACAACATAAAGTTTCAGTTACACCAAATGGGTATTACTGTAATTTTAGTATTTTTGAACGTCCCTATTGACTAGGAACCACTCTCCTCTATCTGCGTTGAGAATGAACAGATTTTTTCAAAAAAAAACAAACTATGGCTTACATATGTTGACATTAAAAATAAAATATATGCTTGTAATTGGTAGGAGTTGGTACCAACATATCTTTTGGAGAGAGCCTACTGACCGTCCGCTTTTTAAAATGCACTGAACATATAATACTTAGAGCATCTCCAGTAGTTGAAGAAATTGGATGGGTGTGGGTTGAGTTTTGTTGTGAGCTCACACTTCTAATTCATATTTTTGAGCTCCCGGCAGATGAGAAAATGAGTGTAAGTTGTTTGCGTGGAGTTGTCAGAACTCAACTGAGTGTGGGGAGCTCATACTCAAAAAAATGAGTGCAAAGAGTTTAAAACACCGTACGGACTAAATTACACTGCGTAAATTAAATATTTATTTATTGGTGTGTTAGAGGAAATGTATAATTGTGCGGAGTAAAGTAGTTTGTCGCGGACTAAACAAATATCTTCCTTAAAAAGAGAGCGGGAAAGGTTGAGTGTTTTTGGGCCTGACAAGGTGGGCCAGGTCTCCCAACTCACACCCAATTGTTGGAGGAAATCCAAGGTGCCACATAAGACATAATATTTTTGACCTCCAATGTCTCAGTGACTTAGATTTTCAACTCACACCCAATTGTTTGAAGGAATCCAAGGTGCCACATAAGATTTTCGACCTCCAACACTGTCTCACCGACTTGGATTTCTAACTCAAAAAATAAGGTTGAGTCTTGATTTTTTACTTCGCAATTGGGCGCCTATTTGTTTTCGAATCGAGCACCTAAGGTTAAGGCGTTTGAAAAAAACAAAACAAAAAACAAATCGAGCACCCAAGTCTTAGGCACCTGATGAAAAAAATAAAATAATAATAATAAAAAAAAAAAAAAACAGGTGCATGTAAAGAAAAGCAAGTCAGCTACTGTTGGAGGAAACAGAATCTCACTAACTTGAATTTGGCTTTTTTCCAACTAAGTCAGAGAGATATTTTAGGAGATGTTCTAAGAATAGGGTCTCTTAAAGCTTTTGGGCTAATTAGTTAGACCGCTATACACTCAAGTGACTTTCTCTCTCCTGTACCCTCCAATTTACACTGATATTCTAAAAAAAAAAAAAAAAAAAAAAAAAACTCTTCCTTTGATTGTTTTAAGCTCTTTGTTTTATTGCATACTAATTCATCTTTTTAGCTTGTCTCCCAATCAAAATCAAGCAAACCCCATAGCAATTCAACCAAAATAAACCAAACCCATATCAACAAATCAACAATTTGGATAAAAAGAAAACTAAGGATTCTCCACATTTGGCCGCTACCACAAATCCATTCCCTGGTAAATTATGCAATAAAAATTGTACTTTTGTAATGTTGCATCAAAAGCAAAGAGAAGAAGCAACAAGTGAGAATTAAGTAGTTCATGGAATAGCCATTACTTTTTCTCTCTTTATTTGGCAAGGTTATCTTCTTGGTAGTGCTGGTGGAGGGGAATGACAAGTTTACAAGGAGTTCCCCATGAAAGAGAAAAAAGGTGAAACTTTTTTCTCTCACCATACTATTGAGCTCGGTAGATTAAGAACCAACCAAGAGAAGCAGCCCATAAGTCATTAATCTTGAGAAACAAACAAAAGCAAAAAAAATTGCAAGCACTGTTTATAACTTCTATAAGTATAGAAGTTTGAATTTTTATACTTCAGACTAATTAGCCTTAACCTTTTCTCAAAACAGCTTCATAGATTCCCAGCAACCACAACAAGTCATATTTAAACACAAAAGAGACAGAAAATCAACATTTTTGAAGAAGAAAAAATAATCCACTGCATTGTTGATGGTAATATCCGTCCCCGGTCCATCATTATTCATTATGCAATATTGCATAAACAGTTCCTTCAACAGAACTCAATTCTTGAATAAAAAGGCTGCTCCACTTTCTTTCATGGATAGCTTAAGCAGGAAACAAGAATATACACAAACCTTCACTGAAACCTTCATTCATATGTATATGCAATTAAGGTAGTGACACAAAGGTTTTTAAGTCACCTTTAAGTAAAGAATAATTAACTTTCACAAACCTCTAATAGGAAGTTAAACATCAAATTCCTCTTTCAGGTGTAAGATAGTTTTGTATCATTCTCTAATCCTCTTCTTTGGCAATTACCAAGTTGTTTAGAGGGAGTCCAGAATGAAAGAACAGAAAACAAAATGTATATTCAAGAACAGATCACGCCTAACTCCTGTCGTCATCAGCAAGGTCGTGGTTTCTCTCTCCATAAAGCCTGCCTTATTATTCTTTTCTTCCTTCTTTTTTGTGCAGCCTTCATAGGGGCAGTCATACTAGTAATAATCTTCATTGTGAAACCCAGGAAACCCATTTTCTCCCTGCAGTCAGTAAAACTAGACTCCTTCAAACTCGATACCATCTCTAATTCAAACGTTTATGTAACTTCAGTTGCTTCTCTAATGCTGGATGCTCAAAATCCAAATAAGTTTGGGTTAAGGTATAGTTCTTCATTGCTTAGTGTTCTTCACAAGGGAATTCCAGCAGGAAACATTACAATTGTCCCATTTTACCAGCCTGCCCATAGCAAGAATGTAATTGTGCAGACGAGGGTCGAACTGAAGCATCTCAATATTAGTCAAATATTGGAATATACTTCAAAGAAAAGTACTGTTGATCTGAGGATATTAGGAAAGCTCAGAGTTCAAGTATGTTTACTGCATGTCATGCTGCCAAAGATTAAGGTCCAGATCTACCCCTTCAAGCTCCCTCTTTTTCGGTGTCATGGATTATTGCAAGTCTTTAACTTTGTTTCAAATTTATTTGTAGTTATGTAAGTTTAAACTCTTGTTTTATGTAGGTGGCACTTAATTGTGAGATACATGTCGATTACAGAAGGCTCACATTCAGCAATGACATAAACTCCGTGATAGGAAGCTATAAGGTATACCTCAGATGTAGAAATGTTTGAAAAAATTATGTCAGACTATTCTGAAACATGAATTTAATGTTCTTGTTTCCTTTTTACGTGTAGCAGGCCTCTCATCCCAATAAACCATCGTCACTCTTCACCCAGAAGTGCTCCTTCGCTGCCCATATATAGGATATATATTTTTTTTGGAGTTGGAAGCTGCTTGTGGGAATTGATCCCAGGACCTCTTAGTTTTCGTTTTCCAAGTACTAGTCCTACCAACTGAACAAGCCCTAGTTAGTTATATAGGATATACTTACTTGATCTCTCTCTTTTTTTTTCTTCATTGTTTTATTAAAAAATTCTGTTGTAAATGCTCAATGTAGCTGATTGTACAGTGACGTAAACAATGTAGATGGGTCATCATCATTAATCAGTTATTTTAGTCCTGATTTTGTTGTTTCAGCGATTTACTAAGGTTATACTATATGTGTTGTTTGTAATGGAGGCTTAGATTTGACATAGGACACATTCACTTGTAGAAAATTAGAAATGCATCCCAAGTGTCAACTAAAAGTGGAAAATGCAAACAAAAGAAAAAAGATCTTAGCTATTCTTGCAAAAAAGATCAAATACTAAAAGGCAGAAGAATAGTTTGTACAATACTCATCAAGCGGCTGCTTAGCCTTATTTGTTCAACAACAGCTCCTTACAACAAAAACTCATTATTTTAGTGTTAGTTTATAACATTGCCTGTCCTCAGCTTGTTGCTTAGATCAAACGGAAATAACTCGACTGCGCACCCCATAACCTTAATTAGGATGAGCATATGGGTTTAGGGGGAATAAAACGCTACAAAGAAGGTCTAGTCCGAGTTTTCTATTGACAGCTTAACAACTAAATAGAACTATTCCCAAATGAAACACACAAGTAGAATCAAGAATGCAAGTTCTCCTTGTGATTGTCAAAGAGAACGGGAAGAGAGGGCTTTGCTGGTTTTTAGGTCAAAGACGAAGATATGAGGAGAATAATTAGGATGATGGAAAGCAAACACATCTCTCGATATGCGCTATTGAGGAAATGGATGGAAGAGAGACAAATATAGGTGCTGATCACAAGAGAAGAGATATTAAAAGATAAGAGGAGGCAGCACAACAAAATACTTGGAGGCAACACAAACAGGAAATTAGGGAAAGCCATCTTAATTAATGATAATCTCATTTCCAGAAATTGCAAAACTCAACCTGAAGTCGATTGATGTTGGTTCCTTTCTTGGTTTTCCATTTAGTATCTAGCTACAATTTGTTTCATGTTTTTTTCTTTACTACAGACTTCATCTAAGATCAGTACAATTTTACTATAAATAAAGAACAAACGTGAAAAAAAACAGCACTCCACAATTATGTTCTTTAATTATTATTATTTTCATTTTTGAATAATCACTGTACATATATGTACTAAACAAAGGCAACACTTTGGTGGAGGTTGCATAAGTAGATAAATACTAATATACAAGTAACCTCAAAGACCCAGAGCATTATGATATTCAAGATTCTGAAAGATGAACGTATCCACAAATCAAGAAAGACACTTGAGGGTATAGAAATACTATGTTATGTACATCGAGCACTAAAGAAAATACCTAACACTGTAGCTTTGAGTGGAGGTCTTTCAATGCACAGTACAAGGGTTCTGCGGCTTTTGGTCTCTCCACTGTTCCAAGGAGAATATCACTAGTTGTAAGGTAGGGATCGCCATAGAATTGCAGGTTGGTGTCCATCCGTGTTGCAACAATATTCCCCTCCAATGAAACTCCAACAAACGCACCTGTTTTATTCACACGGCATCAACTTTTAGGAGTCGAATAATTACCTTGGCTTTATGTTTATCATATAAAATCGAAAGGTTAAATTATCCTACCTTTGCTGCAGCTGTAAGTATAACACATGCCCGATCCTCTATCCCCTGCTCGAAGATCCGCTTCTAGCACTCTACCGACTGGTCCTGCTGCAGCACTACAGCCAGCCCCAAGAGCAAAATGCATGCGGCTACAAAATGTCTTCACTGCTTTAGTATCATGGAGCACAATTATGAAATCCATGAGCTCACCCCCGATCTGCTAAGAGCATAAAATACTATGTATTAAGAGCACAATATCACAAGCGCAAGTGTGAGACCTGTGAAAAGGCGGGAATATGTGTACTGGACTTTTTAAGTGTGAAGATATGGTTTTACTCGCACTGCACACTATACTCTATAAACAAAACAAAAATGTAAATAACTTACCTGAGCACCCCATCCTAAACCAGCAGATAGTATAGCAGACGGTGCGGACCAAGATCCATCTGACCTTCGAGCAACCACCAAACCAGTGCCCAGCTTGTAAGTAAGAAGCATGCCAGCTTTAGCAACTGTTAAAATGGCTAAGCCTTTAGCCCCTTTCAGGACTGTTGAAGGTATTGATCTCTCAGGGTTTAATCTAGCAACCTGTCCATTTCAACATTCGTTAAAATGAGAGAATAAACTAGATATAACTTTTGAGTCCTAACTCCTAAACAATATTTCTAATGTTTGAACTTATTCATGTCGAGCAGTACCACTAACACACACAATTGCTACTAGAAATAAACACTTTCCACTAATCTGACTAAGGTAAAAGTCCAAAAACCGGCTCCTGTTTCAAACATATTGGCTACTTAGCAACAATTTGAAGAAATACGAGGAGAGCATTTCAGAGATTGCAAATATATGTATGACCATATCTCACACCTGTAATAGCAGGCCGTAAATTTTTCAAAACCATTTAAGAAAAAATAATCGTTGGTGTTAACGGCGCATACTAGCCACAGCCCCCTTAAAATTTAAATTAAGCAAGCAAACTTAATCATTTAAAAGGGGGTGGATATGAATCTAAACGGCACCCTACTTGCAGAAGCCATTTAGACTGATATTTTGCATTTTATTTTTAATTTTTTTCAGAAGCAGACATCTGCCAATTGCAAAACATTTTAGGTATTGGAGGCCAATTAATTCTTACTTGTTTTGGGGGGTTTTAAGCACATGACATAAGGTCAAACACTAGAGATGGTCTAATAGAGTTTAACTAGCCCAACCCAAGTTCATAGCAACAAAAAGTATATAAAAACTAAAAAGTGGAGTAGAAACTCACTTGGCAGTAAGTCCTCAAAGTATTACAAGACTTATAAATCTCATATTCCATGGATAACCCTAGTGGAAAATTCAACCACCCTCTTGCAGACGTCCAATCCATGACATCGTGTTTCGCAACCTGGGCAGCATTGCTAATTGAGTTTATTAATATGCCTTGTAAAGGGTCAAGCCTATCATAACAGGAGTCGCACACCCTCTGAGGATTCCTTTCCCTGAACTTAATAGGTAACAAGCACCGTCCCTTTGAGCATAATCTGCAGAAAATCCCTCCACAAAACCGACAATGATGCCGTCCACGAGTAATTCCAGTAAACGGAGACATGCACTGCATGCAACCCGCAGCAGCACTATCTGGAAGCCATTCAGGAGGATCCGAGTCTAAAACCTCCTTATAAGCACCATAAGGCTCAAAAAACGGAGGTGCACTTGGTATACAAACAGAAGAATGTAAGTAACTATCTCCATCCTTCTCCGATGCCAAAAACTGTACATTCGAACTGATATCCCGCTGATTCTCAATACCATTTTGACCCTTATTCTGACCAGTCAAAATAGCAAACATCCCACTTAAAACATTTCTCAAATTCACCTCAGGGTGCATCTTGGGTAGCTGTAACGACTGGCAAGAATTCTTACTTAAAACATATCCTCCATCGAGATACTCTTCAGACTCAATAGATGGGTACCCATGCTTGAAATTTTCCGAGTCTTCCGCCACATCCCACATACCACCATTATAGTCTTCATCATCGTATTGAGAATCGTCATTTTTTTCAATCTTCGAAAGCGATAAATATGAACTTCTTCCCTCTGGGGTTGCCATGAATTTCACTAGTAACTCAAACAATGCTACAATATGTACTGCAATTGTAAATTAACTTTCAATAGTTACTTTCTAGGCAAAATATTCATATTTTAGATTAAGATTACATGGTCATAATCAAATCAAGATATGATAATAAAGTTCCAAACTTTGCATCAATTTGAAGTTGATTAGAATCAGGAAATCGATAATTAGAACAACGCATGCCCTAAAATTCATGGAAACAAAACTAATTGCTTAATTGATTACGAATACATCAATTGGAAAGATCGATTTGTTACCTCAAACCGAAAACCCCCAATTCGATTGCGATTTCGATTGGAATTGAAAGAGCTAGGGCACACGAATAGGTTTCTTTTTTTGCGGGAAATCGCAGAGAGAATACGTAACCAAGTTGGAGAGATAATAATAATAATCAATTTTTGTTTTTGTTAATCCCCGATATACCGTATATTCGTATACAGAACTTGGTTCAAAATTGGAACCGCCTCAAACCCGATACGATATAGTATACGTCCATCTTTTGCTCGCCGTATAAACATATTTGGGAACACTTACCCTCGTCTGAGATGTTTAGATATAAAATGTCGTTGTTGTTGTACTATATGATAGAATACAGAGGGAGAGAGAAACATAAAGTGATTTGCTGTTACAGTTGTTTACAGTTATCACACCGCCTCAAGTTGAAGAGAGAGTAACAAACTGATAGTTTAGATTGAAGTATATGAAAATCTGGTTGTTGAGAGTCCTTTTATGAAAACATCTGTCACCTGTTCTTGTGTGCAGAAATACTTAATGCAGAGACGTCTAAGTAGAACCAATCCCTCCCTATATAGCTATATATGTCATTAGTGAGATGTTGGGTGTGTGCCCAAACATTGCACATAATACAGGTCAGTGGGACCTAGTGTTATACCCTTGTTAGGTTAGAAGGGCATACACGCACTACTAAGTATGAATTGATATTAGTATATCCTTCGAAAAATCCCATTATCTTTCTCTCAAATGTAGGTGCTTTTGATTCTTGCGTCATTTGTAGAAGACACAAAACAAAGAGATAAAAAAAAAAAAAAAACAAACATGTATTTGTGAACTAAAAAAAAAAACCACAACCTCGATGAGAATTTAGAGAATAATTCAACACGAAAACGTACAAATATAGCTAACAGTAAGTCATAACGTTTGATTGCGTGCCTGTATTTATAGTTATACAACACGAAAACGTTACCCTTACCCTTACCCGCGACAAAGTCATTCTTGTACGTTATACATATCAAGGATCCATCCGAGTTGTTTTTACCCTGGATTTGGCTAAGCTGTCACATTCAAGCCAAGTCCCACGTTGGTCAAGTGTTGATCACGTCGCAACACCGAGTCTAGTTTCACTCACGCTCACTCACGGGACGAAATGAAACCGGTAACAACCGGTAAAATTAAAATAAGATATTTTAGTTTCCGTAATTAAAACACCCGTAAAGAGTATTTATAATATGTAAGAAAACAGGACGAGTCGGTAACCAAAGTTGTGGTTCTCTCTTCTCTCCTCTCCTCATCACACACACACCTTCGTCTCTCTCTCTCTCTCTCAATCTAAGAGAAGACTTTCGATTATAAATTATTTCAATTTCAATTTCGATTTCGATTTCGATTTCGATTTTATGTTTTAGGGTTTGAACATTGAAATCAAGAAAATGCTTGATGAGCTCTTCAAGGATGGCGTTGGAGTTGGAGTTCTTGCAGAAATTCAAACTATACGAGACTCGATCGGTAATAATTTATCCAATTTCATTCATAATGCACAACTTAACTAGTGATTGATTGCACAAATTAACTTTGATTTAGCAGAAATTTTATATGATTGGAAGAAACAAGAGTGATACGTTATATAGAGTATTGAAGATTGATAGATTAGATCCTTCTGAGATAAATATACGCGAAGATCCCGCTACGTATTCGAAGAACGAATGTGATGATCTATTGAAGAGAGTAGATGAAGGAAACAAGTCTACTGGTGGACTTAAATGTGTTACAGTTTGTTATGGAATTGTCGGTATGTCGTACGTTAATATCGATTTATATGTGTTGTTGTCTTAGTGAGTTATAGACTTACTCATAGGTGTTTTTGATTTCGCAGGGTTTATCAAGTTTCTGGGGCCGTATTACATGCTTATTATCACGAAAAGGAGGAAAGTTGGGCTCATTTGTGGGCATATGGTGTACGGTGTATCGAAAAGCGAGATAATTGCGCTTCCGAATTCAACTGTTCAGTCAAATATGGATTATTCTAAGAATGAGAACAGGTCTTATGTCCATTCTCCGTGTAATTGTATAATGTGCTACTTATTAACGACATATGAGATTTTGATTTTTTATTTAGCAAGTACCTAGATCGTATATAATTTGTGCATTCTTCAAGTACGCATATTGGGTATATAAATTATAAAATAGTAATGCAAGTAAGAGTGTAGATCAGTGACGTTAGCTCATTTATTTACAAATTGATAGAACAGAGTAACGGTAGTTGCAATTATCATTCTTAGAGATGAAGAGGTCACAGTTATCGTATTCCTCTTAATTACCCGTTTCTACAAATGTGTCAAGGCCAACTTCCTGCTGTTGTGAGGTTAGTATAATATATTTGAACGACACAAGGTTTTATCTGGGTTTTAGGGATACAGGTTGTTTTCTATTTCCTTGTCATGATTTATAGTGTATGTAACTTTTTTTGTTCTATTGTACTCCCTAGTTCGTTCTAATCAATGTTTTGGTGGACAATTATTCACGTTGTTGTTGTTGTTGATTGAACAGATACAAGAAGCTCTTATGCACAGTGGATCTTACAAAGGACTTCTTTTTCAGCTACTCATACCATGTTATGCGTAGTCTACAGAAGAATATATCTGATGGGGAGACTGGAGGTGTTCCTTACGAAACAATGTTTGTCTGGAATGAGTTCTTGACACGTGGAATCAGAAATCATCTTAGAAATACTCTTTGGACAGTTGCATTGGTATACGGCTTCTTTAAACAGGTAAGAGTTCGAGAGAATGATCCAAGGATTTAAATTAATCAATAGGTAAGAAAAATGACATATGACTATTGATTACGATTACCCATGCTATAAATATCATGTTCAGGTTTATACTAGTGAGAGCATTTTCTAGTCGGTCGGAAAGTATCCTCCCCTTTGTGACTTTTTGGTGGAAAAAAACATCATAATTTTTTAAGATAAATAGAGGTTCCTAACAAAACCTATGCTTTCACATATTAGGTTTTTTAGTTTTGGATACCATAGGGCCCATATGTAGGTAGGTGCCTTCACATTTACACTTCGAAATGCTAATGTGCTTATGCCTGTACATTTACACTTTTGAAATAGTAATGTGCTTACGCCTTATGCCTTTGCGTTTACTAATATGCTTACGCCTTTACATTTACACTTTGAAATACTAATGTGCTTCTGATGGTATTTTTCTTTGATACAGGCCAAGCTTACAGTATCTGGGAGGGATTTCAGATTAACACTCATTGCTAGGCGCTCACGTCATTATGCTGGTACTAGGTGGGAATGAATTACGACCTCTTAAAATAAATAAATAAATCATGAAGCACATATTATAATGATTGTGTAACTAGTCACAACTAGATCTAGTTAACATATGCCATTTTAATAAACCCGAATTCCCACTGAGGTGATTTTTTCAATTGTTCTTGAAGCACCATCTAATTCACCCTTGTAATCACTCGTAATGGGGTCTTAGCTATCCAATCTGTAGAATCTTGTAGGAGCATTCATGGTTGGGTATTCCCCATTTTGTAAGAGCACTCAGAATCTGTAGACTTAGAATGGTAGGTTTCCAATCTTCTGATACAACTTTTCGTGGTTTGACTATGAAGCAGGCAGATGGTATGTTTAATCAAATTAGAGACACCCAGACATGTTTTGGCTATGAAAAAATGACCTTAAATCATGGTTGGGTATTTGAATTTGATCACATGGGAATTTTATCTGCTTACTGCACAACAAATCTATGACCGGTGGTGTTAAAGAGTCAAAACCCACTGCAGTGCTGTTTTCAGTGAATTTACGGATATCCTACAAGATTTTTTTACTCTAATCCCACTTCAATTGTCCGAATTTCAGTCATTTTACTGAAGTAGCTCCTGCACGAGTCTGCATACTAGAGAGACAAATCATTGTGCTGATTACTTAGTTTCTATAGGAATTCCTGTTGGTGAAGTTGTAATTTCCCGTAGCTCCTTTCTGGTAGATCTGCATGTAGGAGTTCATTAGGTTATAATTTCCTCATTTTGTTAGTTTGAAATTGGTTTATGGATTTTTTATCCTTGCCTATTCCCTGTTTGTCTAGCAAAAAAAGAGGATAGTTGAGACCACATGTTTGGATTGATCTAAAGAGAAAATCAAATGATTATCGAGATACAATTTGTGAAAAATAAAACTCACACAAGACTAAGGCTATCAATAACCTCCAACTTTTATTTTGTATAGCCTTTTTTAAGTTTTCAGTGATATTGTCCTTTTTCCTAGTGCAGGTATCTAAAGAGAGGTGTAAATGAGAAAGGAAGAGTTGCAAACGATGTCGAGACAGAACAAATTGTGTCTGAAGATGTTGCTGAAGGATGCCCAGCTCAAGTAAGCTCTGTTGTACAGAATCGTGGTTCAATTCCTCTCTTCTGGTCCCAGGAGACTTCCCGGCTGAATATTAGACCTGATATCATTTGTACGTCTCTGGCACATATCTCTTTAACATATAAGAAATTTATAACTCATAATCTTTAATTGGCAATATTTTCATTAATTTCAGTGCTAAAGAAGGACCAAGACTATGAAGCTACCAGGCTTCATTTTCAGAATCTCGCAAAGAGATATGGAAACCCGATAATCATATTGAATTTAATTAAGGTAACTCCTGTTATATCCGATTGTTGAACTAGACATTTTCACATTTGTAATGCATCATTATCATATCATCATCGTAAAAGCTTTATCCTAATGATATATTATTGCCTCACCAAATCTGTTTTTTCAACCGATTTCTGAATCCAGCAAGAAATCCTTGATTTCGCGCTAGGAGTTTGGGCTAGAAGAAGATATTTTTCTTGATTCTTCTAATATTCACCCTTTCTTATCCTAAGTTTTCACTTATACTCTTGATACCTTAATCTTCAGTTACCCGTTTTACTTAGAACCTTCATGCACCTTCTTCGTGCCAAATTTGTGACATGACTGCCTCTGCTTTCATGCGACATAACAGATGCTCAAGAACCCCCTTTTCTTATTCTATAATAAAATTAAAATATACTACTTAATAGTAAAGTAAGCATAAATTCCTTTTTAATGTTTTCGAAGAGGATGCTGGTGTTCGAGGATTTTATAATAAAATCAAACTATAAATAATACAACCCATGAACCTTGAGTCCTCTTAAAGTCAGCAATACATAAATCTTCTAACTCAATCGGAAAACTAGATGGATATATAACTTTATCTCTATATCTGCAGTGGGTTTCTTACTCTCTCACACTATTGGAAAATACCCATATCTGCAACTAAATTATTCGCTATTCTCTGCTTGCCAGATGCCCACAAAAAAAGCATGCCGGACCTTATGATTAGGTTCAATGAGGCGGTGCTTCAAAGAAAGTAAAAAAAGATGCCTTTCATTACTTTAAATGTATATGTAGATTATTTGGTGATCAACATGCCTTTGATGCCTAACTTCCTGCAATCTTCACTCCCCTGTTCAGCAATACGATTGTAAGCCAAGATAGGAAAGCCATTTTGCAGTCTGCAATCCCGCTACTTGTATTTCTCACATCTAACTTGCTATATCATGCACATTCAGCACTATCTTTCTATGTGTTCTCATTAGAAGCATGAGATCTGTCCGGCCTTTAGGCGCACAGCCAACTTCAAGCCAATGCAAACATTTTCTTCATTGCCACATTATTGATAAGTGATAACCAAGCTAATACAAGTGCTCGGTAGGGCATCCATCAGTCATTAATTTTAACAAGCATTAAAGTTTTGTGTTTTTATTAAAATCGTATTCTTTCTAGTCATAGGCTCCACTTGGTTTGTCTGATATGTTTGTGATCATGAAGATTTCTGTTGATTTGGCAATTGCTGACCATTAGATTAGTGAAGTTTTCCTATCACAAATGAATCTAAAGGTTAGTAGCTTGAGGATCAGCCGAAATATTTGTGATCCGGTAAGATTTCTGGTGTACCAAGGAAAGCCTTTTTTTGCGCACTCCCTTATCAATAATTTGATATACTTCAGTTTCTTAAGATAATCCTATAACTTTTGGTGTTTTTTTCCTCTATTAACGTGGCTGATTTTCTATAGACACGTGAGAGAAAGCCTCGAGAGTCAATACTCCGTGCAGAGTTTGCAAACGCCATTGAATTCATTAATAAGGATTTATCAGACGATTCTCGCCTGAGGTTTCTTCATTGGGATCTACATAAACATTCTAGGAGGTACTTGCCTTTATTCCGATCTCTGAATCTCCTGATAATATTATTGGCACTCAAAGCAAACTTGTTTCTTTTCCAGCAAAGCTACAAATGTGTTGGCACTACTAGGCAGAGTGGCGGAATATGCATTGAATTTAACGGGTTTCTTTTATTGTCAAGTAACACCGGAGTTGATAACTCAGGAGTCTTCAAACTGTTCTCATTTGGAGTAAGTATTGCTCAAAAGGTGTTTATAGAATCCCATCTGATGCATCATCCTTTCCCAAGTCTTCACTGTCTCGACTTTTCAAGTTTTCCTACATGTAAAACTATATTTATTTATTTTTTCATATTGTTGGAAAATTTATGTATATAGGTCTGTAGAAGACGGTGATTGGTTTCGGCACTGTGATAACAAAGTAGAGAATGTGAGTAACTCAGAAAAGGGCCATGGTGAAGATATTGGGGTCGCCGGTGGAAACCACTCTATGAAGTCATCTATGCTTCAAAAAGGAGTCCTTAGAACCAATTGTATTGACTGTTTGGATCGCACAAATGTGGCTCAGTACGCCTATGGGTTAGCTGCTCTTGGACATCAACTTCTTGCACTGGGATTTATAGGCATTCCAAAAGTTGACCTAGATGCTCCTTTAGCTAACGATTTAATGCGGCTTTATGAGAAAATGGGTGACACCCTTGCGTTCCAATATGGTGGTTCTGCAGCACACAACAAGGTAGTCCTCACAGGCATTCATGCTTGGAAAATATTTTTAATTTGCCGAAGTATTTATGTTAAGTGTGTACTGTGTGTTTATGCATAAAAATTTATTTCATTATTTTGAAACTGTGATATCTGTGTCCTTTCTGGGAATGTGATAAGATGTTTTTTGTTTGTTAAATCTTCCACTATAAATTCTCGTCTTTTGATGCTTAATAGATATTCTCGGAGAGAAGAGGTCAATGGAAAGCAGCAACACAGTCTCAGGAATTTTTCCGAACACTTCAACGTTATTATAGCAATGCCTACATGGACGCTGAGAAACAAGATGCAATAAATGTGTAAGATAGTCAGTGCCCTTCTCACTATTTCCCTACATCATTTGTGATTGCGACTCTGAGTTTTTTTCCCCTTTCCGTGGGTGTGTTACGGAAGCAGTCAGCATAATCTGAATTATTTACTGTAATTTCTATCTCTTTATCTTTTTCTTCTACTATCCAATAATATTTTTGTTCTGTTCCCTTGGCTTAATGAATGGACACGCAGATTTCTGGGGTACTTCCAACCACAACAGGGTAAACCAGCATTGTGGCAACTGGATTCAGACCAGCATTACAATGTTGGAAGGCATGTTCATGCAGAAGACAATGCAAGGTATCGATCTTGAGAGTCTTGAATCAAGGATTATTCACGTTTTGGGTATTTGTTGAATTTCAAAGTGTATTGGCAAGATTCATTTTATTTTCTTTGAACCACTGAGCATACATTATGATATATGTCGTGGCCTATCATGAAATAATGTTAATATCTAGGGCAAGGTTTTCTAACAACTTAATTTTTATTTTTTTTGTAGAATTATATTTATTGTTATTTAATGGTATTGCGTAAAAAAGAAAAAATCGATTACTGCAAATATATATTGCATTAATACGAGGAACTTGGAAATCATATGCCATATTTATGTTGTCACACGATATAGTATCATAGGTCTAAATATACCATATATTGTCAATGTATCACGATATTTTGAAACAATCATATCAAGTGGACCACTGGGAGTCTGCAATAACTTAATTACTGGTGTGACTAGCTAAAGCCAAACGAATAGTGGTTCCATTTGGAGGATATCTGACCTCAGTGGTGTTCTAAATATCAGTAACTTCTGATATTAGTTAGAAAACATGAATTATAATTACTTATATTTATCCTTGATGATAACCATACTTCAGAAAACATATTTGTTATATCTGATAGGAATTGTATCGACCACAACCTATCCTATCGTGGGCGTCTCCTACTTGGCGTAACCTTTGTGTGCCTAACTTTTAGCTCTCTAGTACGTATTAAATTCTAGTTATATATGTTTCCTACTTTGTTGGAATAGTGTTTTAGAAGGTGGGGGTTTCTTTTCTATAAAGGGGAGTCTTGCGGGAGAGAGGTAAGTAGTGTTGGCGTTTGAGAGAGCCTAGGTTAAGAAGAGAGAGAGAGATATTGTTTTCTGTTTTGCTAGTAAATTAATCAAAGAGTTGTTATTTTCTGTTTTAATCGTATGCTTCCGCTAGTTCATACAAATATCTGAAATAGCTAGGATCATCCAGTTCTTAGGAAATCCCGTTGACGAGTCTATCTTCTAGTGTATCACCGACATTGAGGCGATGGAATTTAAATTGTTGATTCAAAAGCAAAAGATAAGAGGATAGAATGCCACTGTAGGACTTGTTGGTTGATTGTGAATTCAATCCTTGTAATGATTGCACCAGCTTCATGAAATGGATGATCCCTATTATGTAATCTTTGCAATATACTTACTTTCTAACCATGAAGCTATTATGCGTGTAGGTCTTTATTTAAAAGATCCTTATCGGACGGCAACATTCTTTGTGAAAGCAGAACTCCTATGTCAACCACAAATATTGGGCAGAAGAAACTTGATAATCCTGCCATGCCTGAAAGGACTGAAGGAGGAGGTAGCAAAGGCCTTTCTGATTCCACACCAGAAATCTCTACTTGTGAAAGCGACCTATCATATTCCAGGTCTGTTTACTTCTTCTATCACTTAAGTTTCTATCTCCCTTGTAGTTCGTGTCAAAAGTTATAAAAAGACTATTGGGGAACAGAGGCAGCTTACAGTTTTAGGGTGTAACATTAATATAATAGAAAATTAGAACATCGGTTGCAGTAGAATAAATTTAATAGGTTATATGACCGTGTTGAGTATTCTGCTCTTCCTTCACATGACATATCATGCATTTAAACTGAGTGCCACATTTCACCAATTTAAAGCAATCTCTGAACTGATTATATTTTTTTTGTAAAGTAAGCAAGATATTATTGAAAGAAGAGAAAAAGGAATACAAGAATGAACACACCCAAACCCCTTGACCAGGACAACCCAACTAGGTTGGCAACTCCACAGACCAAGGGGAGCTAATCAAATCTAAAGTACTCTCTCATAATAATCAAGATATTATTATGAACCAAGTACTAGATAGCAACAAGCTTCTTGAGTGCAATAGGTTAATTTTCATTCTAACGTAGAGAAAGTGAGGAAGTCAAAATGTATTCGGATTTGAGGCAGGGGTGTTTTGTTGAAGCATAAATTCAACTCATAGGTTTCCCTTTTCATTTAACACTCTAGTAACTTTGTTTAGGTTGGTATATATACTAGGATGTTTTCGCTAACTTCAGCAATTATTTCCTTTCCATGCTATTGTAGCAGCCAATACAATGCACAAACATAACATGCGTAAATGATATTGATCAGTTTTGATCTCCGCGGTACGTCGATCTATGAAAAATTAGTTGAGCAGTTGCAGGACTCTAATACACTCTTTCTATTCTGTAACATTCTGGCACCTCGGACTTCACAAACGAATTCCCTTACTCTTCAAGTTTGTGCATTTTATATTAATCTTAATATAATATCACCCTTAAGTTAATTAAATAGAGTTAATAGACTTGAGGATTAGTTTAGAGTAATGATTTCAGTGCTGTATTCTTCCCGTTTTGTATGAGAGAAGAACCATACTTGATATTTACTAATTTATCTAATTTGAATTGATTCTTTTCAACCTATTTAAGATTTATAACTCTATTTGTGATTACTTCCTTTGATCAAATTATTGGTTTCTTCCACTCGCCCGCTTTGCATCATTAAGCCTAATGATGTTAATGTCCGCTTCAACTTACTGTCTTATCTTTTTTAGATACACCCCCACGATGACTCGCAGACAGCTTTTTACTGAAATGCAAAGCAATTTGGTTTATTTCAACGAAGATACATCTAACTGCTCTAATTTTGTTGATCTCGAGTGGCTTTCTTCTTCTGGAAATTCGTGTGAAGAAGAATCATATGAAAGGTACTTATTACGGGTTCATTAAATGTAATAATTTGTGTTGCACCCTTTTAGTTCTTTCTAAGAAACAACATTTAAACTTATATCAACATATACTTTTTGCATTGGAGAATTTAATAGTACATTTTCGTCAGTTTCTTTGATTTTCATATTTTAAATGGAAGATCAATTCTGTAGATATCTTCCATCTCAATCTGTAATGATTAATGCACATACACAGTGGGGTTCAACCAATTAGAGCATGGGCATCAGGATAGCTATCGCTATGATAGCTGTCCAAATTCACAAAAATCAAGTTTTTCAGGCTAGCTATCGCTAAAATTGGGTGAATTCCGAGAAAATCAGTAGCGATATGTGGCGATTGATTTTGATGTCGGGTGTCAGTGGCCCACATAAATCAAATATAAAAAATATCTTTAAAAATTACTTTTATTTTTTTAATATAAATAATGCGCCAATTGAATTGGCGCTGTGTATTTATTATTTTAGTTTATTTTATATTTGATTTAAATCTTTTTGGTTTTTAGTAAATAGAAATATGTGTTTGTGCGCCAATTCAATTGGCGCGGTGTTTTTTTTTTAATTATTAAAAAATATATTTAAAAATATTAAAAACTGACATCATCCCCACCCTGAAAAGGACAACTTTTTTAGCTCAAGCTACATGTCAGATTTTTACTGAATTTGTGCCTACGTGGCTCGCTAACTTAGCGAGGCTGCTGCCCATGCTCTTAGGTAGTGGGTTCCACCAAAATATGTCTTACCTAAATACAGCCTATGATATAGCTGTTTTCAAGTAACGCGATATTTAATGTCGAATGATGCTAATGTATCGCGCCTAACTTTCCTCGCAAAATATCCACACAGCCTACTATCATGTGGGGTATACTTGGATCCTTGTTAACAACCTCTGTATTTTGAATGGTTGCAGGTCCGCTCTCCTCAACTCTCCAGTTGTAGGAACATCGACCGAGAATGTTGTGAATGGAATTATGGTTGAAATAACCTCCATTCCAAGTGAAGATGGATCTAGCATCATGGTTGGTATCTGTTTCAATTAGTAATTACCCCTTTTTTTATGTCTAGAATATAAATTATTATATCATATTAAATATGAACAGTACCCTATCTTCCAATTTTCCTTTAAGCAACTTATGAGTTTACCAGCGGTGGGTAATCGATTAACATTAAATAGCAAAGGTTAGTGGACAAAGGAAAAGTAGTAACCCTAACCACACCATCCATCTTCTCTTTAAAATGAGTAACAAAATAAAATAAATTTTATAGTAACTGTACTTTTAATTATTTGATTTTTCTTTTTGGCGTGTTCTAAAGCAGGAAAAAGGACAGACAGAAACAGAAGTGCCATACCAAAGTCAACAAGATTTTAAAGGTCTCGGTGAATTTTCTGAGAGCTTTGTGCACTGGGTAAACTACGGAGAGACATTTTGCCATTGATGAACTTTGACCAAACAATTTTCCCACCCAGAATCTGACTAAACCCACACCGAAGTTGCTGTTTCCGTGAAAGAGGTTACAGAGAAAATGAAATCAACAAGAACAATAAAAATCAGTGGAACTGGCAATTTCTTAAAGATATCTTTCTTCCTTAAGGAAGGTCCTTGCTCGAGATTCTCTTATATTGTTTCAGCATTACTTCGACTGGGAAATCTTGGTCGGAGTCAGGTACAAAGTAGACAAGAGTAAATAGGTACAAAAATTCTTTTGGAGCTCCTATCCAATTCTTCTCAAGTTCGCGAACGTCCTGTAAATATTTTTGCATATTCTAGCTATTGGAGCTCCATTTATACAGTAGTAAGTCAGTGCTTCCTTTAATTCTTCGTACTTTTCTACGTGGTAAGATAAATGTCTGCTTTCAAATTCTGTGTAAGCCACGGATTACGTTTTCTCAATCAGATATATATATATATACTTGATATATCGTAGTCACTATGATCACAAGAGGTGTCTTGAGTGAGCCCTGATGGTTTGTCAATGCGTTCCTGATATTTTACAGCTGTATGCCTGATTGTAATACCCATATACCAGCATTACTGAATGAGTCTAATTGGGTTGGAAGCGCAATCCCATGATTTAAATGACAATGTTACTATACTTTCAACTTTACTGGATGCTGCGAATTTTTTGATCAACCTCTACAGGACGTTAAATCTGGATGGACGTTACAAGAATCAGCTAAAATCTGAAACAAGTGTCTCTTCTTAATATTTTGGAGATACGGTTTTGCATTCTTCAAGCATGGCTTTGTTTTGCAAGGTGATTAACCTAGACCCAAATGTTGCGGCCTTGCTTTCCATCTGGAATGGTGGCTATGATTTGGAATGAACGTCTCTAGTTAAATCTAGATTTGATAGTCATTACATGATGGTTGGGTGAGTGCCTCAAGTTTGTTGTACTAGTACGGCTTTGATATTGGGTGGGAAATGGCGTACTGCGGCATCTCGTAATGAATAAAGGGTAAGTGCATCATAGAAAAGTAATATTATTCATGGTGGGGATCCATCTGCCAGAGTTTTTATTATTAAATAATAACTAGGTTTTTAGGAAAAACTAAAATTTGTGTGCAATGTATACAATAAAACAATTAATAAATATGACAAACTCTGACCACAACAACATATAGCCTCAGAGTGAAAAATGAAGTTCCTATAGCAAATGTATATAATTTGTTTTCATGGTTACATTGTAAGCGAATACAATAGTTTACCCAAATATAAGCATAAACATTATTAATATACACAATGGGGAGAGACGTCACAACATCTAATAGAAAGTACCCAACTTCCCTTTTCTTCATAACTAGAGCGAACCACACTTTGAAATTTCTAAATGCTGCCAAACTCAGTCTTTGATTATTTTCTCATAGTGAAACTCACTGATGTCATTACTGCCAAACATAAGAACAAAGCTTAGAATAATGATTTTCATTAAAACAATATCAACTTTAAACTGAAACAAAGCTGAATTTCTTACCTTACAAAACCAGCTGTGAATATTTGGCGTGTGCAAACGTTTCTCACTGGATCTTCTCTCAATCAATTTGAATGTTTGGGATGTGGGATATGATGCTCCAGTCCTCTCCTACTTCCTTCTTGCAACGTGGTCCCAAGATAGGACATTTATAGATGTTCAATATCTGAAGTGAGGTAAGATGCTGCAATTCGTCGGACATACACGTTAAGGATTCACAGTCTCTTATTTTTAAAGTTTGGAGTGCCTTGAGTTGTGATAAGCCTTGTGGAAGTGTTGAATGCGGCGAATTCCAAATGGTTAGAGACTTGAGGTTGGAGTGGAGACCATTTTGTATGGGTAATGATATCAAAAGAGGACCTGCATCTCTCTGTAAAGTCAACTCCTCCATAAACGGGGGAAGGTAGGAGACCTCCAAATACGGACAGCTGCTTATTATCATTTCCCTTAGTGAAGAAGATAAGATTTGGCAGGGCAATGACTTCAGCAAAGGACAATATCTTATTCTCAGTTCTTGAAGAAGAGGCATGAGAGTGATATTTACAGTCGTCTTTATCACCAACTCCTCCCAATGTATCATATTCCAAATTTCGAGCTTCTTTAAGTTGGGGAACGCTATTACTGGTGCTGCTGAACTATCACCATTCTTCAAGACTCCTAAAACTTCAATCCCCATTTGTGAAACCGAATGTAATCCAGATAGATTTAGGTCTTCAAGAAATTCAAGTCTTCCAAGAGCTGGTAATACCTTCAACTTTTTGCATTCACGATGCTTAGTTGACGGAGCCTAATTGATCTTCCTTCCCAATTCGGAAACTCCATCCAACTTGGGAACTTGGAACCACTGTATTCTCTATTACCAACTCCTCAAGTTGGGATGTGGTTCAAGAAATTCAAGGAGACTCTGAACTGCCTCGTCATCATCACCAGGAGAATTGTTGAGATGTTTTCAGTTTCTCCGAACTCATCATCCTTCTTCACTCGTCACTGCCTCATCGTCATCATCACTCTTCACTGCCTCATCATCATCTTCATCTTCACTGCCTCATCATCCTCAATATTCATCTCAATTCCAGATGAGTTAGGTATTCTTTATCTTTCAATAATGCCTCCTTCACAACACCTTTTATATTTGATATTTCCAGCGAACCACGGAGGTTGTTGAGATGTTTTAGTTCTCCGATATCAGATCCTTCTTCACTCACAACGAACTTAGTCAACGTTTCAAGATCTCTTAATTTCCCAATTCCTCGAGGTAAGCATTCAAGACTCCGACATCCTTCAAATTTAAGGTGCCTCAAGCTAACCATTTTCCCCATATCATTAGGAAGTTTACGAAGCTTGAAACAATAATTAAGTTTCAGTGTTTGCAGATTGGATAGATTACCCACTGTTTCAGGTAATTCTTCCAACTTTGTCCATTCAGCTTCAAGGTGCCTCAAACTGACGAGTTTCCCAATCTCATCAGGAAGTCTACGAAGATTGCTACAACCATTAAGCTTCAGTGTTTGCAGATTAGAGAGATTACAGACTGTTTCAGGTAATTCTTCCAAGCCTCTATGCTCAGCTTCAAAGTGCCTCAAGCTGACCATTTTCCCCATATCATTAGGAAGTCTACAAAGCTCTTGACACCCATTAAGCTCCAGTGTTTGCAGATTAGAGAGATTACCGACTGTTTCAGGTAGTTTACGAAGCTCGCCACACCTATTAAGTATCAGTGTTTGCAGATTAGAGAGATTACCGACTGTTTCAGCTAATTCTTTCAATGCAGTACCTCTAGCTTCAAGGTGGCTCAAGCTGACGAGTTTCCCAATCTCATCAGGAAGTCTACGAAGCTTGTAACACCCATTAAGCTTCAGTGTTTGCAGATTAGAGAGATTACCGACTGTTTCAGGTAGTTTACGAAGCTCGCCACACCTATTAAGTATCAGTGTTTGCAGATTAGAGAGATTACCGACTGTTTCAGCTAATTCTTTCAATGCAGTACCTCTAGCTTCAAGGTGGCTCAAGCTGACGAGTTTCCCAATCTCATCAGGAAGTCTACGAAGCTTGTAACACCCATTAAGCTTCAGTGTTTGCAGATTAGAGAGATTACCGACTGTTTCAGGTAGTTCCTCTACACCCGTAGATGACAAGTACCTTAGATGTATTAACTTCTCAATTTCTTTTGGCAATTCCTTAATTTTAGTGCCACTCAAATCGAGTGCCCTAAGACTTGTCAAATCACTCAACAAACTCAAATCTTCACAATAATCCATCCCACAAACAAGTAATGTTCGTAAACTCTTCAAATTCCAAATGGAAACAGGAATTAGACCTTTATCCTCAGCAGAAAGCATTACAGATAAATGCCGGGCTTTCATGTCGTTCAACTTTATCTTGCTGCTTTCGGTAACCAAGCATTCATTGTTAGAGACAAAAGTTGCAAAATCGTGAATAAGGTTGTGCATCTTGCACTCGCTTACATTGCCATCCTTGTCCATTTCTAGATTTTGGAAAAATGAGCGCATCACCAATTCATCGAAGAACTCTGCACCCATACTTTCCAGCTCCCTAGTCTGACTTGACCGGATACAACCTTCCGCCATCCACATCTTGATCAGAAGATCTTTCTCTATTCTATGATCTTTAGGAAAGACCGCACAATACGTAAAACAACGTTTTAGGTGTGACGGCAAAGCATTGTAACTCAATAGCAAAGGTGACAATACACCTTGGCTGACACTGGGAAGTTCCCATATGTCGCTCGCCAAGACATCCTCCCAATCTTCCACGCTTCTTTTTAGGGGCATGAGACTTCCTAAACTCTTTGCATAGAGAGGCACTCCTTTACACCTATCTGAAAGTTTTCTTCCGATATCTTTCAACCTTTGGTGATCGGATTCTCCCCTCCTCCCCTCAAAGGCAAGACGTTCAAACAATAGCCAACACTCATCATCAGTTAATTGTTGTAGGTTATGTTTGTCAGTTGTGCCTACGGTCTGAGCAACAACATTATCGCGTGTTGTAACCAGAATTCTGCTACCTTTCTTGCCAAGGTCAAGGGCAAGCTTTAGTTGGTCCCAGCTTGCTCGATCCTTAGTCCACACATCATCCAATACAAGCAAAAATAGCTTTCCCTCAAGAGATTGGCATAAATGATTATGCCAATCCTCCCATTCTGTAAGATTTGGGACACTGCCATCGAGTTTTTGTATGATTGCCTTCGCTATCCTTATAAGATCAAAAGGCTCTGAGACACAAACCCACATTTTCTTCTCAAAGTGTTTCACCACCTTTTCCTCATTGAAAATGTATTGCGCGAGAGTAGTCTTTCCTATGCCCCCCATGCCTACTATAGAGACGACGGGGACACTTGACTCAACATGATTACTACTCTCACTCAACATGATTACTACTCTCACCTTTCCTCTGATGCTTTGATCCTTGAGACTGTGTGCCTGCGCTCTTCTTCTAGACGTACTTGCTGCTCATCGTCTTTTTTAGTTACTTCGAATTTATATTTTTCTTTCTCAGTTATGAGATGATCAAGTCTTCCCTTTAATTTTAGTATCCTACGACCGATATTATGGTGCAAGGTGGCCTTGTTGAAACAAGAGCAAGGAGATGAAAAACACGACCATACCTTTTTCTTGCTAACGCGAGCACCATCTGGAGCACTACTTTCATTCGCAGCAATTTCTGATTTCAGGATCTTTGTGTGCCATTCGTCCAACACGTCCTCCATTTCATAAGATACGTCCTTCAGCTTCTCTAACCATGCACTTTCAGGAACCTTCTTAATTTCATTTTTCTCCAAATTAAGGAGAACATTCTTCACATGTCTCTTTTCCGCATCGTCGAGAACATCACGGATCTTGTCAAATGTATCATGGAGCTCTTGAACATCTTCAGGAGCACCCAATACCAGTTTGACCTCCTTATTGAGCTTGTCAAGGAGGAAAGGGGCCAATTGTTCCACCACAACGGAAATAAGTGCATCCGCCATAGTTGATTGGTTTCTGATAGCAAGGAGGATAGTGTGATCTGAGTACAAATGTTTAGTTTGTATGGAGAAAAAAATGATACAAGTTGCTGATATTATTATGAGAATGATAGGAGGCAATTATGCTTACTTTGGATGGTAGGAGGCAATTATGCTTACTTTTTCTCTCTAAAGTAGACTTCACATGTTGTGTTTGTTACAGTCTTATATTTTGGCTTCTTGAATGCAACAATTATTTACTAGTTGATCAGGTCCAAAGTTAAATTGGGAACTATATCTCTAATGCAGAAAATGAGAAAACATTGCATCCAGAACAGTGTTTCATGTGTTTTCTAAGGTTGCATTGTCCAATTCTTTTAGGATGACCATCTGATTCTAATTGTCAGCAATTGACAAATTTAGAGGAATCTATATGATCATAAATATTTCTGGTGTAGAAAGGGAGCTACAGTTGAAAGACAAGATATAAGATCATAGAACCTACAAAAATATAATATGACCTGACTTGCAAATATTTTCATATTCATATTTTTGTCTTTGATTGCCATTGCTAAAACTGATAACAATAGTGAGTGCTTCATAATGTGTATTAATAAGGGGATGATCTAATACTAATGCATAAACATCGTAAAAATCTGCAATCCCTGAGCTGTTGGCCTTGCGTGATGGAATCTGTTGCTTCATGGGATGATATAATATTAATGCATAAACATTGTAAAATTAATATAACTGATGCTTTCATAATATTGGAACTGGACTGAAGGTAATCCCGTTGGGGACAGAAAATACGTACTTGTGTTCGGCTCTACCTGAGCTTTAATCTCAACCTTGTGTGATGACTCAAAGATGGGTTAATTTTCATCACATATGTCTAAATTAGCAAAGCCTTCTCCTAAATGTAAGACTTCAAATGAATTTATATACTAAAATATATAAATGGGAAAATGACATTACCAAGACTAGAGACTTGGCTCTATCTAAAGAAGACTTGTGAGAGCACGATAACCAGCAGATTTTCGACAGACTTAATCTCTTTCGTCACTATTTCCTGCAAATGACCACATTTGAGACACACAAAAATCTTAAACGCCAAATTACACATTCATGATCAATTCAAACTAAAATCTTCACCATACCTGTTGATGACAAATTACCCCACATTGTCACTAGTTTGTTGTTTGCCGTTACTTTCCCCGGTAAACACTGTTTGAAATAGTGACTTTCTCTAATTATGAGCTAAGAAGAATTTATTGAACAACAACTTTTGTGTTGTCTCACTCTCATTAGACTAAGAATCACATTAATAGTAGATAACTTGTAATATCTACAATTAATCAAAGATCATGATACCATTAAGGCATTAAGTTACGACTGAATAACTACGATGCATGCCCTATAAGAAGAAGAGAAATTGTGCGATACCATCATAAAGTGCAGTACAAAAGAAAAATAACACCAGAAAACAGCCTTGCCGTGTTTCAGTTGCAGAGGAACATTTGTTGAAGGAAATTAATACAATATATAGCGATATCATCATTGCTACTTTAAGCCATACATACATACAATCTCAGAGTTAAGAGCCAAAAACATGTTCAGAGACATCTACGTCCTGATATATATTCACAATAACGGTGGCCACCTTTGTCCACATTGAAAAGTTTGCAATGATCTCAGATGGTTAATACTGCACCTTCAACTTTTCAGCAACATTTTCCTGAACTCGTCCTTTGATTTTGAATCAGAATGAGCAATGCTTACTCTTTTCCCAAACAAAATCTGCTTGTTTTTTGCTAGAGCTGCGGCAATATGGGCATCATCAGAAAAATCCACATATGCAAGTCCCTTCAAAAGGCACAAAGATGTATCTTACATATCAGTGAATAGCACTAGGAAACCCACATAAGTACTAGAAAGAGATAAATAGATTTCTAACATGGATTTTTTGGTGCAACATAAAGATGAATTTCAATTCAGAGTTTTTATTTGATAAGTGTCTTCACAAGGATTCTAAAATTTAATGAAGAACTGTCCATTTCATTAAACAACATTTCATGCGGATCGTAATAGAGTCTGAAAAAAGCTAATTTCACGTGAGGATGATCTCCATTACGCCCAGATCATCTTCACCAAACTGTTAATTTAGCAAACTACATTTGAAGTGGTTCATACATCCTGAAAGAGCTGATTTCACATGAGCTTGATCTCCAGTGATGAGGAGATCATTCTCACCTAAAATCACACCTTACTTCAAGTAGGTGCAGAAGAAAATGCTTACAGAGAGAGACCCTTGACTTTCCAGTGAACTTGTTTGAGAGAAGACGAATACCAGTTACTCCACCAGCATCACTGAAGAAATTACGAATGTCTTCATCGTTCGCCTGTAGAAGATGTTACCATTAACATCAGAATGCAGTACTTCCCAAAGTGAAAAAAACTTGCCTTCAAGTTAATGTTTGAAATAAACACAGTGCACTGGTCGTGTATGTTTCTTTAGAAGAGCGTCTAGTTTGTTGCTCATTTGGGTTTCAGGTTTGGCTTTGAGTTCGGTCTCATCGTTTTCTTTGGCTGAGATGATGTTATCCTTTCCAGACACCTCCGAAGCCTTGTGAGGTGTTCCTTTTTGCCGCTTTGTTGTCTTTTCAGCAGTTCGTTCCGTAGCCATTTTTCTTTTTTGGGAACCTTTTTTTGCAATAGGTTCCTCTTCCAAGACTTTTTGAATCCTGTTCTAACCTAAATAACTGGAGCTCCTCCATGCGTTGGCGTGACCTAAGAAACAAAAATAAAATTAATGCACAGTAGTATCCAATGAAAATTCTTCAGGGATGCAATTAAGGGATATAGTTATAGAGATTCTAACGTGATGTCGAACTTCTTTGTTGTTCTTTTCTTTTTCCTTTGCCTATTGGGTACTTTCCACCTGAGAAAGTTCTCTTTGAGATCATCATAAATTATTTTTCCATTCTTAAACAAAATTGTAGTTTGTCATTTACGTTCTTAAACAAAAGTAACAAGATATGGGTCATCATGTCAAGTGCATATTAGGATACTATCTCAAAATACACTTTACGCTTTGGTGCACTTATTTATATCATAAAGCCAAAATATATACAAAATTGCTGGCACTATACCCCTTCCCTCTTCTTTTTTATCTAGTGTCAACAACAATTGGAAATTAATCACAATACCAAAGAATTTTAACCTTGTGGGAAACATTTTTCAAGAGAAAAAACCTACAGGTCGCTGTCGAATCACCCGATAGCTAAACAATCCACTATTGAAATCAAATTACAAGTATTCAATTACTTACAGACTCGATAAACACATCTTATGGCTACATCTCTTCTAATTGAACTTCTCGCAATCAATTCCACGTCTCGCAACGCCTCGTTTTAATCTCTCGTCAAAGCTTTAATCTTGAAACTCACAAGTTCTTCAAATCATAATTTTGGTTTAGGATTCAATGATTTATTCAAGTTTGAATTGTTAGTTTTCGTTTGAATCGCTCAAAGAAATTTCTCTTTTCTCTTAAAACTCAAGCCCTCAAAAATAGGTTTTGGAAGAGGTGAATTATGAAAAAAGAAAAGATACATTAAATAGGAAAACAAAATTTATTCGAATAGAACAATTATTATTCGAATACACCAAAAATGTATTCGAACAAATAAGGTCTGAGTCAATTTGTTCGAATAGAGAAAAAATATATTCATACAAAACAAGTTTTATTTGAACATAAACAAAATATATTTGAACAAAACAAGTTTATATTCGAACAGAGAAAAATCTATTCGAACAACTAAGTTCCCAGAAAAGTTATTCGAATAAATAAATAGTCTATTCGAAACATATTGTTCTGAGGGAAAATATTCGACTATAACTAAATTTTATTCGAACAAAGTCTTTATTTGAACAGAGCAAAAGCTTATTCGAATAGAGACCTGCTTTTTCTCTCAATTAAGACATCAGTTTCTTTTTCTTTTCATATTCTGTAAAATACTATGGGTTTCACATTTAGACCAAGGATATAGAAGCCCACTTACATGTTCAGTGCCAGTCCAACTGTAGTCGCTCTAGAAGAAATATAGTTCAAAAGGAAGTTGTATTCTTCATTATTACATCAAATACTTACATCCTATAAAATATGCTTACATGGTGGTTACAGATAGTTATAACTACTTGTAAGTTACCGAAACTAATCCATCTATCTAAGGATTGAATTCAAATCCAATCTTGTACTTCTGTTTCATGCGCCTTATTGTGCTTCGTTCTTTACTTGCGTTATTACTCCCCCGCAAATTGATGGTGGAATGAACATCAATTTGGATCGATGATAAAGAAAAGCTGGACCTGGTAACCCGTTTGTGAAAATATCTGCATGTAGAGAGGAAAGGTCATGGTTGAATTTTAGCTTAGAGAAAGAGATAGAGTAAGTCTTTCAAAAGAAAGAGTAACCAAGATGAGTCCACCACAAGGTTTTGGATATGTAGGGCACAGTATTCACAATGGATACCTATAATAAATAATTTACAGTGAAGTCATATACCATGAGGGGTGAACTAATGCTAGTAATAAATCCCGAAGTTGTAACAAACAGTTAGAGAATGTAGTCGCGGTATGAATACTGGTGATGTACTGATGTTGGCTGAGGGTTGGTCGGAAGCATAGGTCCTGTGGTCGATTTACCTAAATGGCAGTAAGGCATGCTTGAAACATACTAAGTAGAAACTAGCCGAATGATTCGGCAGTTAACTATAACATGCCAAATTATTGGCATTTCCAAAATATACCCTTAAGCAATACAAGCCGAATGATTTGACTTAAAGTCTTAGAAATAAAGTCATTTTGCAGTTTTGAAAGATATAAGCAAAAAAGCCAAATGATTTAGCAATTAGACTTACAAGCAATGATTCTGAACTGTAAAATATACAAATTAAGCAAAATAGCTAAATAATTTGGCATTTAATCGTAGGAATGACAAATCATTGGCTTTTTCGGGACATCATTAAACACAAATAATACCAAGTAAGTAAACTAGCCTTTACATTTACACTTTGAAATACAATGTGCTTCTGATGGTATTTTTTTTTGATACAGGCCAAGCTTACAGTATCTGGGAGGGATTTCAGATAACACTCATTGCTAGGTGCTCACGTCATTATAATGATTGTGTAACTAGTCACAACTAGATCTAGTTAACATATGCATTTTAATAAACCCAATTCCCACTGAGGTGATTTTTTCAATTGTTCTTGAAGCACCATCTAATTCACCCTTGTAATCACTCGTAATGGGGTCTTAGCTATCCAATCTGTAGAA
>JACGCM010002653.1:0-54929 GCA_014058105.1 Kingdonia uniflora | reverse complement strand
AGGAAATAGTATCCAACCATGTCTCTCTTAGCAGGACGAGACTGGGAACCAGGAAAACTAATCCAACCATATCTTCACCTCTAAACTTTAGCCCGATCTAGGGATCCTATCAACCTATCGGGGCCAGCCGATGCGGAGTTGTTATGTATCCAATCGCAGTAAGATAAGGAGAGAATATATTATCTATGGATGTGAGCATAATCCTAGAGACTGAAACACAATGCTGTTAACACAGCCAGTACACAATAGGATAACCACCTGCCTGAGAACGTGGCAACCAAAACTAACACAGATGCCCTCCTGTGATTCAGTTATACCATCTAATCCTAGATGAAATAACAACTTACCGTTACGACACCTAAACGACATCAGTCTCTAAGATTCTCAAAGAAATATGATTACCATCAAGTACAACAGTACTCTAACTGTCAACACAGACTAGTACTCATGGGGTGACCTACAAGAGTCCAACAAGTAGTCAACAATCCCAATAATAGAACAACTCACAATCCTCCTAATCATGTACATAAGCCACCAGCACAGATGTACTGGAACCGATTCAACAGGAGGTTTCAACCGCATTCCAACATCACGGGTGACGTACAACTTCATAAACCAGGCTCAGCCGCGGATCTCACTAAGCCATGTGTCTCACTGCCTCCTAGATGACGGAGGGGAACACAGCCCTAATAGCCTCAACCTGGGAAAGAAGGCTTACGAGTAAGCTCTATCAGCTCTAAGAATCATAAGGATAATAAGTGTCACAACACGATAAGTAAACAATCTTAAGGCAAACTATCAGAAGTTCACATCCACAACCAACCACCACAGACAAGCCGTCTGCTCACCATCAATAACTAACAGTCCAGAAGATACCACACTCCCACATGGAATCCAACATTCCAAATAACCACCAATCACAATGACAGTGTTCGAGGACCAGGCCTCGAGAACACAAGAGTACACCTAGACTAGTCCTAAGACTAATCAAAACAATAGCAGGCAAGAGGACAAGCTCTGAACCGAAGACCAAGTCTTACTGAAGCTATGTCGCCCCAAGACTACCCTGGAAACAAGTCCAGCAACCATACTAACCAAGGTGGTATACTATAAGGTGAGAACTATAGTCTCTGAACTACACTATCTCAGAGAAATGGCGGCAAAACCTACATACCGTCCATAAGTCTCTACTAATAGTCAAACCAAGTTACTAGTGCCTGAAACAAGCTAGGCACCCTAATAACTAACCAACAGTACCACACTCAATATATTATACATATAGATATAGCAACTCTGGGTGCCGCAATCATGAGAAATGCATTTGTTCTCAACCTCAACGAAGAAAGGATTCATGAGAACCACCCTCAATGAAATTGGTCTAAGAGGAATCTCAGGAGTCATCGTCACATCGACGACAGCAGAGAATAACCTCATCTGGCTAATCATAGCCTACGGGTTTATCTAATAACTAAACTTATAACTTACTCAGGTTTTACTAACTTATCAAACCCTAAGTACTCTCGCCTAAGGTATGCCAAACGGATAACCCGCGAATGTGTCATAAGCAATTAACCCATATACTAACATAATCACAGTAATAAACATGATAAAATATGTGATACAATAACTCATAAATCAATATAATGGTCTAGTTATTAAAGAAGAAAAACTCGCCTGACGATATGCTCGGAACGACAATCTCGGCGAAACTGCCCAAACAGTACCCCAACGGAAATGTGCTCCGCGAATCGACTTCTGGAACTCCAAATCAATCACGGAAAAGACCAGGAACACCAACATCAACCACTATGAAGTACCAGAGCCCAATCGCAGCTCGACAAAGGATACCACCCCGAAACTATGTTTCAGACAGCACCACAACTGAATTCAGTAACAAAACTGCATCTAAGCCCACGGTTCACCACGCTACGCTGCGCTACTCCGATCACCCATAATCACATGAAGATATGCCACTCTAACCCCACAAGTCAGCCGCCCCAACAATCACATACCGGTGTTCGAAGAGGGTAAACAATCCTCTCTTTCCTCTAGAATAACAGTAAACTACGGCAGTAATTTCTGAACCAAAAACCCACACTTGTCGGCTCAGGCAGCCCTCTCCAGAATAGAAACAACCACTACCTAGAGCAACCACCACACCTCCTCTTCTAACTACACCAAACCCCAACCCCAATCACCACCCTAACAGCTACAAGAAAACCTCATAATTTTAGGCACCCAAACACCAACAATTCAACCCACGCAATCACGCCACCGGCCAACACCTACAATGATCACACTCCTCAAATCAAAATACACCCACTAATCATAGACCCTAAATCAGTCCAACATCACAAGGTTTCTCACCCAAACTGAAATTAACTAATGATACAAGAGAGAGAGAGGAATTACTCACCGAGGGAAAACGGCGGAGATCACGGCGAAGAATCTACGAAGAAATCGGCAAGCGAGGGAGGAGAGGATTCGGTTTGAGAGAGGAGAGGATTCGATTTGGAGAAGAGAGAAAGAGTGAAAGAGAAAGTAAGAGAGAGTTCGAGAGAATGGAAAAATCAAAAATGTCACTCTGAGGTCTCCTGAACCACACACAACGCCAAGACCCTCAGAAGACTGGAACAACCCGAACAACCATCACAACGCCAGCAAAGGGTTCCCAAGCTCTAAACACCACCTCTACCGCTTCACGGCCACCAAAATGCCTAAACCCTCAAAAAAGAATTTTTGCTCGGAAAACTCCGAAAACCTATCGGCCAATACAACGGCTCACCGGAACCACACCAAACCACAAGCACATCAAATAAACATCACCCCCAACCCATCTAGGAGTTCCCAAGGCCACACGCCACCTCCTCTCCGAATAACCACCGTACCACCGAAATTACATAAATGAATCTAACATACAAAACCTGCCGAAAGGAATAAATGGATGCATGACGAATAACAATATATGAATCATAGTAACAATGCTTAATAATAAACAAAAAAATTACCCTGAAATTCCGGGACATTACATGTTTTGTTTGGAGCACGAAGTGTATACAAAAATATATTTGATGATAGGAAATATGTTGAAACATACTTTATGAAGGTCTAAATCTTCTGAAGCATTCTTTTATTCAATTTTCCTAATAATTCTCTATTAGATTCAGTTGTTAGGGTGGATCGCCAAGTATATTTTTGCTACACGCATACCAAAAAATACTTAGTCTTGTATTATTATGTCTAAACTGCTTAGCTTTCGTAATGAACTTAATAAGAAATCAGGAGTACTGTATATAGTTTTCTGAGAGTGCGAGATCACAAAGTGTTCTCTAAACATACCCCTTTGACATGCATTTCAAGACATAAAGAGTGAGTTAGGGTTAACCAGAGAATAGTTAATCCGAATGGCACATGTTGAGGAGGTGATTATACCGAAGGGTTAGGTAAGTTCTAAACTTGAGATAACCCCAGTGGTTATACATTAAGGGCATGTCAGAATGACTCAATCTTAATATATTTTATTTATGGTCTGCAAAAAGTTTCTTTTGTGTAGTGGGATTGGCATTATTAATGCTATAGAAGTTGTAAATGCATTTTTGGAAAAAGATGGACTCCAAAAATTTATGGAATGGCTTGAATCCTTAGATCTGACCATTCTAGGAACGCTTAATGGTCAAAATGGAACTAATTCAAAGAAAAGAAAGTCAAAGGTAAAGAAAAATGATGGGAGTCTTAACCGAGGTCAAGAAGATTACCAGCTTGAAGATGACATTGATGATACAAGACAAGCCTTTATGGATAGTGTAAGTACCGTGTCTCCTAGAGGTAGTTTTGTTTGGTTATAATTCCTAGTCATTGTTTCTTCTTACCATGTTTGCAGAGAAATGTCAATAAGAACTGGCATATTTCTTCTTCTTTTCCAAATGAGGTAGTTATTTCGGTTATGTTTCTCCCACAAGTAGATAAGTCTACAAAAGCTTTCTTCTGGGAAAATAGGATTTGTTTGTTCTTCGCAAGTGAGTCATATTCGAATAAATTCTGAATTTTGGATCATGTTTCCTTCTTTCTGAATTATGGAGCAGACTATTGATCATTTGATAGCCAAAGTACAAATTATATGTCAATGTGAGACTTAGTAATGATAAGGAAGACCTCAAGTCAGATTTTTGTTATTTTGTTTTTCATTTTTTGTTTGATTTACTAAGTTTGAAGTATTTTGGGTACTTTGATGCGTTTGGATACAAGAAAAATATAAGTAATAGATGTACAATCATGTAAAGAACTAACTCTTTGTCTGTCATCATCATTATGGGATAAAGTTAAATAGTATAAAGACTCTTGTTGTACCTTCTAGGAGATAAGTATGATCACCTATTAACAGAAGGCAATTTTTCTAATTTAATTCCCTGCCACCACTCTCCCTTTTATCATTCATCAGAAGCTTTTGCAATTTTATTAGTTGTTTTCCAAACAATTTTGGTATATTGTGACTTTCACTTAGACTATTCCATAGGGCTTCAAGGGGAGTTGTTTAAGAATAAAGCAGAGTGAGTTGTATTTCACCACTTTCACTTCTAATATTGGTAAGAAACCAATCTTTCTTTCTTTGTTTTGTATACTTGTAAGCTAGATTAGATATTAGGTTTTGTTTGATTTGCTATAATATTGGCTCCCATTTGGTTAAAAACAAAGGGTTTGAGCTAGATCAGAGATTCGATTTTGTTTGTTTGGGTAACTCTAGAAACCCCATTTCTTTGGAAGGTAAATTTTGGGAGGTTTTAAGGTAGATCAAATATTGGGGTGTGTTTGTTTTGGTAATTTTGGATACCCTTTTGTTTAAAAGAGAGGATTTGGAGGTTTGATTTGATGGGTAATTGTTATGTTAGACCACCTATGGTTCAATCTGATGATCAGTAGAGGAAGAAGTGGAAGAAGAAATCAAACCCATTTTCAGTTGATTATGGTTTGAATAATAGATGTGGAGGGGGGAAGCTTTCAGTGTTGAGCGATCCGACAGGGAGGGATATTGGCATTAGTTATGAGTTGGATCAAGAGCTGGGAAAGGGGAATTTGGGATCATGTATCTTTGAAATACATTTGTTTGCAAATCGATATCGAAAACGAAGTTAAGGATTGTTGTGGATATTAAAGATGTTAGAAGAGAGGTTGAAATCATGAAGCATTGCCACCGTACCCGAATATAGTAAGATTGAAGGATACGTACGAGGATGATGTTGCGGTACATCTTGTGATGGAGTTGTGCGAAGGCAGGGAGTTGTTTGATCGGATTGTTGTGAGGGGGCATTATACAGAACGTGCGGCTGTCATTGTTACTAAAACGATTGTGGAAGTTGTTCAGGATTGTTTGCTCTCAAGTGTTAGTTTTATATCTTGCAATGTTTAATTGTTAACTTATTTTGTTTTGTTGCCTATTGTGAGTTTATTGTTCGTGTTTCCCTCTAATAAATGTTTTACTTTTTTGTAGTATATGGTTGTTTTTCTTAAATCTTAACATGGATTTTGTTTTAATGATCTTATGAAAACTGTCACTAGAAAGAAGTAAAAATCATCAGGTAGGACTGTTACCTACTTGTGAAGAATCTCCCTTGCAGATTGTTTTTATTTTTTGTACTTCACTTTTGAGATGTTATTGATTATCTGTAGAACTAATTTGGCTCTAACATAATAAGGAAAGTTTATCCACTTTGAAGAAAGCTTTTCGAGATGAGCCACAACCAAATAAAAACTCAAAGAGAAGGCAAAACACGTAAAAGGATAATGAACGACCTGACAAGAAAAGGTAAGAAGCCACTATATCATAACGACATATTCAATTTTAACCTTCAAATTGTTAACCCATATCCCACAATGATACCTTTCGTTGTGTGTCCTTAGTCCAAAAATTGAAGCCATAGCATATCTTAGCTTTTCCATTAGAAGTCTTTCTTACGCACTGTAAGATGTAGTATTGTCTGTCCTTGATTCATAGTATGAACTTCATTAAGGTTAAGATACTAGCCTCTATTTAAAACATATAATCTCATGTGTGTGTTTTGGGATCTTCAAGGTCCCATGGCCTTAATTGTAATAATGCATTGTCCTCCGTCAATTGCATTTCATTTTACTATTAGGTAGTATTGCATTTGGCGCATTCTTTGCTCATTTGGAGTTTAATAATCCGACTTTCTTGTTTTGCAGAGTTGTCACATACACGGTGTAATCAATCGGGACTTAAAACTCAAGAACTTTTTATTTGCAAGCAAGAAGGAAACAGCTGCCCTTAAAGCGATTGATTTTGGATTGTCAGTTTTTTTAAACCTGGTAAGACCTTGCACTAAAGTTTTCTTCTAATATGGGATATATAATTAATAGTTGCCATCATTTTAACCTTTGCCTAGTTGCTTATTTCTTTACAACCATCGCTAAAACTTACCTTTTCTATAGGTGAGCGTTTCATAGAGATAGTAGGGAGTCTTTACTACATTGTACCAGAGGTTCTAAAACAAAACTACGGCCCAGAGGTTGATGTCTGAAGTACTGGAGTGATACTCTACATTTTACTTTGTGGGATTTGAGCAGGTTGGTAAGAACATCCACTGCAACCTCTTTTAAATAGGGAGTCATTTTGGGGAGTTTGAAATCCGATTTATCCCTATCACAAAATAGCTCCCTTAATAAAGAAGCCAAGTCAAAAGTAAGTATGCCACGTAAAACAAAAAACCACAATTTGTTACAACAGATTTTCCCCCTATCTTCTGAAGAACGCTCTTTTACCTCCTTTGAATTTTTTTTAATTTTTTTTTATGCTTGATCTGGTTATTAAGTTATCATAAATTTCTAACTTGCTCCTTAAATTGTTAGTTTCCCATATGTTGAGGACTCTTGCTTTGCAGTAGGACAATTCTTGAAGCTGTTGCTTTATATGATCTCTGGATTTTGAATTCTCCTTAAATTTCTACTGGTTATTAAATTTCTCCTTAAATAACCTGGAAGAATTCTCCTTAAATTTCTACTGGTTATTAAGAATTGTCCTATCACAACATGAAGCTGCAACGAAGGACGTCAAAAGAGCATTTAAAGTACTTCAGGCATGTTTCGCTATTGTGCGAGGGCCTGTACATTTTTGGGATCCTGCTAATCTCAAGGATATCATGACAGCATGCATTATTATGCACAATATGATTGTAGAGGATGAACGTCACCTTTACACGAATAACTTCGTTAATGAAGGGAACGACATCTTTCCTCCTGTATCTCGTGTTCGAATTGTGTCGTTCAATGAGTTCTTAGATATGCATATAAAAATTTGAGATTCGAAGCAACACTCCCAACTCCAAAAGGACCTTATCGAACATCTGTGGGCGTGATGAGGTGAGAGTTCAGGTGAGAGCTCAGATGACGTTATCGCAAATGACTTACCAAGTTCACCTAATGTAAATTAAACATAATTTTCACAATTTCGTTCATGTCCTCTTTTATTTCTCAATAAATAAATTGAAAATGTTTCTGCTTTCTATTGAGTTGTGGCATCTATTTTTAAGATAGGAATTATGATGTTGTCATGTTGATATTCTATTTCAAATGGGAATACTGGGAATTGGAATTGAAAGATGTTTTTCATAATACTTTCAAGGAAGTATAATGCTTGTCATATTGATATTCTTAAGATAGGAAGTATATATGATGTTGTCATGTTTTTTGAAATAATCAAATGTGTTCTAAACTGGTTTCATAGTACTGATTATGGTCTTGAATCAAAGTAGAGGTCATAAGCTTTTTACTCTGATAAATTAGAATACCCTATTTCTAATTGCAGGTGGATATCATCTTTGTAGCCATTTCTATTATTCTGAAATGCATCCTTGACCTTCCCTAGTTTGATGAAAATATTCATGTTTTCACAAAATTGTTTTGTTATGTTCTCTTCTAAATCTAAAGGAGTGAAGGTGGGTGCAGTTTTGAGCTTCCCCTATTTATGATTAACTCTTACTATCTTAGTAGAATCATAATGTGTACAAATTCAAAATAACAGATACCTTGCGTTTTCTTTTCCCTGCAGCGATTTGTCTAGTGCTGAAATTTTGATGCAACGGATAGAAAGACGTCTGATAAGAATAAGCAAGACCAATCATATTGTTGATAGGGCATCATCTTTGCATCATTTTGTATTAACTTGCACTATCCAAGTGAGTGTTTTTTTTTTTGAACTTAAGACATGTAACGATAAGAAAAATGTAAAAAAGATTCAATCAAAACCTTTATTGTGTCTGTATGATATGGCGATATAAAAATGAAATAGGAGCCACCTAGAGGAGATGTTCTCACTCTAAACACTGATGGCTCTTTAAAATGCAATATTGGAGGGACTGAGGCCATAATTAGAGATAGTCTTGGCACTGTTATGGTAGCACCTTCTGGCGCCATGATTAGAAACAATCTTGGATGTAGCTTTCCTAGTGCTTTCTGCTTGTCTCCATGGGAACAAGGTTTGGGTATAAACAAAAAATTCATTGAAATTAAGAAAGTTACACAAGGAAAGTAAAAATATCCAAAACGGTCAAGTTTAAAACTTCAAAGAAGAAATACAACTAAACTATTTAGATTTATTTCTTGCAAAAATTTCAGCCTTCTTACTATTGTAGAATTCTTTTGTCATTTCATCCATTCCGTCGGTATCTTGTAACATTATTCGCTCATCTTCTTTAAATTGGTCCATCGAAAAATGCCCATCTCTATCATTATTTTTTCCTCAATAAATTCTTATAACACTTTAGTAAATTTTGAGTCAAGAGGGATTTCTATTTCTTTTCCCCTCTGCTTCCTGAGTTCTTTCTCTGCTTTCCTTCCATTCGGCCTTTGTGCACTACCTTCATTACCATCAGCTGTTTCATTCTCATCGAGATTAGTTATGGGAGTTGAAGGATTACCATTTTCTAAATTTGGGCATTCGTTGGAGACTTTGGCTTTCCCTTTTATCTTTTTAAATTTCTTATTTTCAAATTTAACATCCATTTTCTGTAATGCCTGAGCTCTTCCCAACAATGATCCAGCTTATAGTGCTCCTTCTCGATCTTTTCGTACATCTTACGGGCCATCTTAACCTGAGGGGTAGTTAATAAAAGGTAAAGTAAATGATTAATAAGAGCAAAAGCAATAAACACTTATTAGGCACACCCAATCAGCTTCAACTTTCCCACTAGAATTTCGTTTTACAATTGCGGCGTAGTACCCACAAAATTTGTTTGTCTTTAGTTGAATATGTGACCACCGCTTCATTAGGGAGTTCAGACTGCGTTGTGCATCGGAGTTCTTGTGCTCCTCAAAATAACTCCATATTTGATTCCAATAAGTACAAAAATTTTGGTCTGTGGCATGAATGGCGTCTTGGATAATGTTCAACTAATCTGATACAAGCATCAAATCTTCTTCTGATGTGTAGTCCCCACCACGTGCTCCAACAAGCTTCATATCCTCGATTGAATCTTCAATAATTGTTGGCTAAACGGGGCATGAGTCATGAAGGGTGCTTGAGAAATATTTGAAGGTTGGGCTTGTGAAAAAGCTGGTTGGGGGAAAGAAGGCAACGAGAATGCATGTTGTTGTTGCATGTAATGTTGCATAAAAATTTATTATTGCATAAGAGCTTATTGATGGGAAATGTCTTCAACGGCGATGGATTGTTGAGAGTCATTGGTGAATTGATCAACTGACGGATTCTGATTGCTAAGTGTCATATTTGAATCACCTAACTTTGAGGTACAGAGATATATTATTAAGTAAATGAAGACTTTGCCTGCGAAATGAATTAAAGAGAAGAAATAAAACATTAGATATTACAAAAATAGAAAATACTAAAGAGCTACACCCTAAAGTAAATTTTCCCTCTTGCATCATCCTGAACCATATTCTTCATATCATCACTGAAATCAGCATATAGAACATCCTCATAATCCTTTGTAGTTCTTAGTTTGGACAAGCCATAAGCTACAGAGTTCGTTTCTCTTAAAATGTGCACTATCTCAAAATATTATGAAAATTTATTGGTCTTTCTATATAGCCAGTTGTTATTTTTGAAACTTTTGTTTTTCAGTTGTTACTCATAAGCAATGAACCAGTTATAAAACATCGCCCCTTTACCATTATCTGATGGTAACAGTAACATGTAATACTCGTAGGCTGCATCCAAAGAATGAATTCATAATATCTTTGCAACCATGATCTCTACAAGTGGATTATAATGTATGATATTTTTAGTTTGATTTGAAGAGATTTAATTAACTAAACAGTAAGTAAAGAACTATATGGTTGCTACACCAATATTAAGACTTGTATACCTTGGGCTCCATGCTGGATTAACCACAATAACGCAATATGCTTTAGTAAGTGTAAGACCAAGACCACCAACTTGAGATGTCAAGGGAAATATAGGAGCAGCACCTTCTTGGAAGTCCTAGAACAAAAAATATAAATAGAAAACATAAAATATCAGAATAAGCATCATTTGAAAGATAACAGGAATAACCTTACTAGTGAAAACACATTCGCCCAACGCATTCACCTCTTCTTCGTGTGAACCCAAATCCTCATATGGTACTTATAAATTTTCTTGTACTAGTCGTCAGGTACTAAAGATAGTGTAGAAATGTAGGAATGATTGTGACTTAACCAAGGGAAGAGCAATGGCTTCTTTTATAATGCAAAGGTTTCTTTTATAATGCAATTCTTTCTTTAGTGTAAATTTTGATATGGAGCTCTTAGTTGGTGAACTTGGTCATTAGGGTAAAACACATTAAATCTGGCGTGTGCTGTGTGATAGTTCTTTCTTTTCGCATTCTTTATTATTTGTAATTGCTTGTAGTTTCAGCAATATTGCTAAGCAATGCATAATTATAAACTTAATAGTTTGCTGAGAAATTTTTTTGGTGTGTAACACGGCAAAAGATCTGGAAAATTTAGGGCTTTGGCTGGCTTAACCATTGGGGCCCATTGAGTCAGTTGAGTGGTGAAAAATGATTTTACATTGATTTTAATCTGCTGTTTAGATTTTTGAATTTTCCCTAATGGCGTTAGGGGTTTGTACTCATATATAGCCCACAATCTTGAACTAATGATTTAAAAGCTATTGTGCGGACCCTGAGAGACTTGTAGCCTCCACCTTAGCCTATTTGAAATCTCTCTGATTATGTGAAGTAGGTAAAATAACCTTGTCTCGCTTTTGCTTCGTGCAGTTACTGATTGATGATTATTTATTCAATATTTAGAGTTTATACTGTACATTTACAGGTGCAACCAATCTGCTTAGTCAGTATGTTTTCATGTACTTTTCTAGTCATGGCAGAATGTATTTCATCAGATATCAAGCTAGTTTCATAATTTCATCACACACAAAGAGTGTAAACCAAAAAGCTTAACTCCAGCACACATGAACCCAAGATGATGAAGACTGAGATTAAAATCAAAGGTAGAGATGGTGAGAGATGAATGCATACCAAATAATAAACATCAAAATCTAAAGAGAGTGAATCGACAATTTCACAGAAAAGTACCTACAAACCTTAATTCTTAACATCAAAGACGAAATCAACTATTCACAGAAAAAATGGTAGAAAAAAGCAGGAATTCAAGTTGATTATTTACCTGATTTGGAGGACTGCCAAGAGAAGGAGAAAAATTAAAGCTAGAGGAAGAAGAACGAAAGGGAGGAGAAGAACAAAATGGATTAGAAAGAGATGAAATAGGTTTTCCTTAGATCGTGGACATTTTCCCTCCCAAAATATACTTTTCCCGCCACAAATATGCTTTATACCTAAGAAAAACCCTTTCCACGTATTTGAGAAGTTGGCAACATGGCTGACCAAACCTTCCCCTTGGCTCCCTAGTCCTGAGGAGAGAAAATGAAAAAATAGGGATAGGGAGGCTATAAAAACCATTTTATTACTTTTTGCCTCCCTAAAATAAGTTTAGGGAGACTGATGTGGATGCTCTAACATAACTTTTTGAAACACTGCTATTTCTTACATATCAGTGAGTGTACAAGCTTACTCCCCTTAATGAGACAATAAGAGTTGACAGCCACAAATGCAACTTCTTGATATTTTATTCTCATGTCTGAAAACAAGTATTTTCTTTGCAGAAACTAAAATAGGAGTTGTACAAGCAATTATTCGCTCTGTTGTAAACTTTAAGAGAGACCCATGGCCTAAAGTTTTTGATAATGCGAAGACCTGGTGAAGAAAATGATTGATGCAGACCCAAAGTGTTGCCTGACAGCTCAGCAAGTGCTTGGCTATCCTTGGTTACAACATATGAAGAAGGTTCCAAATGTCTCTCTTGGTGAAACTGTAAAAGCAAGACTCAAGCAATTTTCTGTGATGAATAAGTCGAAAAGGATAGCCTTAAAGGTAAGAATTCAACTAATTCGTTGCAAGTATATCAAGTGTTCATTCTTGAAAAATGATTTTATTGACATTTTTTGCACAACTTCAACCCCGCAGGTGGTGGCCGAGCATTTGTCTTAGGAGGAAGTTACTGACATTATGGAGTCATTCCAAATGATGGATGCTAACAACAATGGGAAAATCACCCTCGGCGAACTCAACATGACCTTATTCTTTTGTTCCATGTTATTTTAATTTATTTTACAGTTTACCTTCCTTGACTATATAGGATAACGTTATGAAGTTTTGTACCATGAAAGGTGCGTTTAACCATGTTGCGAAGAAACAAAGGTTGTCTTCTTCAAAGAGTCAAGAAGTCATTAACCAGATTACTCGAGAAATTAATAAAGCTCTGGTAAAGATCCAGTCCTTGGCTATTGACAAAGAAGCAATCCTCTCAAGCTTAAACAACGAGCTTAACATGATGAGCCTACTCAACCAGATAGAAGGGCAACAAAGGGATCTTGATGTTAGGCTAAGTAAACTTGCAAAGAATCTCTAGATGTCATTCACGCTTGATATATCCAAGGCTTGCAGGGATGTCGATTTTGATAGCCAAAGTATAAACCTAATAATTATGGATCATTTTTATTGGCAAGGTCAATTAGATTTCGGTGACTGCTTCATAAGCGAGACTAGCAATACAGAGTTGACCACCACATTGAGTTCCCCGTTCTTTAAAATATCAAGTGCTTAAAGCTATGAAGTGTAGAAATCTCGAATGGACATTTAATTGGGTTATTGCCATTAAATAATCCAAGCTTGAACTCAAACTTTGCAGATTATACTTTATGGAGATTTTGCAAAAATGGGAACAAAGATGAGGTACTTAAGTATGCTAAGACTTACATAGCTTCGCTAGCCACTATCCATGTAGCGGATATCCAGACGCTCATGGAATGTCTCTTATGGGCAAACTGGCTTGAATCTTCTCCATATGCGGAATAGCTCTCTTCAGCCCACTGGTAGGAACTTGCAGTGGAACTGTCCCACTTATTCTGCACTGTTGTAGGCCAGTCTTACTAGAGCCCATTAACTATCATAGTAACAGCTTGCATCTAAGCGTTATCCACATTTCTGAATTACTTGCAAACGTAAATGGTTCGAAGAAACGCGAATGTCGAGCAATGAAAGTAGAGGCTTGAAAAAAGGTGGTTGATGCAGTTTATGCCAAATTGGTCCATCATTATTTGTATCATCATGCCATCTCACATGACCTGCGATGCCATAGTGGATGATGATGCAAAGAATGAACCACTCGCTAATGTAATACTTTCTACTGCCTTAACCTTGGTTCCAGTTATAAAAAGGAAAAAAAATACTTTGCATATGAATTTTTTTTGTTTTAGTACTTCGAACATATTCTGTTGTGCATCACAATTAGTATTATCTAGCCAAATTTTTAATGGATATAAAGGTCTAAATTTGCAAAGTTTAGCTTACTTGAGAAAATATTTGTATAAGGGTGAATTTAGCCTATAAAGATATGAAGATCATGGATGTTTGGAATTTATAGGACATACACAAAGATTAAAACAACTATTTGTTGTAAATGGGAATATTTAGAAGAGGGGTAGCTAGTTGCAAAGCCATTAATGCTAGTTATCATGAGCTTCAAGGAGTTGAATCAGGACTCTCAGACTCAGTTTGGTTCGCTGCAGACATGATGGAAATGCAATTTCTAACCGTTTCCATGTGTGTTGGTTTGATTTCCAATAACCCTAAAATCATGCGCGTGTCTTCAAATTTTGGCTAAACCACATTATTATATCCTTTGTACGACTTTGCTATTTTTTGCTTTCCATACCATACATGTAATTTTCTATATCTCTGGTTTGGCTCCAGTAAGAAGGTCTGTTCTACCACAAGTTTACAAGGCATGATAGGTTGAATCTATTGGATATGAACAATGAAATGAAATGATGATTTTCGAATTATAAGAGGAAGAGGCAAATAACACTCATGTATTGATGTATTATTGAACAACTCATATATCAAAACAAAGTCCCTATACCTATATATAGGTACTAGAGAAGTTTTTACACACCCCACTACCCATTTAAGAGGTTTTACATCACCCTAATAAACTATACAAAATTTAAAACGAAAATAGGTTACAAGAATGTGAAAGGTCAATCTTCTTGAACATTCTCATATTTTATTTGTGCCCAAAGTATCCTTAAAATATGTGCACCAATTAAGCTTAACTTTCAACATCCCCCTTTAAGCTTAATTTTTGTCCATCGACCATTCCAAGCATCCTCTTCAATTTTGTGAATACGTTAACTTTGAGAGGGTTCGTGAATATATCCGCTACTTGATCATGAGTGCAGACGTAATTGAGTTCAATCTCTTTCTTCTTCACATACTCCCAAATAAAGTGTATAGTGGTGTGTTTTCCGGAAGGATAATCTTCGCCAATACTTATTCGTAAAGAGAATGCAATAAGACTAGATAAACAAGATTTTATGTGGAAAACTCAGTAAAAACTGAGAAAGACCATGACCTCGAGGAAGATTTATATGTAAAATCTAGTATATTGTTAGTTATTACAGAATTTAGAATAATAGTAGGGTTAAAGTAACGAAATGGTAAGATTTGCAGATTATCGGTCTCTTCTCATCTATTCTCTGCCTGTGTTTATAGTAGACACAGGTAGTTTATAAACAAAAAGAAATAGTCTCCTATTCCGGGGGGAGTGGGCGAACTTCGCGGATCTTTAACACCTCTTTTCTTGACCAGGCACAACTACTTTTGGCAGGTCAAGGACTTGAGGTAACTTCTTGAATGTTGACCTTCGATCATGTATGGCTATCTTTGACTACGCTTTGCTGGTTTACTCTTGTCAAATCTAGGGAATATACTACTACAATCACCCCATTCTCAACATAAGAAATTGTGGTTGTATCGAGAAGAAGTTGGAAGCTGAAGAGGTTACCGAATTAGAAGATGAGTCGTCTTTGTTATTTATGAGGTCAAAATAAACTCTATTTGGTCAAATCATTCCTGAGGTACAATTAATGCGGTATAATGAATTTGGCAGAGTGAAGTTGGGTATAAATTGGGAGGTTAAGGAGGGTGTAATGGTAGTGGCTTTGGAAGGACGCCGCCCCAAGTGTGGTGGAATATGCTGCCAGAGGATAAAGATGGTAAGGAATTGGAGCTAAAGTATTTTCCCAGTATAGGCCTTGGTGATTATCCATGAATTATGTCACGGTGTGGAGGGTGGGGGAAGGAATTGTCAGATTATGGTGGTATCTATTAGAACCAATCGTGTCATCATGTGGTGGTGAAGGTAATTGAGTGCATCAGTTTGAGGGAGAAAGGATAACTGTTTGTGTTGATGATAAAAATTTGAAGCTTGGATGGGCGTCTAAGGATCTTACCGAATGTGGGAGACTTTTTGCAATTTTTTGCTCCCTTTATCAGTGGAAGCAACCCTTAGAAGTTCAGTGACTTAAGATTCATTGAGTTTCTTAGCACCAGAAAGAAGCTTTAATGTCAGATTTTGGTGAAAAGAAAACACAGAGTAATTAGTCATGCAAGCCGAATGTAAAGATAAATTATAGTTTGATGTAATGTAATCGAAGGATGAAGTTGTCGAATATTAAATGTAACTTATTCATAATAAATAAAGTTAATATCTTTGATATTCTATTCTCGTACTTTGTTGATTATAAATTGTAGTTTAAAATAATCAGAGGCCAAATGTCGAACGTGAATGTACATAAAATGATGATGGGTTGTCATAATATCTTGAATGTATTTGATTGAGTGGGTCCAGGAATGGATTTTAAGGTTGATTGATTTGACTTTGAAATTCTAGAGTTCCAAGGCAGAGTAAATATGGGTAAATTAATTATGATTGTAGTAGGTATAAATAGTTCTTGTTTCTGCAGATGTGATACATTCATGCAAGATGGTAAAGACGAGATCTCCAGCCCGGAATAGGGTATGCATACGTGTTCATGCGATGTACTGGGTACTGTACACTCGATACTTTGGTTCTCGGAATTGTGATATGCATATGGAAGATCCTGAGGAACCTGATTACGAAGGAATGAGTGAGGCAGAGGCGAAAGAAGCTGAGGAAGACTTCAAGTTTCATGTCAAATTGTAGTTTTGGCATCCTCCTGAACATTATGGCTGATGAGCGTCCTCCACAGGGTTTGGGCAGTGTGGTCCCAAAGAAGACCATTGTTGGCGAGACGTCGAAGAAGAAATTTGTCGAAGAGTCTGAGATAGAAATTTAAAAACCATGGATTCTTATACGTCTGGGATGGATGAGCTTAAGAAGGAGCTAGAGGATTGTTTGGTAGGTATTGAGAGCATGAATACATTTTTTAATAAGGGTTAGAGGAACATGTCAAAGGTGAGAAATTTTAATGCTTTACTTTGATTGAAAAATTGGTAGGTCACTCGAATACTCATTATATGACTTTGATACCGATTAAGAAGTTGGTGACTGAAGCCATCAGTCGCATTGTGGCTAGTAGTGAGCTGGCAAATCAGATTATTGCCTACAAAAATATAGAGAAAGATTTGATCGTGGAGAAGGTTGAGTTGAATGCAACGCTGAATACCTATAAGCTGGAGGCTAAAAAAGTGAGGGAGGCAGCACTTTGAGAAACGAAGAAATTGGCAGAGAAAGAAAGAGCCGAGGCTTTGGCATTGTAGAAGACCAACTTTAAAAAAGATGTAAGGGAGCAAGTTGCCGATGTTCGTAAAGTAATGGAGTTAGAGCAGGGCAAACTTCTCGATGAGGTAAGGGCTCAGATGAATGATTAGAAACTTGAAAAATGTCAGAAAGTGAGGGTACATTTTTTTGGACAGTATTAGGAATTGGAGGAAAGGAAAAAAATTTACAAGGGGCTAACAAAATGTGGTGGTGCAGCTTTTGATGATAGCTCAGAAGACGATGTACTCCAGACTCCTGATGTATGCGGGGCAACCAAATTTATCAAAGATGATATGATGATGGAGACTGATGGTGCTCGTACTGGGGAGGTAACGGATGTGAAGGTACCCGAAGGTTCCCTAAATGGGAATGAAGAAAAATATCTTTCTGAAATGTTAAACTTTGTGTAAGCAGTGCTATGTTGGTAAAGTATGCAACAATGGTCAGTGGGACTTAATTTCTAGTTTGTGGGGGATATTTGTTTTGCGAAAAAATTTATTTATGAAAAATTTTGTACATGTGTTTTATAAATAATTCAGATTCAATAAAATGATTTTTAGCGAATGTGACTATAGATTGCAGTATATAGGTAAGGAACGCTTGTTGGCGTGATAAGTAAAGAGGGCCATGAAATGGCAAGGAACGAGAATGAGTACCAGATGTATATCCTTAGATGGGTATCTAGATTTAAATTTGAGTAGAACAAAAGCTCTATGAGAGGTTGTTCGATAAGTAAAGAGCGTGAAGTAGAATATCCTATAGTTGGATATTGTTCGCGTAAAAGTGAATGATAGTCTGTAGGTATACTTGTTAAGTATTGATACATACTTATCAAGATAGTAAGGATTTTTTTTGTCTGATGCATACTTATCAAGTATGGGCCGAGATCAAATAAAAAATAGTAAGGATTTATTTGTCTGATGTATACTTGACAAGTATGGATCGAGATCAAATAAAAAATAGTAAGGATTTGCTTGTCTGATTCATACTTAACAAGTATGGATCGAGATCAAATCAAAAATAGTAAGAATTTGTTTGTCTGATGCATACTTGATAAGTATGGATCGAGATTAAATCAAAATAGTAAGGATTTGTTTGTCTAATGCATACTTAACAAGTATGGATCGAGATCAAATCAAAATAGTAAGGATTTGCTTGTCTGATGCATACTTGATAAGTATGGATCGAGATTAAATAAAAAATAGTAAGAATTTTTTTGTCTGATGCATACTTGACAAGTATGGATCGAGATCAAATAAAAAATAGCAAGGATTTGTTTGTCTGATGCATACTTGACAAGTATGGATCGAGATCAAATAAAAAATAGTTAGGATTTGTTTGTCTAATGCATACTTAACAAGTATGGATCGAGATCAAATTAAAATTGTAAGTATTTTTTTGTCTGATGCATACTTTACAAGTATGGATCGAGATCAAATAAAAAATAGTAAGGATTATTGTTCGTCGGATGTATACTTGTTAAGTATAGATCGAGATTAAATCAAAATTTCTAAGGATGTAAACTGACAATAAAATTTGTTTATTGGAATTGATAAAAATGGTTACAGTGTGTTATCGATAAAACAATTTTAGTTGGTTTGAATTTCATGGATACTTGAGTTGTATTTCATCTTTAGTCATTAGCCAATAAGTTCTGCTATCTATTTTGTTGCTGACAATGTATAGCTCTTCCCAGTTTTCTGATAACTTTACAAAAAATTTAGGCTGAGTACTATCTTGGATCTGTTGTAGGACAAGGTCTCCAATACTAAATTTCTGTTTACGAACTTTTTTGTTGCATACTTTTCTCAATGTGTCATGGTATCGTCCTAAATTTGTAATGGCCTTGTCGCGGGTTTCTTCTATCCAATTGAGGTTGTAAAGGAGTCCAAGATCATTGTCTTCATCAGGAATTTTCCGTCTGGTACTTGGTAGATCGAGGTCTGAAGGTATGATTGCTTCGGTATCAAAAGCCATCATGAATGGAGTACAACCTGTTAAAACTCGAGGAGTGGTTTGGTAGGCCCAGAGGATACTGAGTAGTTCATCCGCTCATCTACCTTTCATGTCATCGAGACGCTTGTGTAAACCAAATTTGATACTTTTGTTGATGGCTTCGGCTTGTCCGTTGCCTTGAGGATAATATGGTGTGGATGTTGTTAGCTGAATCTTGTATTTATGGAGGAAAGCAAGTACTTTTACACTGATGAATTATTTGCCATTATCGGAGCGTATCATATGTGGACAGCCAAACCAGGTGATAATGTACTCCCAAAGGATCTTGATGACCTCATTTTAATCAGTATGGCAGAGAGTAACTACTTTAACCCACTTTGTGAAGTAATTAGTGGCGACTAAGACAAACCTTATGTTTCCCGATACTAGATGGAAAGGGCCAATGATGTCGATTCCCCATCGTTTGAACAGCCAGAGAACATTGCTAATATGCAAGTCGAGGACTGGACTTTTGATGTCTTGAGTATGGATTTGGCATTTGTAGCATTTACGTACAAAGTCTTCACAATCCTGTCTCATCTTGGGCCAGTATAATCCTTGTATGAATGCGCATAGGGCTAATGATCTTTCTAAAACATGTGTGCCACAAATACCTTCGTGAAGCTCTCTAATTTTGATCTGAGCTTGCATCTGCGAGATGTATTCGATAAGTGGTCCCCCTCCTGTGATTCGATATAAGATGTGATCTTAGACGGTGAATCTGGGGCACTTGGCCAAAAGTGATCGAGCTTCTTCTTTGTTACTGGGGAGGATGTTAGAGTTAAGGTACGCATAGAATGGTCTTCTCCAGTCTTCAGGATCTTCATCTTCAGCAATGGTAATCTGGAGTATTGACAGTATATCGAGGCTGGAATGCTCGATGATTTCGATTTCTAAAGATCTTTTTTCACTGTCCTTTAGTATGGCAGCGATGTAAGCTAATGCATCGGCATGTCATTTTCTTGTCGAGGTGAGTAAGAAATTGTTGCATGTTTGAATTTTTGCATCTTTTCTTCTACCAGAACTGCATAATCAACCATTTTTCTTGTTGTTTTGAAAGTTTTGTTGTAATGATTTTCCACGAGTAAAGAGTCGACATTTACTGCCAATTCTTCAGCTCTGAAAGTAAGTGTGAGATCGAGACCATATAAGATTCCTTCATATTCGGTTTCATTATTGGTAGTATAAAAGTTTAGCTTAATAGCTTTCTCGATTCAATGATTGGAAGGCATAACGAGGACGATGCCAATCCCGGATCCTTATGGTTCAGCTGACCCGTCAGTAAAAAGTCACCAACCTGAGCTTTTGGACCATATGTGTGGTTCTGCTATTGAGTCATCTGTGAAGATTTCTTTGAGTTCTTCCCAATCTAGGTCCTCGGCGGGAAAGTCTACCAAAAAGTTAACCACTGTTTGTCCCTTGATTGATATTTAAGGCTCAAAGGAAATATCGTATTCTCCAAGAAAAATAAACCATTGCTGGATTCTTTGAGATTTTTCTTTTTGGAGAGTACTAGTTTGAGGGGGTACTTGGTGACGATTTTGATGGGATGAGCTTAAAAGTAGGAACGAAGCTTTTGAGAACTGTAGACCAAGGCGAGTAGCTATTTTTCTGTTGTTGGGTATCTTTTTTCAACAGGCATAAGTATTTTGTTGATGAAGTAGATTGGTTTTTCTACCCTGCCATCTTCTCGAATAAGGATAAAACTGATTGAATCATCAGTTGTGGATAGGTGTATTGTAAGTGATTCGCCATCAATTGGAGTACTCGTTATAGGAGGACTCCCAAGTATCGTTTATGATCTTGGAAAACTATTTTACAGTTAGGAGTCCAAATGACCTCCTTTGCTGTTTATTCGAAAGAGAAGTGGGGTTGCTACGAAGAATGAGGTAAAGGACTTTGCATCGATCAGATGACTTTGAGATGAATCTGTGAAGAGCGACTATCTTGCCTGTGAATTTTTGATCTTTTTTCCTTCGAGGAGATGGCATCGCGGTGAGTGCTTTGATTTGTGCTAGATCGATTTCTATCCCTCTTTTGTTGTCCAGATGTCTAAGGAATTTACCAAATGTGACTTTGAATTGACATTTCTCTAGGTTAAGTTTCATCTGGTACTTGCGAAGGATATCAAAAATGGTTTGGAGGCTACTGAAGTGGTCTTCTCATTTCAAGATTTTGCAGATCATATCATCGATGTAGACTTCTATAATTATGCCGAGATGATCTTTGAACATTTTAGTCACAAGTCTCTGGTAAGTAGCGATCTTTGAATATTTTAGTCATAACTTGATGATCTTTTCTATATTTTTTCATCTCAATCATATAAAGGTGGCGAGCTTGCCCCTGAACCTGATTGTGCTCTACTTCTTTATTTTTTGGTTTATTCTCGAGAAACTTTTGGATGTCGATAACATAATTATGGAGTCTTCTAGCTAATAGGATACGATGAAAGATTCGTATGAGAGAGTAGCAATTGTCAGTCTTGTGACTACGCACATTGTGAAACTGACATAGTGGTCTATTAGGAAGATCAAGAATAGTTTGTGGTGCGCGATAACACTCATCACCCTTTATCATCGTCAAGAGAGCGGAGAGAGTCGTCGATATTGGCGGCGAAACTGGGACAGGTCTGTCGGGTTTGTCGTCCCTTCTTCTATTGTTGTCAGTGTTTCTATCGCATTGCTTAGGTGCTTCAGTAATGACTGCTCGTTGGGATGGGGTCGAAGATGTTTCTTGAGAATGGATGACAGATGAGCTCTTCATCTTATCTATCTTTGATCGCTCTAGTTCGATGTAGTTATTAACTACATTAATTATTTTTGTGACTGTTCGTGGCTTGTGCAGAGTAAGCTCTTCTCAAACTTTTGAGTCAATGTGCAGGGCAGAGGTGAATGTTGGAAATACGATTTTAGGGTCTGAGTTCCCAATTTTCCTTGCTTCCGGTAGGAAGCGTTTATAAAACTTGTCAGGGTCTCTTTCGCACATTGCTCAAAGTAAAATAAGGAATCGACAGTGATCTCTCGCTCCCTAGCATGAGCGTAATTGGATTCAAAAAGATGTTGCAACTGGCTGAATGTGGTGATGGAGGCCTCAGGGATAGTATGGAACCAACGGAGTAGTTCTTCATTCAAGCTCATGTTGAATAACCTACATATCATGTGGCAGAGTTTGGAATATAACTTAACTGCGGCTTTGAAATGTCAAACATGTGTAAGCGGGTCAGTTAGGCTTGCATATTGAATAAATTTGGGCATATGGAAATTTTTTGGGATAGGCAAAATTTCCTTATTAGGGGAGATGGGGTTTGTCTCGATTCTATCAAGCGTAGATTTTGGCCTAGAATGTTAGAGTTTATGGCCTGGATCCTATTGTTGAGGTCATCCAAGGTGACGAATTATTGTAAGGGAAATAGTAAGGCTGCAACCTGAGGAACAAAATCTTCCTGTCTTTCTAGTCCCAATCGATCCCTGATTGGTCTTCTTTTAGGCGGAGGAGTTTGATGGCGTGTGCATTGACATCCTTAAGTTGTCGATGTTGAAGATGTTAAACCAAAATGTTGAGAGGCTCTGTTTGGATTCCCAGATCTAGATCGAGAAATCTGTAACTTGTTTTCCTTGGTAGATCATCGCATTGAATTGCTCTTGATCTATGCTCGCTCAGGGCAAGTGGAGGGGACGTCTGCCGACTAGTGAGTCGATCTTGTATTCTCCTCAGTCATTCTTTTTTTTTGATGTGTTTGACTCTATTGATCTAAGATTTTCCTCTGTTCGTCTCTCTCCGTTTGAAGAGCCTGAGCGTGGACACGCTGATCTTCCAGTCTTTGGGCTTTTTCTGCAGCCATTTGTTTTTAAGCTCGAGTACAACACCGTGTTGATTAACAACTTCTAGTATTTCTTGATCTCTTACGGTACTGGAATGGTTTCTTAGGTTCATGTTTCTTATCGGATGGTGTTTAGATCAGTGGTGGCAAAAAAAAGTGGTAATTCCCACAGACGGTGCCAATTATAGCAGCGTGTTTTCCAGAAGGAGAATCTTCGCCAATACTTATTCATAAAGAGAATGTAATAAGACTAGATAAACAAGATTTTACATGGAAAACTCAGTAAAAGCTGAGAAAAACTGTGACCTCGAAGAGGATTTCTATGTAAAATCTAATATATTGCTAGTTATTACATAATTTAGAATGATAGTAAGGTTAAAGTAATGAAATGGTAAGGTTAGCAGATTATCGGTCTCTTTGCATCTATTCTCTGCCTGTATTTATAGTAGACACGCGCAGTTTACAAACAAAAAGAAATAGTCTCCTATACCGGGGGGAGAGGGTAAACTTCGCGGATCTCTAAAAGCTCTTTTCTTGACCAGACACAACGGCTACTTTTGGCTGGTCGAGGACTTGAGGTAACTTCTCGAATGTTGACCTTCAATTATGTATGGCTGTCCTCGACTATACTTTACTGGTTTACTCTTATCGAATCTGAGGAATATGCTACTACAAAGTGGTAACGTATGTCGACGTATTTGCTCCTTTCATGAAAAATGGGATTTTTGGCTAAGGCTATTGCAGACATATTATCAGCACAAATCTTTGTCGGTTCATCTTGAGGAATTTGAAGTTTAATCTTTGTGCACCAATTAAGCTTAACTTTCAATATCCTCCTTTAAGCTTAATTTGTGTCCATCGACCATTCCAAGCATCCCCTTCAATTTCATGAATACGTCAACTTTGAGAGGCTTCGTGAATATATCCGCTACTTGATCATGAGTGCGGACGTAATTAAGTTCAATCTTTTTCTTCTTCACACACTCTTGAATAAAGTGGTAACCTATGTCGATGTGCTTGCTCATTTCATGAAAAATGGGATTTTAGGCTAAGGTTATTGCAGACATATTATCAACACAAATCTTTGTCAGTTCATCTTGACGAATTAAAGTTCATTGAGCATAATTCATAACCAAAGTGCATGACAAACTTCTGATGAGGGGGTAACATACTCGGCTTCTCATGTGGAAAGAGTCACGGTCGATTACTTATTTGAGGACCATGTGAAAGAGGTATCTCCCATATAGAACACATATTTGGTAGTGCTCTTTCTATCATCAATATCCCCTCCCCAATCACTATCAGAATAGCCTACAAGTTGAGAGTTATTAGATGATGAGTAAAATAATCCATGATCACAAGTACCTTTGATGTATCGAAGGATCCTCGTTGTCGTCTTCAAGTGAACGGATTATGGTTCTTTTATATATCGGCTAATTAGTCCAATACCATAAAGAATATCTGGTCTTGTACATGCCAAATATTGAAGACTCCCAACCAAACTTTTGAACATTATTGGATCAACACGTTCTCCATTATCATATTTTGACAACTTAATGCCACATTCTACGGGTGTTTGCATGGGTTGACAATTTTCCATCTCAAATTTCTTGAGAACTTCTTTCGCATAACCTTCTTGAGAGATAAAAATACCTTTATCCTTTTGCTTCACTTCAATTCTAAGAAAAAATGACATTAAACCAAAGTCGATCATATCGAATTCTCGTACCATAGATCTCTTGAACTCCTCGAACATGTTTGGGTTATTTCCCGTAAAAATTAGATCATCCACGTACAAACAAATAAACAATATGTCTCCGTTTTCATTCAAGTTTGTGTAAAGAGCATGTTCATATGAGCCTTTGATGAAGTTGTTATCTTGAAAGTATTTGCCGATTCTACAATTTCATGCCCTTGATGCTTGCTTCAAGCCATAAAGTGCCATTTTCAACTTTAGAACATTCTTTTCATGGCCTTTCCTGATATGCCCCAATTGTTGTTCAACATAAACCTCCTCCTCAAGAAAGCCATTCAAGAACGTGGACTTTACGTCCATTTGATAAATCTTCCAACAATTTTGAGCCGCTAAGGAAATTATTAATCTTGTAGTTTCTAAGCGAGCTACCGGAGCAAATACCTCATCATAGTCAATCCTATACCGTTGCTTGTATCCTTTGACGATCAACCATGCTTTGTATCTCTCAACTTCCCCATTGGCACGCTTTTTCACTTTGTACACCCACTTGACTCCTATGGCATTTTTCCCCTTAGGAAGGGAAGTTAATTCCTGTGTATCATCTATCTCAATCGCCTTGATTTTATCATTCATGGCTTCACTCCACTTTGGATGTTGCACCGCATCATCAAATCCAAGTGGTTCACAATCGGCAAGAAGAAAAAAGTGTTTAGTCATTTCCATCGATGACTTGAGTTACTTCATAAAGCTCTGTTAGGCTTCTAAATTGTAGTGTCCTCTCATTTGAATTTTCTCTGATAGATGATGAGTCATCACGAGGTTGTGGCAATGGAGATTGAGGTAGAGTTGTCAGTATCAAAAATTCTTGAGGTGCTAGAATGTCTTCTCCGTCCCACGCAAAAATCTCATAATCTACTTCTTTGGTATTATAATTCCATGCGTCTTCTTTGTTGATTTCAACATCTCTACTCACAATTATCTTTCCATCATTGGGATTGTACAATTTATAGCCTTATAAGCAAGAATCATAGCCCACAAATATATACTTTACACTTTTATCATCTAGCTTCGATCACTTTTGGTCAGGTACATGTGCATAAGCAACACTTCCAAATACACGTAAGTGCACCACACCGGGTTTTCTTCCACTCCATGCTTTTTGTGGTGTCATATTCCACACACTTCTTGATGGACAACGATTTTGTAAGTAGACACTACAAGCTACCGCCCCGGCTCAAAATTCTTTAGGTATGGTCTTTTTCTTCAACATACTTCGAGCCATATTCAGAATAGTCCGATTCTTCCTTTCGGATACGCTATTTTGTTAGGGCGTATATGGACCCATTAAAGGGCGGCGAATTCCATGTTTTTCACAATAATTTTTAAATTCTTTAGATGTAAATTCGCCTCCTCTACCGGATCTCAAAGCTTTAATAAAATGACCGTTTTCTTTTTTAACAAGTGCATTAAATTTCTTGAAAGCGCCAAAGACTTCATATTTTTCTTGAAGAAAATATACCCAAGTCTTTCGGCTAAAGTAATCGATGAAGAGAAGAAAATGACGATTCTTACCAAATGATATTAGATTGATTGGTCCACACACGTTCGTATGAACGAGTTGAAGTGGCTTGGTTGCTCTTTGCGATGCTTCCTTTGGAAAACTCTTTCTAGGATGTTTGCCAAGAAGACTTCCTTCACTTCGGGTGTTTGATAAAAGGTAGACCTTTCACCATCTTTTTCTTCGACAATAACTCTAATCCACCGAAGTTGAGGTGTCTAAATCTCAAATGCTATATCCATGATGAGTCTTTATAATAAACATTTAAACATTGAGCAACATCGTTTTGAATGTTTAGCAAAAATATACGGTTTCCTGACATTGTCACGTTTGCGACCAAATTCCGTTTTTGATCTCATAGCAAAAGACTACGATTCTTCATGTAAATATCATAGCCTTTTCTAAGAGTTGCCCCATGCTCAAGATGTTGGTATTCATATTTGGCACATAATAGGTATTTGAAATATATTGGTGATTACCATTCTTCTACCGAATTAAAATTTTACCTTTCCCTTCACCAAATTTTTTATAAGTCTCCAAATATGACGTTCCCATTAACCTTTTTCGCAAGTTCAACAAACATTTCACTTTGACCACACATGTGGGTTCTTGTGTCAGAGTCGAGATACCACGCATTACTTCTACCATTTTGTTATATGCCAACAATAATGTAGGCTCATCATTCTCAATTTTCTCTTCCACATAATTATCTTTCTCATTAATATTGCTAGGGTTCTTACATTCCCATGTAAAATGTCCATACTTCTTATAATTAAAGCATTGGACATGAGAGTTTTCATGAGGTTTTTTTGTACCTTTGCCTTCCATATGACCAATTCATCCTTCCACGCCCTCTTGAATAATTGTTTTGGCAGTATCTCCCACCATTGTTAAACACATGTCCACCTCTTCCTCGACCTCGACCTCGCCCACGGCCTCTTCCATGACTTCGGTCACCTTTATATTCTTCATGTCCTTCTTCTAAAGAAAGACTTGCTTGGAGAACTTGCTCCAATGGTTCTTGCTTCTTCTTTTTGAACTGTTCTTTGTGAGTTTGCAAATATATCTTGAGTTGATCAATGTTCATGGTATCCAAGTCCTTGGATTCTTTAATAGCTATTACAATGTAGTCAAACTTCGAATCTAGAGATTATATAATTTTCTCTACGACTCGAATATCCTCCACGCTTTCGTCATTTCACTTTAGTTAATTCACAACTGCCAACACTCTAGAGAAATATTCAGAAACCAACTCCGTCTTCTTCATATGTAAGACTTCAAACTCCCCTCTAAGAGTTTGAAGATAAATCTTTTTCACCTTCGCACCACCTTTGTAGAAATTCTCAAGAATTTCCCATACTTGCTTTGACGAGGTGGCACATACAACTTTCTCAAATACAAATTCATCTAATCCTTGATAGATGAAGAAAAGAGCTTTCTCGTCCCTTTTTCTCGAATCTTTGAGTGCGTTATTTTGAGGTTGTGCTAGCGTATTCTCATTTTCGGGTTCAACATACCCCTTCTCAATAATTTCCCACATATCTTATACTCCAATAAGCGCCTTCATTTGGATGCACCAATTCTTATAATTCTCTTTGGTTAGGCGAGGGATTTGAAATAGCATCATTCCACCACCGTTCATCTCGTCTCTCTGATACCACTATGTTGGATATGAACAATGAAATGAAATGATGATTTTCGGATTATAAGAGGAAGAGGCAAAGAACACTCATGTATTGATGTATTCTTGAACTCATATATCAAAACAAAGTCCTTACACCTATATATAGGCACTAAAAAAGTTTCTGCACACCCCACTACCCATTTAAGAGGTTTCACATCACCCTAATAAACCATGCAAAATATTGAAAACAAAAATAGGTTTTAAGAATATGAAAGGTCGACATTCTTGAACATTCTCATATTTTATTTATACCCAAAGTAGCCTTGAAAAATGTGCACCAATTAAGCTTAACTTTCAACAAAATCGTAATTTCAAGGTAAGCATTAAGACGTGATTAATTGATTGAATGCAACATGAGAGATTTGGTTCTAGATATCGTGCGAAGCTAATACTTATGTTATGACACTTTGGGTACATTTGGGTTTGATTTTGGGCGTCGAAGGGCATATACAATAGCTAAGGAGGGTAAGGTCTGGGGTTTTGGGTGAGAATGAGAATATGATTACTGTAATAGCGTGTTTTTCGATAGGAAAATCTTCGCCAATACTGTTCGTAAGGATTGCATAATAAAGAGCTAAACAACCAGAAATTTACGTAGAAAACTCAGTAAAAATTGAGAAAAATCACGACCTTGAGGAGGATTTGATATAAAATCTAGTAGATGCTAGTTATTACAAGTTTTTCAGAATGTTGCTAGTGTTTAGGGTTAATAATCGTCATAAATTGCGGTCCTTTAGAACCTATTATCTGCCTGTATTTATAGTATATACAAGCAGTTTACAAAAAGAAAGAAAGAGTCTCCTATTCTGGGGGTAGTGGGCAAACTTTACGGATCTCTAACAGTTCCTTCTTGACCGGGCTTCAACGACTACTTTTGGTAAGTCGAAGACTTGCAAAATCTTTTAGAATGTTGAATTGTCTTGACTATAGAGTGTTGAGTTATCTTTGACTACAGAGTGCTGAGCTGTCTTCGATTACAGAGTGCTAGCTTATTCTTGTCAAATCTAGAGAATATGATACTACAATCGCCCCATTCTTGACAGAAGTACTAGTAGTTGCGTCGAGAAGAAAACTAGAAGCGGAAGAGGTTTCCAAATATTCGTAGAAGTCAGCATATGTCATTTTTGAGGTCAAGGTAAACTGTATCTGGTCAAGTTGGTTTGAGGCATAATTAATGTTGTTCATTGAATGTAGGGGGAGGAAGTTGGGTATAAATTGGAGGTTTGGAAGGTGTCATGGTGGTGTTTTGTAGAGTGATGTCGCCCCAAGTATGGTAGATGATATAGTCTGGGGTAGAAGATGGTGAGCTTTCTAACGAAATCTGGCACAAACCGAGGGATGAGAAATTATTATATGATCAGATTAAAGCATTGGGGTGAGAACAAAGGTCAAACAGAGATGAGATGTCTCTGTTAGAAATAGTGGTATCATCATACAGTTGTAAAGGTAATATATGGTATCAGTTAGGGGGTGAAGGGGTAACTGTCGGTGCTAGTGATGATGATTTGAAGCTTGGATGGGCATCCAGAGATCTTGCCAAAGGTGTGAGTGCTCTTATAATTTTTTACTGCCTTTTCCTGCTGAAGCGTCTCTTAGAAGCTCAGTGACTTGAGAATCATTAGGCTTTGAGGACTAGAAATAGGCTTTAATGTCAGATTCTGGCGAAAAGTAAACATCAAAATTAATGATATGTCGATGTAAGTTATGTAATAACAGATAAATTATAATAGAAGAAATATCAAGTATTAGAAATGAATGTACTCGAAAGAGATAGATATCGAATGTAAGAAATGGGAATGCAATCAAATGATAGAGATATCGAATGTAAGAAAGAATTATGAAATAAATAAATATGTGTATTTAATTTATTTGTGTCTGTGTGTTGCATCGAGTACTGAATATTATGAGAATATGTTGATATAATGTTGTCGAATATGTGCCATGTGCATAAAGTCGAAGGTAGTTACTGTGTGGGGTCAATGACTGATGTCGAGGGTGATAGATTTGACTTGGACTGTTAGAGTTCCAAAGCATAATAAATGTAGGTAATTTGATTTTGACTGGAAAGAAAATAGAGGGTGTTGTTCGTTGAAGGAATGTTTATTGTTTCGTCGAATGTGATATGTAATTGTCAACTATAGGGAAACAAAGATTGTGTTTAAACAAATTTATGTCAAATAAATTGAAAGTCAACTTATGTGGAATATGATCCCATAAGTATAAAAATTGTTAGGATAGTATGAATAGGGGAACGTACATGCAAAATGAATATGGCAAGATGTGTTCCATTAGGTGATGGTATGAAATATAAGGAAAATGATGTAAATAAGTTATTGTATAAGATAGATCGTGCACTGATGGATATGAATGTGTCTACATAAATTCTTTGAGAATTTGAAGGATTGAAGTACGAATGTAGAGGTTTATTAATGGGGAGAAGATTAAGAGTCAAAGATGTTGAGAAAATACGCATGAAGCGTTACATTCAGAAACTGGATGGTCGCCAAGTGGTACGACGAACAGTCACGTAGAGTCTATAAATATGTTAGAGGTGGGCAACTGTTCTTATCTTTTGCAAACTTAATTTTTTTTAAGGGAGTGAAGTACTGATGCTCGTCGTTGAAGTGGTTAGATACGATTGCTAAGGAAGAGATTATTGTATTAATAGAAAGGGCCAAGCGAGTAAAGGAGAGGAATACAGAATCAGTGCGTAAACAAGGTTAGTGATTCTTTCAAAATTATTGTCTAATTTGATGGATTGGGTATAGAGGAATGAGATATGTAAATGGAATAATATGATAGTTAATTGGAAATGAATGAGTTGTTATACATTTAAATAGACTGGAAATGAATAAGTTGGAATAATATGATAACGTATTGGTAAGAGAAATTAGGATTAGTGATTGAGATAGATTGATAGAAAGTGATTATGGGGTTCTGGTAGAGGAAAAAAGAGATAGATAAATAGATAGATAGATAGATGGTAGGCGTTGTAATTACGATGCATATGGGGGAAATGGTGGTGATGTAGCCGATTTTGCCAGAGATTATGGTTATTGCCGGATTTTGTGGTCGGAGAAAGGGAATTCGTAATGTTTTGAAAGTAGTATTTTGAGGAAAAAGTTGAAACGTCTTGAGAAGCTATTGAAATATATAAAATTCGAGTTAAAATGATAAATAAAACAAAAATGTTAGCAAATATAAATGTGATAAAATACAAATCATCGAGCAATGAGTAATATGCTGTAATCGATGGTATAATATGGAGGAATATATTGCATCGAAAATTGAATAATATAAAATTATAGTAACAGATAGTAAAGTGAATATGCAATTTGGAGAAGAATCTTGACAATGATATGATTATGAATATATGAACTTATGAAGGTATATATGTATCACATATGATAGATACTAATTGTGGTAAAAAATAAAATCTTATTGACATATTCGTTAAAATGACTGAACCAACTGTAAACGATAATAAGATATATTTGTGAGTCCGAAGATGTAGAGCCCTTGATGATGATGTGACAACATGTGTGCAACAATTAGGGGGAGATACATAGTAGGTTCGAACAGTACATATACAAGGGATGTAGAACATTTTAGGGTAGTACCTAGTGCTATCAAAGTATCTAAGGAGGGAGTGATGGAGACTGAGGTGGATAATGAGGCTCAGGCGAGTGATCGAAAAGGGGGTGAAGATGGGGAAGAAGATGTGGGAGAAGCAAAAAAGCATGTTATGGGGAGGGTCTAGAGACCAAAGAAATTATAAGTTTCAAGAAGAAATAAGGTATTCTTGAGGATATCAGACTAGGTGAGTATCAATACAAATAATCAATCAGGAAATACCCTTAGATGGTATTCTTGTACATCAAGAACAAATATAGAAAGGGTTGAAGCTGCCCCTTAGATCGGATTAGAAAAAATAATAAAATTTCTTCGATGTATCCCCGGGTCAATTCAATCCAAATGTATATGACCTACTTAGGGTATGTGGTACAATAAATGGTAGACTTAAGGCTAGAGGGGAGGAGGTAATAACTGTAGATGATTTGTGTGTGTATTACACATTGAAAATGAACCAGAAGTTAAAAGGGTATCGTTACTTGGCGAGGTTTTTGAAGAGGCCGATATTTTATGAAATGGTATCAACTGGAGGTCGATATACCGACGAACGATTACTAGTGTCCGGAAACTATGAATTCGATCAAAAAGACCCAGAGGTGCCGCTAAAAAGAAAAGCGTTTCATCTAGGTCTGTGGTTAGGTAACTTAAATGATTAAGTTTAATGTAATTTTAGGTTAGATATATGTTGTGCAAATTTGTGCTTTGTCTCTGTGTTGCAGCATTGAAAGAGAGCGGGAAGAAGGTGGAAGTGGAGGAAGAATTGTATAAGATAAGAAGAGGATTATTGGAAGAATTGATAACTTAGTTATTGATCAAGATCAGTTAAGTGAGATTTTCCAGAAGTAGGGTTGAAAAGGTCGAGAACAAAATGTTCGGAAGTGCCAGTTATCGGGGGAAAAATATTGGCGAAGAATAAAGAGCTGCAGATGTGAGTTTGCCTTTGAACAATCCTTCGCTGACAGGGTATAACACAGATATGGAGATCGATACTATGTTGGGGGAGTCTTTTGTCATAAAAATGAAAAAAAGGAAGGGGAACGAGGAAGCACCTCCGTTGCTAAATCCAAAAAGGAATTTCGACAGTCGACAGCTGAGGGTGTTGATAAACTAGCTGTCGTGGGTAGTGGGTTACTGCCACGAGGTTCGAGCAGTGTGCCTCCTAAGAAGACGACTGGTAGGACATCAAAGAAGAAATTTGTGGAGGAGTTTGACGTGGAGTTGCAAAAGACTATAGAGTCTTATTCGGTCAGGGCAGATGTGTTGAAGAAAGATATGATGGATTGTATGGTGGGGATTGATAGCTTGGATACCTTTTTAAGCGAGAGACAAAGGAATTTTGTGAAGGTGAGAAATTTTAATGCTTAGGCTCGAATGAAAAGTTTGTTAGGTCAATCAAATACTCATTATATAACTTTCATACAGCTTAAGGCGTTGATGGGTGAAGCAATAGGTCATGTTGTGGCTAGTGGTGAGTTAGCGAACCAGTTGGTTGCCTAAAAAAATATAGAGAAAGAATTAACAGCGAAAAATGCCAAGCTGAATGCGACTCTGAATAGGTACAAGTCAGAAGCAAACAAGGCGAAGGAGGCGGCGTTGGCTGAGACGAAAAAAGTGTTAGAGAAAGAAAAGAAAGATGCTTTAGCAGTGCAAAAAGCCGCGCATGACAAAGATGTAAGAGAACAAGTTGCCGATGCTCGCAGAGCAATAAAGCTAGAGCAGAACAAACTGCATGAGGAGGTGACAGCTGGGTAAACGAGGAAAAATTGTAAAAGTGCAAGGAAGTGAGGGTGCATTATTTAGAACAATTCGAGGAGGCAGAAGAAAACAAAAAATTACAAGGGTCTTGTGAAAGCCGGTGGGCTTCCATGTGATGACAGCTCAGATAATAATATCCCCCTAGACGCCTGATGTTCATGGACTAACTGAGGTGGTCGATAATGAAGTGACGATGGAGGTTGAAGGTCGTCGTCCTGAGGAAGTATCAGATGTCTGAAAGAAAAATCTCTGTCTGAAATGCTAAATCTTGTCTAAATAATATTGTGTGAAGTGAAAGTATGTAATAAATGGTCAGTGGGACCAAAAACATTTTAATTGGTGTATTAAGGATTTTGGGTTGTTTAAATATTTTGTTAAATAACTATTTGTATGTGTAAATAAGTTTAAGTAGTAGATGTGATAAAGTGATAGTAGATTCGAGCGGATAAGTAAAGAATGCGTGTGTGCGCGAAATGTGAAAGATGGCCAATAAATGGCAAGTAAGGAGTACTAGATGTATATCCAGAGATAGGTATCTGAATTTAGATTTAGAGGAGAACAAAAACTCATAAGAGATTGTTCGACAAGTAAAAAGCGCGAAGTAAGCTATCCTGTAATTGGATAGTGGTCGCGTGAAGTTGATTGATAGGTTCTAGGATACTTGTGTAACCAAGGATCAAAAAAACAAATCAAGATAGTAAAGAATTAGTTTATCTCAGGCATACTTGGTAAGTATGGATTGAGAGAAAACGAAGTAGTAAAGAGATCATTTGTCTGATACATACTTGAGAAGTATAGATCGAGATCAAATCGAAGTAGAAAGAGTTCGTTTGTCAGATCTATACGTAAAAAGTATAGATCGAGATCAAATCGAAGTAAAAAGAAATCGTTTGTCAGATACATACATGAGAAGTATAAATCGAGATCAAATCAAATTAGTAAAGAAGATAATGATAAAACAAATTTGTATTTGATCTGAGGAAAACGATTACAGGGCATAATTTGTAAAAGAGTTTTAGCTGAGCAGTCTTCCATGGGTACTCAAGCTGAACTTCTTCTTCAGTCATGAGCCAATAAGTTTCGCTATCTATTTTGTTGCATACAATATAGGGTCCCTCCCAGTTTTTGATAATTTTCCAGAATTCTTAGGTCGAGTATGATCTTGTATTCGTCGTAGGACAAGGTCCCCAATGCGGAATTTTTGTTCTCAAACTTTCTTATTGTATGCTTTTTTCAATGTATCATGGTATCATTCCAAATTTGCAATGGCCTTATCTCTGGTTTCCTTAATCCAATTGAGGTTACAATGGAGACCGAGTTCATTGTCTTCATCTGAAATTTTGCGTCTAGTACTTGGGAGATCGAGGCCTGAGGGTATAACTGTTTCAGTACTGAAGGCCGTCATGAATGGAGTGCACCCTGTCGAGACTCGAGAAGTGGTACGGTAAGCCCATAATATACTGAGTAGTTCGTCGACCCATCTGCCTTTCTTATCATCGAGGTGCTTGGGTAAGCCAGATTTGATACTTTTGTGGATGGCTTCAGCTTGTCTGTTGCCTTGAGGATAATATGGGGTGGAAGTTGTTAACTAAATCTTATATTTATGAAGGAAAGTAAGGACTTTAGCATTGATGCACTGTTAGCCATTATCAGAGCATATCATTTGTAGACAACCAAATCGGGTAATGATGTGCTCCCAAAGGAGCTTGATGATTTCATTCTCATCAGTATGGCATAGAGGAACTGCTTCAACCCACTTGGTGAAGTAATCAGTGGTAACTAAAATGAACATTCTATTTCCCAATACTGGATGCAATGGGCCAATGATATTGATTCCCCATCATTTAAATGGCCAAAGGACATTGCTAACATGCAAGTCGAGGGCCGGGCTTTTGATGTCCTGAGCGTGGATTTGGCATTTGTAGCATTTACGAACAAAGTCTTTACAGTCTTGTCTCATTTTGGGCCAATAGAGTCCTTGTGTGAATGCGCACCGGGTTAGCGATCTTCCAGAAACATGTGCACCACAGATACCTTTGTGAAGCTCTCAGATTTTGATCTGAGCTTGCTTTTGGGAGATCCATTCCATATGTGGTCCGCCTCCAGTGAGTTGATATAATATTTCATTTTGGACTATGAATCGGGGGCACTTGGCTAACAGGGATCGAGCGTCATCTTTGTTTCTAGGGAGGATGTTGGATTTGAGGTAAGCGTAGAACGGTCCTTGCCAGTCTTCAGGGTCGTCATCTTCAGTAACGAATATTGGTATGTGGACAAGATATCGAGGATAGAATGTTCGATGATCTCGATTTCTAAAGATCTTTTTTCACTGTTTCCCAGCATGGCAGCGATGTAAGCTAATGCGTTGGCATGACGATTTACTTGCCGAGGTAAATACGAAATGGTTGCATGCTTGATTTTTTTTATTTTTCTTCGACTAGGGCTGCGTAATCAACCATTTTGCCTTTTTCTTTAAAGTTTTATTGTAATGATTGACGATGAGTAAGAAGTTGACATATGCTGCTAATTCCTCAGCTCCAAGAGTAAGTGCAAGATTGAGACCATGAGTGCTTTGATTTGAGCGGGATCGATTTCGATTCCACTTTTGCTGACTAGATGGCCCTGGAATTTTCTAGATGTGACACCGAATTGACATTTCTCTGGTTTTAGTTTTATCAGATATTTGCGAAGGATATCAAAGATGGTTTGGAGGTTGTGGAGATGATCTTTCCTTTTTAGGCTTTTGCAGATCATATCGTCGATATAGACTTTCATGATTTTATCGAGCTAATCTTTGAACAATCAGGTGACCAGTCGTTGGTAAGTAGCTCTAGTATTTTTTAGCCCAAAAGTCATCACTGTGTAACAGTAGAGTCCACTTTCGGTTATGAAGGAGGTAGTTTTCTCTTGATCCTCTTTGGCGAATGAAATTTGGTTGTATCCCGAGGCGGCATCCATCATAGAAACAATTTTGTGTCCTGCGACTAAGTCGAGAAGCTAGGTAATTTATGGTAACGAAAAAATATCTTTGGGTGTGAATTTGTTGGGTTTTGTGAAGTCGACACAAACCCATATTTTGCCAGTTTTCTTTGGCATGGCGACGATATAAAAAACCCACTTCGGATATTTAGCTTCCCGAATTAAGCTGACACAAAGGAGTTTATCAATTTTGTCGTTGACTGTATCTCAAAATTGGGGAGCTAAATTCTGTCATTTTTGGATGATTGTTTTGCTGTCTGGAAGGAGGTTGAGGTGATGTCAAGCGATTGAAGGATCGATTCCAGGCATTTCCTAAAAAGTCCAGGCAAAGACGTGGATGCTTTTCTGAAGTAGTTGTATCATGGCCTCTTTTTTGTCGATTGACTGCTTGGATCCAATGAAGGTTGTGCATCCTGGGCTATCGAGTTCAACAGTTTCGACCATTTCAGTCATGCTACTCAAAGGCGGGTGGATCTTCATGATATAATTATTATGCCTTGAGAGAAATTTAGCTATATAAGGGCTAAATGTGGTATTTTTGCACATTCGTGCGATTGTTTGGCTGCCCCTGATTTCATAGATGCCATGATCCGTAGGAAAATGCAGTGCTAAATGATAAAATGTAACCAGCTGCCTCCCAAGATGCCCAAATATTTAGACTCTGCATCAATGACAAGAAATTTGACGAATGTGGTTGTTGAACCTGCTTGAACTGGCAGAGTGATTTATCATGTGGCTGACTCTTTCGAACCATTAAAGCTTGCGATTGAAGTTGTTGAAGCTTTTACGGAATTGGCAAGGCCTAAGACTTCGATTGCTCTTCGGAATAAGACATCCATGGCACTTCCAGTATTAATGAGAAGCACATGTAAGTAATCCTATCTGACTTTGAGCATAATAACAAGAGGGTCATCATGAGGGTATTTCACATGACTGGTGTCACAGTCCTCGAATGTTATTTGGTAAGGAAGTTTAGATTTGCTTGTGCTTGGGAGAAGTTTTGCCAATTTGTCTGAGGAGGTCATTTTGCAGCAAGACGTAATACGATTGTCTTGTTATCTTTTCTTCCCTTTTTTAATCTCTATCATATACAGATGTCGAGCTTATCCCTGGGCCTGATTTTGCTCGACTTCTGTGGTTAGTGATTGTTCTTCAAGAAATTTATGAATGTCGATGACATAATTGTAGAGTCTTCCAGCTAAGAGGATACGATGAAAGATACGTATAAGAGAATAACAGCTATCAGTTTCATGACTATGCACATTATGATACTGACATAAGGGTCTGTTTGAAAGATTGTAATAGCTTGTGGCACGCGATAACACTTGTCTCCCTTTATCGTCGGCAAGATAGCGGAAAGGGTTGTTGTCATTGATGGCAGAATTGGGATAGGTCTGTCAGGCTTGCCCTCTTTTCTTCTAGTGTTATCAGTGTTTACCTCGTTGCTTCGGTACTTCAGTAGTGACTGCTCGTTGAGACGGGGTCAAAGATGTTTCTCGAGAATGTATGACAGAAGAGTTTTTCATATTATCTTTCTTCGATCGCTCCAGCTCGATGTAATTATTAACCACCTCAATCATTTCGGTGACCGTACACGGTTGTATAGAGTAAGTTCTTCATGAAATTTTGAGTCGATGTGCAAGACAGAGGTAAATGCCAGAACCATGATTTTGGGGTCTGAATTTCTAATCTTCCCTGTTTCTTGTAGGAAACGTTTATAAAAATTTGCCAAAGTTTCTTTCGCGCCTTGCTCGAAATAAAACAAAGAGTCCATGGTGATTTCACGCTCCCTAGTATGAGCGTAGTTAGATTCAAAAAAAATTTGCAATTGGCTGAAGGTGGTGATGGAGGCTTCTTGTATAGTATGGGATCATCGGTGTAGTTCCTCTTTTAGGCTCATGTTGAATATTTGACACAACATATGGTCAAATTTAGAGTATAACCCAACTGCGGCTTTGAAATGTCGAATATGTGTAAGTGGATCAGTGAGGCCTGCATACTGTATGAATTTGGGCATATGAAAAATTTCTAGAATGGGCATATTTTTGAGATATGGGGAGATGGGGTTTGTTTCGATCCTATCAAGCGTAGATCGTCGGCCTGGGATGTCAGAGTTGATGGCTTGAATTATGTTGGTAAGGTCATCTAAAGTGACGAATTACTATAGAGGAAGAGGTAGGGCTACAACCTGAGGAACAAAATTGCCTTGTCCCTCTGGTCCCAATCGATCTCTAACGGGCCTCCTCTCTGACGGAGGGGTTTGATGACATGTGCGTCGACTTCCTTGGGTTGTCGAGGCTGAAGAAGTTAGACCAAAATGTTGAGAGGCTCTATTTGGATTTCTAGATCTGGATCGAGAGATTCGCTGATCGTCTTTTCTTGGCTGTTCATCACGTTGAATTGCCTTTATTGATGTTCACTTCGAGCCAGTGGAGGGGACATCTGGCGAGCAGTAATTCAATTTTGTATCCTTCGTGATCTTTCCATCCCTTTTCGATGTGTTTGACTTTGCTGATCCAGGGCTTTCTCTATGCGTCTCTTCCCGTTTGTAACGCTTGAGTGTGGATACGCTGATCTTCCAGTCTTTGAGTTTTTTCTGCGGCCATTTTTTCTTCTGGTATGTCCTGATCTCTTACGGTACTGGAATGGCTCCTCAAGTTCATTTTTGTCATTGGATTGTATTTAGATTAGAAATAGTAGAAAAAAGTGTGGACTTCCCATAGACAGCGTCAATTGTAATGGCGTGTTTTCCAGGAGGAAAACATTTACCAATACTGTTTGTAAGGATTGCGTAATAAAGAGCTAAGCAACCAAGATTTTACATGGAAAACTCAGCAGAAACTGAGAAAAACTATGACTTCGAGGAGGATTTGATGTAAAATCTAGTAGATACTAGTTATTACTAGTTTTTTAGAATGTTGCCAGTGTTTAGGGTTGATAATCGTCAGAAATTGCAGTCCTTTAGAACCTATTCTCAGCCTGTATTTATAGTATATACAAGCAGTTTACAAAAAGAAAGAAAAAATCTCCTATTCCGGGGGTAGTGGGCAAACTTTGCGGATCTCTAACAGTTCCTTCTTGACCGGGCTTCAACGGCTACTTCTGGTAAGTCGAGGACTTACAAAATCTTCTAGAATGTTAAGCTGTCTTTGACTACAGAGTGTTGAGCTGTCTTCAACTACAAAGTGTTGAGCTGTCTTTGACTATAGAGTGTTGGCTTATTCTTGTCAAATCTGGAGAATATGAGACTACAGTTATGATGTCGGATTTGTTGGATACTCAATGGGTGTATGGTTTGAGAGGTTATTAAGCATGGAAGGGGTCGAAGAAGCTAATAAACCAGTTGTTGAAAGCTCCAAGCAAATTTATTTCCCTCTCCCTCTCCCTCTAAATCTAAAATCTTCATTCTTTATATTAAATGTTTAATAATTTTCGATTTTGGGTATTTGGTTTGGTTATTATTTCAAGCACAATAACATTACTCTACATTCAAACTTAATTTTTTTATATACTTTAGATAATTTTCAGGTGGGCGATTAGAATCCTTACATTCCAACTGTATCATCCATCGTGGTATGAAGCTGCAAAATATTCTCATTGGGGTTGGATGTATTCTTAAGGTAAGGCTTACAACTTTTACAGCATTTGTCCAATATGTTTGCGCATGGTTTACACTTGATTATGTCACCCAACAATGCGTTTAGATGTTTCAGATTATGGAATTCAAGGACAAATTCTGGGGCTTTAAGCTATTTGAGATTGCTTTTAAGGCTACACCCATTGCCAGGTGAAAATTTTATTCTTTCTTTTAAGTGTTCTATCATGAGAATGAAGATTCCTTAGTTATCTATTTTAATTTGTACGTATTCAACCACATGCTAAGTTATACCATTTAGATCTCTCTCAAATGCTTGAAGATGAATTTGGATCATGGTTGATCCCAAAATCTGTATAATGAGTCTTCCTTAAGCAACATCATTTACTAAGTTAAGATTTGAACTCCATTTTTCATTGTTTAGTGAATACTTCACACCATGCAGACGTGTGCTTTAGAAAATTTGGTGATAAAGTCGCCCACTGGACTACCCTCAATGAACCCAACAATTGGTAATTATTCATATGAGACCAATATATTTTCACCTGAGCAGGGTGTCAAGGCTAACAGCGTCCCGGGGAATTCTTCAGTGGAACCATACATATGTACTATTCATTACCAGCACAAGCACTGCTGCTGCATTGTACAAAGAAAAGTACCAAGTGAGTACATCTTTGCTCCCATCATATATAGAAACTTCTATGATTATTTGATATGGTCCATTTATAAAGTTTTAATTTTTTATAAGAAAAAGAGCTGAAACTTCATTAAATTTATAAGATCTTACTTAGGTCTTAATGATCAGCTTTGCTGATAGACTTGGAACATTCATGTAAACCTATATACATAGCTAGCGATTGGGATTTGTAAACTGTTAGTTACAGATTGTTTTTGGAACTTGGGGTATTTGATAAGGTTATGGGGAGCATTGAAGTTGTTACTTTTGTAGGAGGCATCTTTTTCCCCAAATTTGTTAAGCGAATTGAAAATGTTAGCTTTGTTCAAGATACGATTATAATGAGAAAATTTAAAGGCTTCACCATCCATCCTGACATCAGAACTAGGTTTGCATCCTAGCATGAGTACTATCATGTGCTCATTGTCTCAGGTGCAAAATCTATATTACATTGTATTTGGGGCTTAGACTGACTTGAGAAAGTTAGATCGTCTGTAACATGTGACCACCTAAACTTCTTGAAGATTAGCCCCATGTTGTGCTAAGCAATCTGCATCAAAATTAACTCTATGTATATGAGAGAATTTAATATAAGAAAAAATCGATTTCAATCTCATTCAACCAGCTTTCATTTCCCTGCCAACATCATCCTTGAAAATTGTTCGGATGGTGGTTGTGGGCCTACGAGCTCATAAACCAAGTATATTAGGAACATCGTTACTAGGCAGATCATTACCCACTACTGTCCCCAACGCGGCCCATCAATTAGCCACTTGGCAGGCACTGGGGTTTTAAGGCGACAGCGTTGTTTTAATCTTGGCCAGTGCCTGCTTCTTTTGGACGTGATTTATCTGTAGTGTGTAATGTAGCTATCACATTGAAATATGAAATGAAGGGTCAATGAATGAAATGTAAATTTACCCTTGTCAGGATTTTGTTTATCCGATCTTGATGCAATGAGATGTTACAAATTCCTTTTCTTTTGGGGCAAATTTGGGCTTTAAAGTATGAAATGATGTATTTTATAGCTTTTTCTGCTATCAGTTATCTCTTATCCTTCGTTTTCTTTGTGGTATTTACCTGCCTCTTATGACGTTTTATTCCAAAGTTCTGGTAGTAAGATTTCGTAAAATATACTATATATCTAAAATAATAATAAAAAGTCCAATTAATTTCAATATTTAAAATATTGAAATTAAATAATTGCACTTAGTAGTTTTTATAAAGTATTTTGGTGTCAATATTTATTGTGTATTTTGTTAGCATGGACACACCAACCATTTTGAAGTATCCAGGTGTATTATTAGCATCTAATGGTATGATTTCCTTATCCTTTTTCTCAGATTGTAGCAGCCTTTGCTGTAGAGGACAATATCAAGCAGAAAGTTTACACTCAAGAAGGAAAAATATCAAGGTAAACAGTTTCCAGGCAGTTTCCCCCTTCATTTATAATACACACAACTCTTATATATGGAAGGTCATGAATGAAATTGTTTGTAATAAAGAGTTCGTTGCATTCTCCACGGTTTAGACTTTAAAGCTTACCTCCTTCTATTCATCATTATTCCAAACTGTGTTCTCGGTCTATATTTGCTTTGCATGGACAGAATATCACATATTTCCTATGACTAATATGGGAATCTCCCCCCAAACCATTTAATGAGATCCTACACTATTATCATAAGAATGTATCAATAGAGAATTTATGCAGGCTTTATGGGTGGGGAACTCATGAATCCCCAAAGCGTGTTTTTGATGCAGTTTTGTTCACTAATGAGGTAGACATCTTAACTATTCAATAGAACGAGTTATACCCGTCTATTACTCAATTTGTACTACTCGAATCAAATTCGACATTTACCGGTTTGCCGAAGCCTCTTGTTTTTGCAGGTCACAGAGATCAGTTCAAGTTTATTGAACCACGACTCACTTATGGGACTATTGCTGGAAGGTTTAAGAAAGGGGAAAACCCGTTTGTTGAGGAGGCGTATCAGCGGGTTGCTCTGGATCAGCAGAATTGAAGGTTTGTTATTTATAAACAGAATCAAAATTTTCAATATCTTATTGAGTTTAATAGCCAATGTTTGTCGAATAAACCTTTGTGTTACGTCATGATTTTGATTTTTTTCTTTTTTTTCTTTCTACTGTTTAACAGTACAACTGCTTTCTTTAATGCCGGTGGTTGACAAATTGCCGTTACTTAGTATGCATTTGAGAATGACTTGGATAGTGTATTTGACATTACTCACTTACGACACTCGCTTGGCTAGAAGAAACGAGATCTTGAGGTTGAGCTAAAACGGGTATATACTCATTCATGCCATCTTTTCCATCTAGAGTGCCCTTAGCTAATATAGCAAGAAACGTTATGAAAAATTTAACGTGACAACACTCTACGATAATTAACCAAGAGAAATTCTAGTCTTCGATTTTTTTTAAGACGTTAAAAAACTTTTCCTATTAAAGCACGGCGTTGGCTTAATACACCGGAGTAGTTTTACAGGTACAAAAGCTGAAATAAAATTTCATACAGATACATGGACATGAACAACTTAGCTCAATTAGTTCTCAGTCATTGTTCCCGTTAGCAGAAGTAGATCTTAATCCAAAGAAATGAATGCAAATTTTTATGTGTAGAATTCTTTATTAACATCTCATCTTATTTGCATTAACTTGTAAGCACAAAACATATAACGATTATGGGATAATTGTATTTAGTGATAAGATTTGCTTAGAGAAATTAATAGTTTGTTTTTATTTTGAATCGTCACAGAGAGGAACTATTGCATATTACATGTTAAATTAGGTGTATGGAAATTAAGTAACCCTTGGTAGATGATCAATCAACATTACTAAGATAATGTTAGGATAATAAGAACCCACAAATACTTTTATGGCAAATGATCAATATTTTGAATTTTCGAATGTAAATACTAAGCCTTGGACCTCAAGCGTACACAACATAATAATAAACCTAAGCGTAACAACATTACAAAAAATATTAATTTTTTTCTTTTTTCACGAGAAATTTTAAAATGGGCAACATATATAACAAATTTTCAAATTATTGTAGGCACACGCGTGCCCGACTGCTAGTAACACCAAACAGAGTACTGTAAAGCCACAGTATTAGCTCTTCGGTTAGGATGAAATGTGGAGTGTGCGAAAACAACCTCCATCAGCTAAAACTTGTACTCCAAAATTAAAAGATCTCAAGAATGTTTAATTTACACTCCCAAATTAACTTTGGCTTGATACAAAAACACTTTATGTCATGTCTTATGAACGTATCTGATCATGCACATCCGGCACCAGTTTCAGCTAGCTGGTAAACAAACAATAACTGGGGTTCAGTTATCTGCTATCGAATTACAACGAATATGATATAGGCATAATTCTGTTGACAATTTTTAATGGGGTTTATATTCACCTTTTTTGGTCTAATGATTCTAGCTCATATTGTTTTCGTACGCCTGTTTAGGGCACATTTGGGTATATTTTAACCTTATAATTAAATGGCATTTCATGTAATTGTCCGGGTAATTTTCAGTATCATATATATGTAACAATTTCATTAATGTCCTCTTTAGAATAGCATTTCCTCGAAAACATGTTAAAAAAAAATTTATTCGGTTCCTGATGTGAAAAAAGATTATGGAAGAGCAGCAATAGTGTTAAAAGGTCTTGGGTGTATGACACCGTGGAATTAATGTGAGGAAATTCAGATTGTTTCGGCCTGTAAAGTCTGAGGCCATCTTTGGATCTTTGGGCTTGTTCTTGCGTTAGCTAAACATGGACCGTTCTCCAAGTCATGTTGTGTGAGTATTGAATCTGGTAAAATATTTACGTTTGATAATGCATTTTCGGGCTGAATCAATTGTTGGACACCATAAGTGGGTGCTATGTCATACTGCTTTTAACTTAGTGGTTTACTAATGACGACCAATTAAGGGAAAAAAACCTTTTCTCTACAGATCTGTCTCGAAGATGATGTCTTCCTAAATCATAATTCTACAAGTTTATATTAGGCCCATGGGCGGATTTATAGGCTTAGAAGGGGGACAACTGCCCCCCTTGATTTTTGCCAAAAAACCTTTATATATAGCTATTAAAAAAAAACCCTATACATATCCACCTAAAGCCTAGCCCTGGCCTGGCAGCCCACCGCCCAACCCAGAAAGTGTGGGAATCAAACAATCTAAGAGCCCGGCCTAAAAAGTGTGGGAAGTGGAAACCAATTAACCAAACAATCTAAGGGCATCCATCTTTGACACTCTGTTTCCCACTCCAAGCATCTCTCAAAGTATTTATTTTTGCGTTCTCTCCAAGCATCTCTCTCTTTCTCTATGTTTCTATTAACTATCATAAGGTTCATTTGATTTGTTCGTTGTTTTCTTCAACCTCATTATATCAACTATCAAGTATCAACATTTAACATCACTAGAAAGAAGTGCTCTCTGTAACTACTTGTATGATTATGATCTCTTTATAATTGTAAAGATGTAATACCCTTGAACACCCCTTCTTTTTTCATTCTAAAAGAAAGACGATATTCAAAGCGAAAGTTCTCATATAAGCCTTAAGCCCCGTTGTTTCTTGCTTATTCTGCCGCAATTTGTTCAAGAACTTGGTGTGACTTTAACTTTTAAATACTTGGAGAATGCTGGAAAAAAAAGTATATGGATTCAAATGGAAACAGAATGTTTAAAAGAAAATATGAACGGAGAGGGAATGAGATCTTCACTAATTTCAATCGAGTAAGTCGTGATGACATTGATGAGCTATGTGCTATGCAGCCTATGCGCCAGTTAAATCTTATTCCAATTTGCTATGCCATAAAGGGAAGAAGAAGAAAAATTCTATTTTTGAACTCCAGCTAGAACCATAAACTAGTGCTAAATTTAGCTATATATCCCTAAAAAACATTTGAGCTGATTTTCTTACATTAACAGTTTTATCAAATTTGCACAACAAACCGTAATTCTTTACGTGAATCAGGGACTGCTTTTGTACCCGTCATATAAGTAGTTGTAACATAACATTTAGCGTGTATGAGAGCGTACAGAAGGTCACAAGTTGTGTAAAACAAAATCTCACTTTTATAATCTGCATACAATTGGCCACTGCCAATACTTACAGCGGTACATTTGTAGCAGAAAATCTTGGGTCTTCTACTTTGCTTACAGATAAGTAATGCGTACGCTGAGTGTGCTACAAGAAATTGGAATAAGGGTTACCGCAGCTCCTCTGTTAAATCCCTGCTTGGCTTCTAAGCTAATAAATACTACAAAAAGAAACTATATATTAATTATATTATTTTTGTCAAGCTACACATGAGGCCGGATCCTGGTGGAGAGAATCAAGCTCTACTCCTTCTCTAAATACAATGACACGTGTATCTTTTTTACTTTAACTTTAACTCTTTTTATTATAGAGTATTTGTAGTCTACTCTTCAAATATAGCCACCAAATTGGCTTTATTGGCTAATAAAAGTCATAAATTTTTTTTTATTACATCCGACTCCTCAAAAAGTACTCAGTCAAATGCCACATGTCAACTTTTTCATAAAATCCTTAATTTTTGGGTAGATTTGTTTCATTAAATTTGGTTTGAAGAGTGAAAAAAATAGTCAAATTTGATAAACTAATATGACTTTAGACAATTTAACTTTAATTTGGAGAGTCGAATGTAGGTGTTTTATATATATTTGGCTCTCCAAATTTGACTTTAAGCCAATATAGAGAGTCGACTACAGATGCTTTTAGTTTGTTATCCCCAAATATGACGCAAATAACTCTCTCTTTCACCCATCTTCTTTCTTCTAAAACTTGCCAATCTCAAACCTGTAAAAAGATAAAAGAAAAAAACCTCCTCTTATTTGAAAATCTTTGTCCATCATTGTAATTATTTGTGTATTTACTTAAGAAGCTTATGTTACTGATCTTCACCTTTTTTGTTGGGCAAATTTGGTTATATTAATCATTCATAATTCATGGCCTCTAGAACAACAAACTAATTGCTACAATTCCTAATTTCTCAAGAAGGAATCCCTGATTTGCCTTTGGTAGTGAAACAACAATCAATAAACCCTCATCTCCTCCCTTATTTTGGAATTTAGCAATACTTCAACAACTAAATAAGCCCCACACTCTTTCATCCAATCAAAGAAACCAAATGATGATCAAAACGGAGAAGCTAATAAACCCCAATCACATAACATATTAAAAAGATGGGTTATTTAGCTTCTAGACCCGAAATAATGACCTCAAATTGGGCTAACCCACTATGATTGTCATTTTTAGCTTTTAAACCCTAGAACACCCCGGAAGTCGCTCTCCGAGATGAAAATAATATGAAGTACCAGAAATACCCCTACCTTTGCCACACACACAGAAAAGAAAGATGAAGTGATTGTTATCATCATTAACGAAAACAACGAAGGCAAAGAAGCGAGGTTTGATGGTTTTATCGATCATTCTAAAATCGAGCTCACAATTCGATTCTCCCTCCAAACCCTTTTAAAATCGAGTCCACAATTCGATTCTAAAAGCGAGGGTCGATGGTTTCACCGAGTTAGGAGATGATGATGATGATTTTGGAAGGTGATAGATGATTTGTGGAAGATGAAAGCCAAGTTTTTGAGGGTTTGAAGTTTTGAAAGCATAAGTTTTTGGGTTTGTTGGAATATTTTGGGATTTTTTTTTTGGATTTTTTTGTGATGATGTTGGTTGTTGTTGATGATGATGAACTTTTGGAAGATGAAAGCTAAGTTTTTGAGGGTTTGAAGTTTTGAAAGCATAAGTTTTTGGATATGTTAAATTTTTGGGAGGTTTTTTGTGATGATGCTGGTTGTTGTTGAATGTTGATGATGATGTTGTTAATGGATTTATGTTTTAATTTAGTTTTGATTTTTGTTTTGTTTCGTAATTTATGTATTACTTTAGTTTTTGGGTTTGTTAGATTTTTTGGGGGATTTCTTTTTTGGATTTTTTTTGTAATGATGTTGGTTGTTGTTGATGATGACTTTTGGAAGATGAAAGCCAAGTTTTTGAGGGTTTGATGTTTTGAAAACATAAGTTTTTGGGTATGTTAAATTTTTTATGGGTTTTTTTGTTGGGATTTTTTGTGATGATGTTGGTTGTTGTTGACGATGATGACTTTTGGAAGATGAAAGCCAAGTTTTTGAGGGTTAATTTGAAGTTTTGAAAGCATAAGTTTTGGGGTATGTTAAATTTTTTTGGGGTTTTTTTGTGATGAATTTGGTTGTTGTTGAATGTTGATGATGATGTTGTTAATGAATTTCTGTTTTAATTTAGCTTTGATTTTTGTTTTGTTTCGTAATTTATGTATTACTTTAGTTTCAGAGCTTCAATGAAAGGAAAATAAGATGAAAATAGTAATTTTGGTATTTTAACAAAAGCTAATAGCTCCGGGGTGTTTTAGGGTCTAAAAGCTAAAAATGATAATCATAAGGGGTTAGCCCAATTCGTGGTCATTCTTTTAGGTCTAAACCCTAAAAAGAACTCAAATTTACAGAAAACGTGAACAATCAAATCATAGAGTTTTACGTGTTTGAACTAATCTGAAGGACCCGTATCATATATTAAAATCCAATTTAGTAAACCCAAGATGAAATTCATAAAGAAGTGAAGAAATCTCTCACGTCTTTTCAGTAGTTAGGTAGTTACTTGTGTATTACAGAGAAAAGAAAAGTTTAGGGACAGAGAAAAAAACTGTTGTGTTTCCCAAATTAAAAAAAGTATACTTCTTTCATATTTGTTTAAAATGTGTGATGCCAATAACTGAGTTTAAAGGTAAACATGTGTCACTGCATTTAAGGCCGGTGATAGGGCAAAGCAACCAAAGCCGTCGCTTTGGGCCTCATGTTCCGGAGAGGCCTCAAAAATATATTCATCGATAGAAAGCTTTTCTTATTTTAATGCTGAGAAATTACTCAATGCAAATTAATCCCAAATTGGCACTGATAACCCTTTAAGTTAAGCAACAAATAGGGATATATAGTAAAATTCTGTTTTTTCTCTTATCTCATCCCTCAAATCCCTGCCCCAACCTCTCCCTCAAATATTTATCACGATCTCACAATATTCTTCATTTCCTAAATTATGGCAGCATAAACATATCTTCCTCAATTTGCCTTTTTTTTTTTTATTAGATTGTTAGCTTTTAATACAAAAAGAGCCCACATTTAGAATTCGCTTAGGGCCTCCAAAACCCTAGCATGACTGCATTTAGAGAAGGAGCAGAGCATGATTCTCTCCACCACACGAAAGTTTTAATAAAAGACTTACGACGCATAGAAACTGATTATGATTTGTAAATGAAGGCAAGAGATTTAGATATGGTAATAACTGACACAAAAGTTATTGTTCCTAACTCACGATTTAGTCATTTATAAGAGCATACAAATCATATACTATTTCATTTCTATACAATGTAAATCGAATGAATATTAATGTGTGACAATTTGTGAATTTCAACTTTAGACGTATCTTAACTTCTCTAGCTTTGAAATCAAGATGTAGCAACGCCAAAGATTAATAGGTCAAGCATCTGAAACTTGTGTCGAGTCGCAAGCCTGGAAGCCGAAACTCCAAGTCGATTTAGTTAGCCACAAACAAGCAACAATCAAATAAATACACAATACACAATACACAAGTTTAAGGTGGTTCAGCAAATTGCCTACGTCCACCGTACAAGAGAGAGAGAGTTTTAATCAAGATCCTAGGTTACAATCTCTACCATCAATTTGAGGTTTCTTTCTCAATAACACCTCTTCAATAGATCTCACCAAATGATTGGCTCTAAAAGAACCTAAGTCCCCATTTATATACTAGGGGAACATAGTTACAATCGCTCAAATCTCGAGGCAAGTCAAGGGTTCCAAACAAATCTCAAAATATAATTTTTCCGAAGTCTATTCGAATAGACTATTTGTATTCGAACAAAACCCATTTTTATTCGAACAAAATGTGTTCGGTCTGTTCTGTTCGAACAGAAAACATAGCATCTCACATCAACTTGAAGCATTGCCATATACTCATATGTGGGGCGTGAGAAGAAAAAGTTATAAGCCTACTTAAGGCATTGGAGGATTCTTGCTACTATTGCGAAGAATGCCTAAAGTAGATTGACGGAGTTTCCTCTACGAGCCCGGAACTAGATCGATCTTCATATATTTATTTACGCCAAGGGCTTTTGTATGATAGGAAGGAACTTCATGTCTCGTAACCCTCTCTCCAGATGAATAGCAACAACAAACAAATTGTAAACTCAACCACCATTTCTTTAGATACTTGGTGATGGTAGTTTACTTGTTAAGTGGGGCAACTAATGAGAATCCATGATTGAACACATTAAAGGTGACTAATCATACTTGGTCTTAAGCTGGTCAATTAAAATCCCAAATAATTCATCATAACATGTGACTTCCACAAATGAAAAGAGATTAAAGTTTGTAAGACCAAGAGAAATACAATTTACATCAAAAGCACCCACAGAAAACACTTTTTTCTTCACAATGCTTATTTAAAACCCGAATATAGCCATCCCAAGATACTCTTCTAGTCCTCCTTTGTACGAATGTTTGAATATTAAACCAGCCGCGTGGTGCTTTTAAAATTATATTCAATCAGTCATTGATGTTAACATGCATAACCGTGTTGCTGCGCCCCAAGTCACAATCTACCGACGACTAGTAAGAGAAAGAAAACAAGTAAACATTGCTGTATTATATAGGCTAACCCACAATTTCATTCTAAATAAACACAGCTTAAAGAGACTAAATATACAGGTCTGAATGCCAATAAAAGAACATATATTTACTCATATATATGGTTGTTGGAAGGCAGAGGGAGAGGTTCATCTCCAAGGGAAGTCCACCTCAGTACTTCACTTCTGTCTTCCCCTAAATCTCTGTCTCTTTCACTCTAATTCTCTCATTTGAAAAAAAAAAGTATCTTGGATTCTTCTCCAGATTATTTCCATCTTTCCAGGAAGAAAATACTATGATACACATTAATTTAAACAATTAAAAGTAAACATTGTTTACCAATCTATTGCTTCCTTATGGCAGCTTTTGCTTCTTTTCTTGTTTATGATGTTGTTGTTCTTGTAGCTGTACTTGTTTTTGCTTTTGTTTGATTAGAAGTTGCCCGTAAAGGAGCTCGTTCCACGTGTCGGGTACTCCAGGTAGACACCAATGGCTGCAGTCTTGGTACATATTGGGGTCTTTTCTTTCCTCTTTGGTCATCTGTTTTCGGTAGACTGACGGGTGGGCATCTTTCCGATAGTCAGTCATTCTTGTGATATTCAAGTAGTGGACGGGCGTTTTCATTCCTTTCAATACTGACTCCAAAACTCGCATCTTTGAGGGATAAGCCATTAGATATGTTTCGTTCCTGATTGGGTCTGTCTCACTATCACATTGCCCACCAGAATTCCACTGTCCACCACTGAAAAATGCAAAAACTATGTTGTCAGTGCCCTTTGGACCATAAAACTAAGATACCGGGTATTGTAATTTACGGTGTTCTTGATTAAAATTTACCTGAAATGAGAAGCAGAGTACCCCCTAAAGAAGACCGAAGTCTTGTTGGGATTTATATTCGCATCAACCCATCTTGCCCATGTTGTTAAAGCTTTTCGATATGCCTCGATAACATTCAAATCTTTGTAGACATGGCTACCTTCTTGGTAATAATCCTTTCTGTAAATTAATTTGTAGGTTTAGCTTCTGATAACGGAAACTTCAATCACAAGTAAAGTAAAAATGAGAGAGATTGCTGTGATACCCTTTGGAGGTCTTCTCATGAGTCCACCAGTGTCCAGTATTGAAGACAACAATATCTGCATTTTTGTACTTAGCGGAAGATGGCTCAACTAAATCAAGACGTAGCGTTTCCTTGTTTTTTCCGTTCTTGTCTGGCACTTCCCATTCTTGTACCAGGAAAGGAGATCGACAGAACTCGACAGAGCAGTTGTAGTCCTAATAATGCCATTGATTCACAAATCATTAAAAATTTCAAATAAATGAATTTAAATGAATCTCAAGATCAGAGAAAAAAAATGCCTACTTTGAATTTGAACAAGTAAGATCCTTCGGTTTTAAATTCACGACGACCAGAAGCTTCAAAGACCTTGCTTTTATCTTTCACTGCACTTCGAAGAATGCAAATCAAAGACTCCCACATGTTTCTATTCAAAGAGTCACCAACGAAGACTAATCGCTTCCCTCGCAACACTTCCAACATGTCTTTTCCGTTCAACCTGCAATCCAGTAATTCATCAAATTTCATTACTATTTTTCGAACAAAATTAAGTATTATCATGCAGACAGACAATACCAATAACATAAAAAGATTGAAAACCAAAAGGCTCCTTAGTTTCAGTCGATTCAAACACACCCAAACCTTAAAAACAATTCATACCTATTTCACCTTAAATCAAAAAGTTCATCAATTTACGAGATTTGTATACCTTAAAAACAACCAGACCTCGAAATAATTCTTAAAAGAGTGGTATAAATGCCCCTAGAATTTTAGAAACCACCCCAATTTCATCTATTTCAGTGAAATTAAGATTTCCACACCACCACATTAGTAAAAAAAATGCACCTTGAATCCGAGCAATCCAATATCACCAATTCGAGTGGATTTCGTATAAGCCCAAAACACCAAAACAGTCCTAAATGGTAATTCTTAATAGGATTCAACACAATTCATAGCTTCAAACATTAACGCCAACAACAAAATCTAAATAAAATTGTACCTTTATTCAGAAAATATTTCAAAATCGCCAAATTTAGTAATTTAATCACAGCCCAAACCTCAAGATTTAGATTAAAAAAGGAAAAAACATAAGAATGTGTATTGAATTAGTATATTACAACCAAACCCAGATCCCATTTTCATGCAAAACTATATAATCAATAAAAAAATCCTCAATTTCAATAGAATTAAATTGTAAAAAATGTACCTTGGGATGTTACAACCATTGGGTTGCCATCTAAGTTTCTGAAAATCATCATCAACTCTCCCATTCCGAAAACAATTAAACGATTCATCGATATGAGGACACGACCCCGGTGGATACAATGGGTATGATTCATCCTTCACCCATCTCCCTACAAATACATCACAATGCATCAAAGCATCCAAAGAAGACACCTCAACATCACCACCCTTTGTTTTCTTCTTAAAATCTCATCTTTAGTAGTATTAGAAGTAGTAGAATTACTAGTACCATTGGTCTTCTTTAACAAAGAAGAAGTGTAATTTGATACCCTTTGTGGGAGAGATCCCACTTGTGCATGTGCATCACTGATTGTATCATTTGGTGTTGTGGGGTTGTTTGTGTTATTGTTTAAAGATCTGTGTGTGATGTTGGGGTTGGTTTGAAACAGAGGAGTAGTATGAGATGAGTTTGGGAAGAAATAAGAGAAGAGAGAGGAGAATTGAGATCTATAAGTTGATGTTGATATTGATGATGAAGAGGAGGTGAAGATGTTGGTGTACCAAGGTGAAGAAGGGTTTGTAGTTGTAGGAGTAAAAGCAAGAAAAGCTGTAAGAGCAAAGAAAGTAAACATGAAACCATAAGCAAATAACATTGTTTTCTTTCTGGTTTTGATAATGGAGGACAGTTTTTTGAGTTCTGTGATGAGGTTTGCTCCTCCACCGACACAGGGAGCTGTTTTGCTGTTTCTGCCATTGTTGATCCCTACAGAGAGAGTGCTTTTTATGAGAGAGAGAGGTGTTGTGCTTGTGGGTGATGAGTGGATGAAGAGTGATAAATGCAATAAAAGTCCTTACTTTCTCTCTCTCTTTTGGAGAAGAAAGAGATGAAATGAGAAAAGCCGGTTGTTCATTTGGGAAAGGCAGGATGAAATAGACACTTGGCTTACCCTTGTTATCTTCTTTATTTACCAAAATGACACTAAAAATAAGGATGTTCGGAATCCGGTTTCGATTGGGATCGACTGGTCTCCATGATTCGAACGATACTTGGAGACCATATGATTGTAAGAGTAGAGGTCTGGAGTTCGATAAAACGTCCTATGGGGATCATTCGTCAGAATTTGCCCCAACTTGCCTGGCGTGTGTCTGCAGGGATTTCATGGATTAGTTAGGCAAATGGTGATAAATTATGAAGCCCAATCGCCTTTGAATCAGCTTTGCAGCAATGTGCCTTAGTATGGTACCCGTCTGTTCAGATAGCGAGACGAGCCATTAGCCAATCTTACAACCAATAAGCATATATACACACATTCATCTAACATCTACTGATCTACCTGCCAGTCACGAAGCAGAGAATTTTCACTTGCCCATACTTGCCGAAGACCCCATTGTTGATCCCAATCCAAGTCCACAACAATCTTAACCACAGTGGTAAAACTGTAAATCTTCAGAAGTAACTAATAAAAGTACCATTCTACCCTCTTCGCACCATAATCAGAGCCACAACAAACGTGTGTGACTGACAGTACTCGGTAAAGGCAGACCAACAGAATTTGTAACCAACACTGTGAATATTTATTGTTTAATTACCAAATAACTGTGTGTTAAATAAAATTTGGTGAGATTAAAATCTCAAATTAAGCTAAATCTTTGGGATTTGTTTGACTCTAATCTCCTGTAGTTTGTTGATACATTTTGACTTTCTACGACTCCGACTCTAACCCAATTGTACGGCTAAATAAAATTAAAGTCGTTCTCAGGGGTCGTGGGTGACCTTTTTGGCTTTTGGTAATGTTCGCAAACAACTTGGACTTGGTCTCGGACAACTGCCACTACATGTGATTATAAGTCATCACCATATGCCGTACTGTCGACTGAGTCGTACAAGTGACTATTGTCCACTGACTCCTTTACAAAATAACTTAAGGATTTGTCGTTGAGAAAGCATGTAAGTTAATATGGTAAGTACTTTTATCTTATAAGTTAGAAAGACTATAAAAAAAAAGATTTACTAGAAAGTAATAAAGCTTGAAATATGAGGGAGAGTGGCTTTGAGTTGGAGATATAAACTTTTTTGTTGGCTAATAATTTTTGTTGTTTTTTGACTTAAAATAAGTAGCTTATTTTTATTATCCAAATTTACTTATTTGGCTTTTGACTTAATTAAGTAGAAAAGTACCTTATATTGGGGTATCCAACACCCTCTAAACATGGGAGCGTTAAGACTAGTTGATGTCAACACTTTTCCCCGCTCTAATAGTGCCTATGACATCTGTAGGTTTCAAATTCTTCTAGGGAGCAGTGCTCATACTAAGATTTGGATAGACAAACAAAGAGTTGTGTGCCTCTGTTGAGATGTATAGTCCGACATCGAGTGCAATTGAACCAATTAGTGGAAGTAGCCCTAGGATCTTCTACTATTGGATGGTGCAGTGCAGGGCTTCTTGAAG
>JACGCM010001565.1:0-82060 GCA_014058105.1 Kingdonia uniflora | reverse complement strand
ACATCTCCTACTTATTTGAAAACTGACTAATAGTGGAGCATAGAATTTCATCATGCCTACAGTCGGAGGAATTGAAGAAGCAAGCTAAGTGGTTATGCTGGCATCGCACTGGGTCTCGCTTTTTTGGTATCTTCTGAAATAAATTCGTCGTTATTTTTTGAATGTGTAGTATTTCCAGAGTTAGTATGATATTTGTGATCGCAAGATCCTCGTATTAATACTCCTCCCATTTTTTATAAAAGTTCCGAACCTTTTAAATAGTTATCCCATCTGATTTATGGGGATCCTGCACTTATCCTTTATATCCGGAGCCCTTATTTTGTGACTTTTATTGATGAGTTCCATATGATGTTGTTATCCCTAATCCCAAAACTTGACGGTCTTTGAAGTATTTAAAAAAATTTCAGATGGTTTTGACCTAATCTACGGAAGGATACAAGTGTACAATCTGATAAGTGGAGGCGAATTTACTAGTAATGATATACAGAGTTCTTGACAAATACTGCATTCGACATCAACCTCTAATGTTTAACCCCAAATGGGGTCGCTGAACGAATGATAGACACTGGTAGAAGTTGTTCAAGGCCTCTCTTTTGGAATGATATGCCATTAATTAGTGGGGAGAAACGTTAAATTAGCTGTTCCTACTGATAAACCGCACACCATCTAGGGTCGTTTACTTTCAGACCCCCGTCCAAAAACTTCATGTCTTATCACCAGCCTGCGGTCAACCTAGAGCCCGTGGGTTTGTTGGATTTGTTGTCTTTGTTCATATACCTAAAAAAACATCACGAGGAAAATGTATCATTGTGCTCGAAAGTTGGGTGTGTTTCTTGATATGTTAATGTTAAAAAGGCTGATCGTTTTTATGATCCGTGGAGGAAGGTGTATATCTCTTTGGATGTTTCTTTCGGATTGGCGAACATATTTGTGGGTCTTCCCTTCAGGGGGAGAAACAGATGATGGTGAGAAGTTGCCTATTATTGGGATATTTCAGGACTAGAGGATTTGACTATTGTGAACAGGCTGTACAACTGATTAAATTAAAAGAAAGTGAGCAAACAGATGACAGGGGGAGATCAGGTATGAAGATAAACTTCCTATTACTTGAGAGTACAGACGACCGAGACTCAAGCTGAAGTAGTAGCAGTTGGCTCGTGTCCTCCAACATTCTAACAGATCTACGAACACTGGCCGAAGAATTCGAACCGCAGGTAATGAACCTAATCCTAGCATTGTTAATGATAATCAACCTAGACGTCAGAAAGGCCTACTAAAGGTATTCCAAATCTAACTTATGAACGCAGATAGAATTATAAGCTAAATACCCCTTTCTATTATGTTCCACCCCTAGGTTGGCTAGTCTTTAGAGGTACTACTATGAACAATGATCATCTGTATCTATTCTTAGTAATTTACGAAAGCCTATAAGATCTACAATGGAAGAAAGCGGGAATGAATAAAAAACAAATAGTGAATGTATTACTAATAATCTACTTGGGAACTTGTTTGGAAACCCCCACGAATCTCGTATTGGTGTGTGTCCGTTGGATCTTTATTGTAAAAATGAATTCCATGGAAGTTAGAAGTATACAGCCTGACTATTTGGCCAAAGGGTATCGAAGACGTATGGTAAGGATTACGGGAAATCCTTCCCCCATTGGCGAAAGATAAACACTATTCGTGACGCATTTCTCTTACAGCCAATCAAGTTGACCATTCAAATTTTTGCGTGATATGCATTTCTCTCAAGGGAGACTTAGAAGAAGAAGTTTACATGGAGATACCACCTGGAGTCAGAATTCTGAAGGAGGAAATTTCCAAATGAAGCAGGCATGCACTGGTTCAACATCACCACGAGCTTGGTTTGGACAGTTTTTTAAAAGTCTGAAGGCATTTAGATATAGGACACATTGAATATAATCATACCTTGGTTTATAAAACGAGTCAGGCAAGCGTACGCTCCTTAATGTTTATTTGATGATGATGGGTTGTACTGGAATCGACTCAGTAAAAAATGGAGGCACTAAGAACTATTTGTCACAGGTAATTTGAGATGAAGGCTTTGGATAGTTAAATACGTCTTTAAGGCATTGAAGTATGCAAGATCAGTCAAGGTAGTCATGTCCTCAACGAAAGATATATTCGACCTTCTTGCAAAACTGCGGAACTTGATTGCAAACCGTTATATACAAACCGATTGAAGCGAATCCTCACTTGGAATTTTCCCGACAAGGCCATGGACAAAGGAAGTACACGCTTAGTGCAAAGACTAATTATCTCTCCCATACTCGACCGATATTGCATATGTCATTAGCGCGTACTCAAGTCATGCTACCTAAGTGAGGCACATATTAAATGCGGTTCTTTCGAATTCAAGTTACTTAAAGAAATCTCCGTGCAAAGTCTCCTATTCTGGAAATGGTGTTGATAGGAATTAATATGATGCGATCGATGCAGATTAGCGGATCATATGACAACAGGGAGTTCAACCTCAGCTATGTTACGTTTGATTGAACTTTGGTGACATTTAGAGCTAAAACAGAACGGTTGTTGCTAGATTCCAGTAACAATTTGAGTTTCGAGGTATGGCTCATGGATGATTTGAAGCTACTATGATCAAACTATATGAATGATCTTTGGCTTTAAACTCATGAAACAATTGATCTACATTGGACAATAAAGTAGCGATTATGATTGCACACAATCCAATTCAACATGACCGATCAACATGCTGAAGTGATCGTTTCGTTATGAGAAAAAATATTGACAGAAACTTGTGCATATGTTTTTTTTATTCGGGAAGTCAATATCAAACTTGCAATTTCGACGAAAGGGGTTTGTGACGAATAGTTAACGAAGGATTGACAAAGCTGGACACGATTGACATCTATTCTCCCTTTGAGGGGAGTGTTGAATTATAAATATACTAATCTTGCTACTACACATAGTCCCACCTGGGTCTAGTAAATTTACCTGATTATTTCTACTATAGAAAGAGGAGGTTAATGTATCTAATAAATCAATTCGCAGAGTAATAAAATCTTCTCATTATTTATTCAAACCTACATGGTTTGCAACGGTCCTTTGAAACTCCTAACAAAGCCCAGTAGGCTTTGGGTTATGGGAGATTGTTTAGTTGGTTTGGATCCTATTCAATAGGGTTTCTTTTTTTGGTATTAATACCAGTTGTCATCTCCCCTTTCCAATAGTAATTCTCTCTCTCAATTGCTCTCCAAATATTACTATAACCAGTATTATCCTTACATGAGCTAAGAAACACAAGTTGATGAATGTGAATGGCTACGAATGATATCATCAACCAAGAGCACCAGTTCCGGAATAACACATAATTACAAGCAAATATAGTAACCACTAAAAAGAAAAAATACAATAAAAGGCGCATTTTCATAAGCATTCTTAGTTTTAAAGATAGATTATATAGAGTTACCCAATTTAATTATTCTAGTTCCCAATTGCACAACACTAAAGTTGCCAAAATCCCCCATTACTACAACTACAATTTTACCCAATCAAACCCAAATCCTTCCATCTCGAAGAAACAAACCATCAAACGAGCCATACGCTCCTGCCATGCACTAGATACAGGACCGCCCATTACTCCGCGAAATATTTCGGTTCTCCAACTCAAATATGCACAAGTACTCTTTACCCAAGCCCTTCACCCCACATCGTTCAACCACTTTTTCATTATACCTTCCTTCAGCCAAACCCCGAAGTTTCGTGAGTCCTGGCAACCGTCATTTATATCGTCCTTCAAGCTTGATGATATAGCGTTTTCGATACCACACACCCACAAACCCTATAGCTTGTCTGTCTCTTAGGAAATCCTCAAGGCAGCAGGGAGTCCTCCACCGAAATAGCGATTTGGAATATGAAGACACTTCTGCCTACACAGAGTTGTAAGATTGCCAGGGGTTTGTTTGGGGTTGGAACCTGTTTGTTTGGCTGCCTCCCTGATTCCAAACCCACACGTGAGTTGTGGAGTTCGTGGGTGTGACATCTTTATTTCAACGATCTTGTTCAGCACTAAGCACCGTGGTGCTACCGGTAGTAGAGTGATGGGTCGTTGTTTGTTTGAAAGTTTACATCATAGACTTGCTTTTCGGGGCGAATATTTATCGTGAGATGTTGATGATGTAACATGGTTGAAGAGTTGAGACCTGGGAGTAGATTGAGAAATATGTAGAGGATTAGACGATTGTAATACGAGGTCGAGGCAAATTTGAATGTGTCCTGCCTTGAATATGGAGAGACTATACTTTCTGAGGATTGCTGTACTTATAGTAGAACGTACTTCCCATGATCTATTAGACATGAGGGCTACGGCACTTACCGCTTATCTCACAGACTACTGATTGCTCGTGAGTGACCTAGAAAATAATGGCTTATATCACCCCGTGATAATGAGGCACGCGTGAATCCCCGGATCTGAACTGGAGTCTGAACAACTGAATGGTGAGACAGAAGGCAGGTACGAATTGAACTGAAGCCTTGGCAACTACAATAGAAATGAGTGTTAAGCTCGAGGTGTGGCTCGAACACTCTTTAAGAACAATTTCTCCGAGATCTGCCCAAATGTCCGCCCGGCAATGCAACTGATCATTGTGTTCCCTTGGATAACAGCAACAAATTCTATAATGCGGGCAGAGATACTAATCACGCATGTACTTTGGTCGCACCACCAATATCTCACGAAGGCAGAGCAAGAGGGGAGAATTGAAATACGAGGGAGAGAGATCAGCTGTGTTTTTTCGATTCTGAAACAGTGGGGAGCTCATTCCCTTTTATAGTCAAATTCTACAACGGCTAGTAATAAATATGAGCAAAACAGTTTTTGTAAGTTATGAAATAAATATAACTGTTACGAAATAAATATGGGCAGGAGTTACAAAATGTTTTGTCCGTTACAGGAGTTACAAAGTTAATTAAAATATAGCCGTTGACTCAACTCGAATTAACTCAGCTCAATTGACTTAGCTCGAATCAACCTTCTGGGATCTCCAAGTCGATTTCTATCATAACTCCTTCGAACGTCACCTGATAATGAAAGATCACACCTTTACACCCTCCTCCAAACTCAGTGGGGATCTTGCACTCTGAGTTTGGTTCATAGAAGCCAAAACCGATCTGTCATAAGCACTTTGTTGATCTCGTCAACAATTTGATCTTTTGTAGAGAAGACCCTCACATTCAAATCTTTACTTGTCATCAAATATGTTGTGCCAATATTATCATACTAGGGCAGTACTCAAATTTGAATAAGCACATCCAACAATTCCGTGATTTACTTGGATTGTACTCAAATCTCAACCATATTCTATGCCGTCTGTTCACAACAAGTCTACAGGGAGAACCGCTACGGTGGTTCCATTCTCTACCTGAAGATTCCATCCTCACATTCGATCAACTACAAAAAAAATAAAAATTGTCAAGACTTATGCTCACAATAAAGACAAAAGAAGAGAATTTACATTATCTAATTAGTCTAAAACAATCACAAGGAAAAAAACTCGAGGTCTTTGCAAAGAAGTTTTTGGAGCTCACCCGAAAAATGGATAATCTCGATCAGAAAACAGTCGTGACTGCTTTTACAAATGCGTTGCAACTTATCTCTTCTTAAACAAACCTGCGACCTTGGAGGATATGACCGCCAAAGTCAATAGTATGTCGACCTGGAAAAGATGATGACCGAAATGCATAAATCTACTAAATTCGTTTTATCCACTAAAGGTTCAAACGCATAATGCAACAGTGAACCAAAAGAGGACCAGGGTGATCAAAGCGCTCCAAGGCAAACACAGACAAACCTTAGAAAGGCAACTTACTTCCCAAGCCGGTCCTCCCCAGGATGAATGTCCGTATTACTTGAATATTTCTCATTCCATCAAAAGATAAGTTCTATCACATATCTCAACCGCTGGAACCGATTGAAGGCATACCATATTGCATGCATCACAAGGTAAATCATCATGAAACTGACAGTTGTTATACTTTACAGAGGTTGCTATAATATATTTTCAAAGACGGGAGAATGCACGAGTACATTATCGACCTGGAATAATGCAAGAATGGTAGCTACAAGACGCAGGTCGAAATAGTCCAGGTCAAAGATCAACCTGAGGAGAAGCACTTGTACCATATGTACCACAACAACATGATCGAGATTCATTAAATTACCAACTCTTACAGATTTAAACGTAGGAGGTTGTCAGAGTGCTGCGATCTCACACCTCAAGATAAAGAAGCTAAACTTCTTCATTAATCAAACAATCGACGACTTAAGATTTCATTTGAGGATTGCGATATCAGTCACGTCAAGTTTCTTCATCGTGATGCTGATCCAGGAGGATCTGAATGAGTTTTTAGACTTTTTTTAAAGTCTATTCGAACAGACTTTTAGTATGTCGAATACACCCCTTTGTATTCGAATAAACTTTTCTTGATATTCGAATAAACCAAGTTCTGAGTGTTCTGTTCGAACAAACTTTTCTTCTGATCGAATATATATTTTTTTCTGTTTGAACAGAAACTTGTTCTGTTCGAACAGATGCGCGATTCAACCTATTTCTTTAGGCGTTTAAGGGCATATTCGTTATATTTTGTAACTAGGAACTTGCAACCCTTATAAAAGGGGTAAGGCTAGATAAGAGAAGATGATTTTAGATGTTAGATCAATCAAAGTTTTGAGAGAGAGACTTAGGGATTGAGAGTAATTCAATTGTAATTAATTTTAATTAAGCAATTGAAGCTCTAGAGAGATTATTCCCAACCAATTAGTTTGTTCTTCGTACAATTATTCATTTTTAGGGTTTCTCTATTCGTATTATGGATTAAGTGGTATCAGTTTTTCAGTTACGATTCTTGGGGGTTGATTGTGGTTTATGGTCTCTACACGTGACCGTCTCAAGCAAACGAAGAAGAAGCTAGTGAGTCCGTTGAAGATTCCCCGCAAACCTAATTCGAAAAAGAATGACAATTTGGAGATAGGCGATTCCGCATATCGACTCACAACTTCGGAAACGAAAGTTTCCAATCTAACTACTACTCTAGGGGAGTTGGTAGAACAATTGCGTCTCACGAACCTAACGAAGATTTCCGCTTCGGTGAAACGGCGAGGCCGCTCAAAGAAAAAAATGGTTATGTAGGGAGATGGTGAAGAGGGTACTGAGGAGATGGTGACGAGGGTACTGAGGAGATAGATATCAATTCTAGTGATGTCGAATCTGTTAAGGAACGATCGGGTATTGGTAAATCATCGAATCCTATACGTAATCTTCGTATCAATTTTAAGATTGAAATTCCGATATTCGACGGTTCAATCGATGCCGAGATATTAGATAATTGGCTAGATATGTTATAAACTTATTTTTCCGTTTACGAATACTCCAATGCTCAGAAAATATGTTTTTCTATGTTGAAATTCGTAAGTCATGCTCTCACATGGTGAAAATCTTATCGGAAGCGCCACGATGTAGGAAGTTTGAGTTAGAAAGAACTCAAGGTATTAGTGCGAAATAATTTTATCCGATTGGGTATGAGCAAGAGAAAGTGTATAAATGACACAATTTGCGCCAAAAGTTTGAGCAATCCGTACAGGAGTACACTACTACGGCGTTTCATAACCAAGCTTTGGTTTTGGACATTGATGTGGACGAGTATGAGGTGTTCATGAAGTACACGGGGTTTGTCGAAGTTCATTAGAAGAGAGTTGATGCTCTTTACTGTGGCCAATATCGAGGACACTACTGTAAATGCAATTGTTATTAAAGGCAAATACTTGAAGAGTAACAAAGAATATGACAAAAACAAGTCGGGGTACATGTCTAGTTAGAAAAACGAGCATAAGAGAGAGTCCAAAGGAGATGGGTATTCGTCCAAGGAAAATTATTACAATCATTATAAGGCGAGTGGGCATATTTCAGATAGATGTTGGAAACTTCCCCTGAAGCTTAGGCCGAAGGAGGAGAAGAGCAAGAAAGAGAGATGCACTAGCCGCATAGGTTGTTGACCTCCCGGATTTAGATAAACCGAATCCTAAGCTTACACTTATGTTTCAACCGGATTTTACGACTTTTATAGCACAAAGATCACGAGCTTACTGCTTCCCATGAAATGACGCATTCATCAGAAAATGGCAAAATGACAACAATCCTTGTTGATTACTGTAGAAATACACCCATTTTTGCTGTAATTCAGTGTTCTGGATGGAAAGACAAAGAAAGAAAATGACAATTCTTAAGATTGAATCCTGAAATCCTAGGTCCGTTAGTACATAAACGAGCGTGTATTTTTATTTCGTCCTATACAGTCCCTAATATATTGGATACACCACGATCATAATATTCATAACACAGACATATCTAGTGATCCATTTAGTCATTGACAGTCTGCTCAAAAATTGCCAAAACACTATTAGCAGATCTGGAGAACGACGATTTACCCTCTAACGGTAAATCGCCAACAGACTAGTTTTCATCTCTATTTTACTTGAAATCTCCATTCAAACCAAGCGTTCGGGATTGTCTTTGACAATATACCTACTCTCATATCACCCTTCTCAATGGTTTTGTTGCATTCCTTGCACAAAGCTCGTTTGGACGTTGAATACTCAATAACAAGGTTACAAATAGACATTGGAGCTGTAATGGAGGATTATCTAGTCTAGGTTTGTTGTGAGTGAGAACAAATTACTTCAATTTGGATAAAATTGGGGGTTTATTAGGACATGAAAGAGACTACGTATGGTGTATTTTGTGAAAAACGTTCAAGATATAGTTTCGGGTCTGGGTTAACCCGGGAATTTTCCCACCATATTGCCACACGCGCGAGACTCTCTCTACTTGTCCAGGTGCTGCTCGGGTAGTCGTAAACTTAGAGCATCACCGGTGTCAAGATCATTTGAAAAACCACCTCAAAGGAGACTAGACCCTCGCTAGAAGAGGTATCGGGATCCTAATAGAGACCCAAGTCCAATAATAAAAGAGTGATTGTGGTGTTAGAATGCCTAAAAACCGACCTTGGATGTCACTTAGGAGTTGCGGCAGATTCAACAATTAAAGTGATTAATTGCTACTACAATTGTTTTCTTCTAGAGTGTCGCTTTGGACTGCTGAGAGTCTCACTTTGTTTTTGTAACATAGAGGTGGCTTTCTCTAAGGGATTTCACCATTTGTTCGGTGATGCTCATAGGGAAAATTTCATTCTAGCTAATGTGCATATGTTTTAGATTGTCTCGTAGAAACTAAATTTCTGGCAGGACATAAACAACTCCACTGTGGTGGAGATATTCATTCTCCACGTCTTCATAATTTCTCATATGATGTGGCAAAAATCATACCAACAAGTTTTTTTCTTTTTTTTTTGCTAAGCAAGCTGGGGTTAAGGCAGACTCGGACCAGGAATTAATAACAATGAAAAAGAGGGATTACAATCTAGGATGCACTTTTCCCCTAGCATCCTCCTTCGTAATTCTATACAAAGGTTGGGGCATCCAGCTAGGGGATATTACAATTTCACCTAAAGGAATAGCTATGTCATGAGAATAAATCTCGGCTGTTGATCACCCTACCCTACACATGTTGAGAAAAATATATGTTTTAGTTTATAACACAGCCGTTAGATCATGAGTGTTATTTACTCAACTCTCGCAATTTTTTTAATCCTAAAATACCCCCATTTCGTATATACCAAATCTCATCCAAAATAGGCATCTCAATCGTAATTAGGTTATGAAATAAGGGGTATTTTTAAAAATTCAGCCCATAACTTTTTGTATATACGAAATTAGGGGTAGATTGGGAATTCTAAATACGAAATCAGGGTCATTTCTGTAAATCTTCTGCTAAACATATCGTCTCTCCCAACGAACTGAAACTCCTATCTTCCAAACCCACCGAAACTTCTCTCTCCTCTTTTCCAAACCAAACCCACCAAGCTCCCCTCTCCTCTCTTCTAAACCATACGGTGATACTCGGTGTGCAAGAACGATCAGCTAGACACTCTCCAGTTCAAATAGTACCTCTGCTCAGTGATTCCATTTTGTTTTCTAGGGTTTTGTTTTATCAAAGTTTTCGAAATCAGATCAACTGATGTAATCACCACTAAACTCTTCTCTTCCAAAGCAAACCCACCAAACTCCTCTCTTCCAAACCCTAGCTTGTAAAGTGGATTGCTGAATTCGAGAACATCACAATTTTGTTGGGAATTGTTTCTTATGTTTGATTGGAGAGCCCACAAAATACAAGTGAGATATCAAACCCTATTACCCCTTTTATTGCTAATATATAACCCTCTCCCAGTCTCTCTGTAATCTCTGCCTATCTTTCAGTATCAAATTTCAAGAGCAACAGGTAATGGTGATATATTTCGTTTTACGCAAAGTTTGTAATTTTTACTTTAATTGTAAATAAAAAAAGTATTGAATTTCTTGTTTCAATAGAATTGGAGCAAAATGCACAAATCTAACACAGAGAGCGGAGAGCTTATATTGGTATATCTTGTACTTTGATGCATTAATTTACAGTTGTTAGCTGTTACTGATGGATTCAATTGTATATCGATCCATAAATGTGTTAATGCATTTTCATCAAATTTGTTACTTATATATCATGAGTTAATCTATTTTTACCAAAAAAAAAATGAGAATCTTTTTCATAAAATATGCTTGCCAAGGAGTCTTGTTAGTTTAATCTGAACACTTTCGTGAAACAAGGCCTCAGATTCTGTGCTTTAGATTACTATGTTTTATGTTCTGGTCTAGATTTCTGTGATTCTCCTAGTGACATTATTGGTCAATTATTCATGCAGATTGATGGGAAAGATGACGAGAAGATAGATGAATCTGACGGTATGATTTGCAATTCCTTTTTTGAGTTATATATTAATCAATTTGGAAACTGCGGTTTTATCAGTGGGGAATCGCGGAGCAAGATTCGATGTGCTTAAATCTGGGAACCAAGTATGACAATGTACACAACCATTTTTTACCTCCCACAGTACGTACGTGTCTTTAATATGCCCATAAATGACAGCCTGGTATGATCATATTGATATGATTTTCTTTTCTTTTCTTTTCTTTTCTTTTCTTTTCTTCTCTCTATTTTTAATTACAATTAGAGATTTCTGTTCCAATTGAAAAATATCAGGTGCGTGATATTGATAGCAAGTACTTGGCACTAACGAGTAAGTTGGACAATGCGAAAAACAAGTTTGGGGAGATAACAGATAGTAAATCAAGAACTCTTTTGGATAACAGCAAGGTATGCTCATTACGTGATATCGAACAAATTAACTTTGATTTAATTAGGTAAAAGATGGACCTACCTAGCAGCCCTCCCTTGATCCTCTCTCCAGTCCTTATATTAATTTTGCTGCAAAATGTAAGCTCTCTCATAAGGGCCATATTTGCATGTCTATTGACTATGATCTCCTCGTATGTGTTAGTAGTCTGTTGACACTAGTTAGTAGCATATACATTTGAAAGCCTTTCTTGGACTTCGGATAAGTTTATTTTATTTTGTGTTCACTGCGTTTCTTTACTCTGAAACTAGCCTACATGGTGTATCCAAATGGATTTACATCATATAGTTGAATTTTAACCAAGAATTCCCAAAATAGGTCATCCGTGTTAAAAACCATTTACTTATCCTACAAAAAGAAAGAAGAAAAGGAAACTTGATATGTTCCTGTCACATAACATAAGTTGTCCTTCCATCGAAAGAATTGTTCTAGGAGTTTTGTAGTTCAAACTCGTACTTTCCACAGTCTTTTGGATTTACTGTTCTCAGAGTTCCCAACCATGAACTAAAACTCTACCTTGATTAATGTCTATTCGCGAACAAGAAGATGATCACCAAACCGCTGACCTGTTCCTTTGTTCAAGGGTTGGCCTCCTATTTTTTTCTAGCTCCTTCCTGTGTGAGTGCAAAAGTTTACTGAGGCTGGCGCTCACCTTCCCTTATGTAAATAGGGGCTATATGATAGTATATCCTTATACTTAATACCTGCACCCTTAGTTCATAAGTTATTGTACTTTTAGCTAATACATTTAAAATCTACACGCTTAAACTCAAACGGCGCTACACTGCGCGCCTGTAGTAAAGCCGGGTGTCTTCACGACAGACGCCTCAGAACCGAGTCTCATTCTCGTCAACTTCATTATGCTTTTGAGTATCACATCAGGCACTATTAGAGATAGTCTCAAGTAGAAAGCTCTTCTCATAAACCTCACTCTAAAATCTTATTCTCTGTTTCAAGCTCTTCCTTGAAGAAGAATAAAGATTTTTTGGTATAATTTACTTTTTATTGCTAATTAAATTGTTTTATGATCTGGGTTTGTGTTTTTAATGGTGGGGTTTATTTGTTGTGATTGAATTTTGAGTCTTTATTATCAGGGTTGTATCGTGTTTGGGTATGAGAAATAACAGTGTTTGCAGGTTTAAAAATAGTTTTGATTCAGGTTGTTTGAATTTGTGTGGGTATGGTTTTGTACAAAATGGGGTGGTGTTGTCAGTGTCAAATGTTTAAATTGAATTGAGAAGTTTGTTCTTTGTTGAGGTTTATTGGAAGAGATTTGTGTTTGATCTTTGTTGTTTTGATTTGGGTCCAATTATAGAGCTAAAAAGCTTTTATATGTAGAGCTAAGCTTGATTTGATTGGAAAAAATGCATCTTTTTCGAGCTTTATTTTTCTCTTTATGAGTAAAGATTGTGTTTTTACTTCTTTGAATTTGTCATATCCAATGGGTATGAACACATAAATGGGTTTAATCCTATGTTCTTATGTATTATGTAGATATTGGAAGAGATTTGTGTTTCATATTTGTTATTTTGGTTCAAGTCTATTTAGGCGTATTTAAGAGCTAAGATACTTCTAAGTTAGAGTAAGACATGTGTTGGATTATTGCATATTTAGAGCTAATTAGAGAACCCGAGGGCCGAGAGGGGTTTAATGAGTTGATGATGGTTTAAAATAAGAAGATGATTTGATTTGTTGATGGAGAATGAGAGAGAACGGGATGAAGGAGGGGATTAGTGATGGCTAAAGGTGGTGATGGAAAGTGGGGATTGATAGTAGTAGAAGAGAGGGATGAACATATGGTGTCCCACATTGGGGAGAACCCCACACTTAGACCTGCTAGATTTCTCAAACCTTCAGTGACCCACTTCGAAAAAGCGGCTAAATTTCCTAGTTTGTGTGGGATCTAAAAAATGGGATTTTTTGATGTTCAATTCAAGGGGTGGAAAAACCCACAGAAGAAATGGAAGCAATGGGTGGATCAAATGTGTGAGATTTACGGAGAAATGTGGAAGGTAACGGGTCTTTACGAAGCGATTATTGGTTCAACTTATGAAATTAAGAAGGATAGAGAAATGGTGCTTGGGTTAGTAGAGTGGTGGTGTCCAGAGACTAATACATTTGTGTTTCCTTGGGGGGAAGTGACAACTACGCTCGAGGATGTGATGCTTATCGGGGGATTATCAGTCCTTGGGAAACCTGTGACGACTTGTCTTTCAGGAGACTTGGTAAATATAAAAGATGAGATGATCAAACAGTTCAGAATTTGCTATAAGTCCAAGTGGAAAAAAGTTCATCATAGTGCTTGGATGAATCAGTTCATGGGGAACAATTTAGAGTTGGAGTATGTTGCCTTTCTTGCATTTTGGTTGTCTAGGTTCGTATTTCACGTGTACCCTAAAGATATTATATGTAAAAAGGTCTTCCCTGTTGCTATTCGTTTGGCTCAAGGGATACAGATAGCTTTTGCGCCGGCTGTATTTGCAAGTATCTATAGAGACTTGCGAGTTTTGATAAATCATGTTTTTAACAATAGTGGCACTCTTTGTGTTTGGGCACCATTCCAAATTATGCAGATTTGGGCTTACAAACGATTACCTACTTTGAGATCAGAATCAAAGTCCCTTAGACCTGGTGAACCAAGAATGGCTCGGTGGCATAAGCTTAATTCGAGTTCAGATCTTAAGATATTAAGGTTTCACATGAGCTCACCAAAAAACTTTTAAATGCGTCCTTATATGTCCTTTGTGGAGAACTTGACACAGCCATCCTTCTACAAAGAACAAGGAGAGTGGGTATTGGGTAACATAAATACGGAGGAAGAACTACGTTCATTTTCCCGTTGAATAAGGCCCTGTGAGCTTGCGAGATTAGATTTTATCGAGCAATATCTCCCACATAGAGTGGGAATGCAATTTGGAATGGATCAAGACCTTCCAGGTCATTTTAACCGCGTCAATGCAACATCATATGCTGCTTGGAAAACCTATGACAACTTTATCAGAAATGTTTGCGTCTATATCTTACCCCGTCTTTTTGAATCAGGTGTTACTATACGACACTTTGAATGGTGGAAACAGATGGGCAACAAGATGTTGAATATATTTTGGCACTAGAAAGTACCTCAAAGAATCTTGATAAATCATTTATTAAAAAGGAGGTGGATACGCTAACTGGACAAAAAGCGAATGAAAATATCTTGGAAGAAGAAATGGATTCAAAAAGTCTTGATATAGCGTTACCTGAAAAGGGGTCGGATGATCTCCTTGTTCATCCTGGATTTCTTCCCACGGACAAAGACAAGTTCAAGTTAACACAAATGTATAAGCATGTAAAGCACAAAAAATCCAGTGCTTTTGCTCATTCTCCTACTGCTCCAGTAACTCCAGTTCACAATTCACCATCTCCAACTATGATTGAAGAATATATCAAACCCTATTACCCCATTTATTTCTAATATATAACCCTCTTTCAGTCTCTCTGTAATATGCTTATCTCTGTTTCAAGCTCTTCCCTGAAGAAGAATATAGATTTTTTGGTATAATTTACTTTTTATTGCTAATTAAATTATTTTATGATCTGGGTTTGTATTTTTAATGGTGGGGTTTCATGGTTGTGATTGAATTTTGAGTCTTCATTATCAGGGTTGTATCGTGTTTGGGTATGAGAAATAACAGTGTTTGCTGTTTGCAGGTTTAAAAATGGTTTTGATTTGAGGTTGTTTGAATTTGTGTGGGTATGGTTTTGTACAAAATGGGGTGGTGTTGTTAGTGTCAAATGTTTAAATTGAATTGAGAAGTTTGTTTTTTGTTGAGGTTTATTGGAAGAGATTTGTGTTTGATCTTTGTTGTTTTGATTTGGGCCCAATTATAGAGCTAAAAAGCTTTTATATGTAGAGCTAAGCTTGATTTGATTGGTAAAAAATGCGACTTTTTCGAGCTTTGTTTTGCTCTTTATGAGAAAATATTATGTTTTTACTTCTTTGAATTTGTCATACCCAATGGGTATGAACTTGTACATAAATGTAGGTTTAATTCTATGTTCTTATGCAGATGTGGAAGAAATTTGTGTTTCATATTTGTTATTTTGGCTCAAGTCTATTTAGGCGTATTTAAGAGCTAAAATATTTCTAAGTTAGAGTAAGTCATGTGTTGGATTATTGCATATTTAGAGCTAATTAGTGAACCTGAGAGCCGAGAGGGGTTTAATGAGTTGATGATGGTTTAGAATAAGAAGATGATTTGATTTGTTGATGGAGAATGAGAGAGAACGGGATGAAGGAGGGGATTGTAAGATTGAGGGGATCCATTGGGCTTTTATGAGTGTGGATGGAGAAGATGAGAAAAAGGATGCAGAGGAAGTAGGAGGATATACGAGTAATGAAGAAGATGAGATAGGCAGAAGATGGTGGTAGTCTTAGAGAGGAATAATTGGTAACACATACATTTTTTGGCATCTTTAGCATTTAATTTTGTTAAGAAGAGTAAAACTCAGAATCTTTGAATTTAATTCAGGATTAACTGTATGATTAGCTTGGTTACTGCCTAGTAGTTGTTTGCTGGTAAGGGTTCATACTTTGTATTTATCTCTATGCAATGTAACAAGTTCCCTTGCTCAAAGAACCCGTACCACCTAACTTATAGCCACTGGTCGCACCACGCCATTGTACCTTATTCAGCTTGGTGTCCCATGAGCCACAACTTCTGTTGTTTTCCTTCTTTAGAATCACCATTCAGTTTCCTAATCATTCCATGCCCACTAGGTATAGGGATATGACTGTCCCACTGAGCAAGCCGGTGATTGAAATGAAGACTATAACAAAAAGCTCATTAAAGTAAATGGTTTGGAGATTTGTCTAATAAACGGTATGATTGCTGATGAAGAGGCAAAAACCTATCTAAAAGTGCTTATTGGCGAAGAGGATCTGGGGCTTGGCAAGGAAGACAAAGGCTTGGGAGAATGATGAAGATGAGAGAATGTTCAGAGAAAATTTGTTGCAGACTCTAATGCTTACCATCAGAGGAAAGATATGGAGCTGGGGAGGAAGGGTTTAGTGCCAGAGTTGAGACAAAGTGAGAGATGCGCTTCAGACATTATAAGCTTATTATCAGTGGGAACTGTAGAAACACTGGGGGAGGGTAGAGAGCCATAATTGTCTTTATTATAACAAATTATTATTCCCTGTCAAATGCCTACATTAGCGAATGCCTTATGCATGTGTCTATGCTATAGTTTATATTTACCATTCCAATATTTTTATACGATACTTCACCTCTATCACATCATAATTGAAAATTTTGCCAGGCAGAGAAAAATAAACCTACATTTGCAACACTATCTTAAAAATAAACCCAAGCCGAGAAATAGGCTATTATCCATAAAACCTATATATATAAAGCCTTTTAACCGTCAGCAGCTATCAAAATGAATTATTAGACTTGCACGATGTTTAGCTCATATATAACTTTGTATTGTGAGTTAGATTATTGTTCACCACATGTCTACCTACCAGTTTCTTCATCAATTTTTTTTTGCTTCGTCTCGATGCTTTGATTCCCTTTACTTTCTTGCGATGCAATTTACAATTCATAAATTGTAGCATTCAAAACCTAATTGATGAATCCATTAGGTTCAGATTGACAGTATGGTGGATCATGTATTGATTTGTACTTCTATGTGTGCATTTATGTTTTATTTTGTGATTGTGATCCGGATTTTTGATCTTTACTGTCGATAGTTTTTAAAATTTCCCATAGTTTTTAAAATATCCCATATTTCAGTCTGTTGAGCCAACAGACATATCAGCAGATATCAGATAGTCAAGGATATTATCAAACATTGTGATTCTTTTAATAGTTTTATCCTTACAGGTAAATTTTTGTATGCACGTTTTACATTTGATCTTCTCTTTCTTTGGAAGATAGCTGATGCTGTAGGAGCTTTTCTCGTGATGGATATGGCTCACATAATCGGACTGGTTGCTGCCTCTGTGGTTGCGAATTCATTTGAGTATTGTGATGTTGTAACCACAACAACACACAAGGTATATGAATAGAACTATTTGCTAAATTATAAATTATAAATTATAGTATGTTTCCCCTTTAAGATGGTTGATATGGTACTGGCTACCTGATGTAAGCATAAATTTTAATCTCATTATTTATTCTAAGAAGTTTCTCTCTAATGGACATTACTTTTTCTTTTGACCTCTCATTATAAGGCAAATTTATATTAGAAAAGTTGGAAAACAAACATCAATTATACAAAGCAAATAATAAGCCACTAAATCCAATAATAGTTGCATTCTTTAATCTCCTCTGTTACCCTTTTCTTTCTCTCTACCTCTCTTTATATATTTCTTTAAAATTGTGGCCTATCTATGTTTAATTCAACTTGTTTCTGGTCTTAAATATATGTATATGTACACATCTTTGAGATTTATAATTGTAACTGGGGTTGTTTGCTTGACCCTTCTGCCTCTAAGTAAGGAAACAAGATCTTGAAGTTCCATCTTAGATAAGATGATATCTTAATAGTTATCTTCCCTTAGTGGATTGTTCTGCAAATGCATTATATTATGTTTTATAAAAACATTGATCGATGTGACATCTTTCCACACGTGTAACACTTGTTTGGAGAGGGGGCAGAACCCTCTGAAACTCAGCTGTAAAGGACTTGTTTCAAATTCTGATGCCAGAGAAGCAATTAAATTCATAAAAATCCTCAAGGTTACTATTTTCATCAGGCAGTAGTGACAGTAAGAGAAACAACAATATCTTTACCAGAGGCTCTGATCTTCTTTGAGTTCTATATTTAGTTTACTCCTAATTTCTTAGCCAGTATGGTAAGAATATTATAGTTGAGGTTGCTAGCGGTAAACATTACAGAGACTGAATATTCTTTGAGTCCACAGTTTAGGCCGTCAAAGATGAAATGTCTAGACTGAATGTTCTTTGAGTCTACAGTTTAGGGCGTCAAGGATGAAATGTCTGTTATAATGTACACAGTATTCCTGTCTATGTTTTCATGGGATCATTGCGCATTTTCATTAAAATATAACTGAAATTAGATATATTTAATTTGTGTCCTGTATTTCACATGCAGATGAGATTAGTTTATAGAAAGTATTTGTTAATTGATCCATCTTTAGCTCATCTTGTTATTGGATCTGGATGGTTAGTCCGAGTTTATACATTCAAAGTGTGACCAACCATGGATTATACATATATGAAAAGTGCACCTAACCCTCTGGGTGTGGCTCCCTTGGTTCCACCAGTGTCGACATACATTTTGTTAATAACATCTCATAATATTTAGACGAATAAATCATCAGATAAGTTGCTTTTATGATTGTTTATACCTAGAACTTTATATTCGAGAAAAACTTAGTCTGTTTTGCTCATATTTTAGTCTGCCTTGCTCAAGATTTAGTCTACTTTTGTAATGATTTGAAATAGTTCGAGTTGGATTATCCTGAAGCTGTCGTGAGATAGAATAGTGGTATTAGTATGAATGTGTAGAAATGATTGAACAGTAACATCAAAGCACGGCTTCCTTTGAACCTGACTTCGTCTACTATTTCCCTGATAACTATCAGTGCGCAAGTAAACGTGATTAGGTGCAATCGTTGGGCTAGATTTGTTTAGTATAATCACAAGAATCTATTATTTTTGAATTTAGATGAGGCATGTAAGGTTTTGAGTTTCGATAAGACAATGTGTACTTTGTCAAAAATAGTCATTTATCTCCTCTTTCGCAATTTGATGCGCAACGATGGAACATGAAGGTCTGTTACCGTCTCTCTCTCTTCTCAATCAGCGTTTCAATCTTTGAAGGGTTTCTATCTTTACAATTCTCTCTCTTGATTTGATTTGAATTGATCTTCTAATTGATTATAGGTTTGATTATTTGAAGATTTGGGTTAATTTTGGGAATTTAGGGTTCCAATGTCGTGTGATTTAGTGTTTTAAATATTAGAAAATTCTCAATTGGGATTGAATACTCGAAGTTTGACAGTTTATATTGAATTAATCCTTCATCGTGCTTGATTTTTTCTTAATCAAAATTGTAAGATTTATCATATAAATGGGTGTGTGCAGATCATTATGAAGGAAAAATGGGTGTTTACGAATGTGATATCTACATCTGCTAAGGATAAGCTAAGGCTATTATTTTAGGTGGCTCCATTGGGGTTATTAGTCGAGAAAGTTGGAGGATATAGTAGTGATGGATACAAGTCTGTTCTAGACAAAAGTGATCACTGCTCTAGATACAAGTTGGAGAATATCGACAAAGGTAATGTGAGCTTCTGGCATGATCACTGGTATGGGGAGAGTCCACTACAAGATTTATTAGCAGCATACATTGATCAAGACATAATGGTGAATGAAGTATTGGATCACATTGGGGTGAGGCACTAGTGTAAACTTAAAACGGAGCTACCTTCTAACTGCAAAGCTATATACTTCATAACAGATACAGCTTGAATGAATATGATGATAAAGCATTCTGGGGTCCATCTTGAGATGGAGATTTTTTTATCAAGTCTGCTTGGTGATTCTGGAGAATGGAACATGAGAAGATTGACAAGCTAAAATGGATCTGGTTCAAGGGAATCCGTACAAAGATTCAGGTCATGAACTGGAAAGTTTACAAACAGGTCTTAACCACCGACTCTTTAATTCAAAAATATGTTCGTCTTACTTCTAAATGTTGTTGCTGGGTGAATGGGAACTGTGAGAGCATGGATCACCTTCTAAGCAATGGGGATTTAGCAAACATGATTTGGAGATATTTTAGTAGTATGTGTGGTGTTCCATTCATTATGAACTCTCAAATGGGGATTGTTAGAAGCATTCTACCATCCTTCATTACTTGAGTGATATGGAAGGCAAGGTGTTTTTTGTCTCTTAAATCTGGGTTATTTCTTGCAAAAACATTAAAGATTATGAGTTCCTTAATGTTTCTAATCAAGGTAAACGCACCTATGTTATATGATAAAACCATAAAAGAGACAAAAAAACTCGTAAAAATAAATCATGTATAAGTATGTACTTACTGTGAAAATTGACGTGAAGTGGCCTATGGAAAAATATCACTTGAGTGAATTGTTTTATGATTGTATTGTTATCATCTCGAAACATAATTATTAATTTAACAATGTTTGATACATAAGAGTTCCTACTTCAAGATTTGACTTAAATGAGCTCTTTTTTAATTGTAGGTATCGAGGTTCATATCTTCTGGATGCGGTAGATTCATTGCGACCTCCCATACAAGATATCTAAAGCCGCTATTTTTGTTTGTTTGTGACGTCATTAAGTCACATTCTCTAGATCCGGTTGCAGCCAACAGTAAATTGGAGCCTGGAGTTCTTCAATTTGGTTCAAAGGTATACTTTAACAAACCCATTTAGTGTTTAAGTTATCAGCAATTCTGTAATTTGATCATTTTTTGTTGTAAAGGATCATGGTAGTAAGAAATACTTTCCTGATGGTGGGTTGTTGTAGGTCCTGGTCATGCCATCAGGTGATATAGCAGTAGTGCGTTCCCTAGAACGTGGTTCTCAGCCTTGCACTGTAGCTAGGGCTGGAGATAATGTCGCCGTCGGTCTCCAAGGTATTGATGTAAGTAATGTGGTGGCTGGAGGAGTGATATGTCACCCAATATTTCTTGTGGCACTGTCAACTCATTTTAGAGTTGAAGATCCTCACTTTAGATCTTACAATGCCAACCATCATTGGCTCTCAGGTCACTATGGAATGATTTACGGGAATAGTGCATCACGGCCAATGCAAATCTTTTCATCATTGCAAACTTTGTACTATATTCTTGTTTTATACGTTACAGCTTATCAAATTATTCCACAGTTTTAGTACTTTGAATTTTTTTCTCACATATATAAATGATATTAGTTGAAATTATATGTATTGTTCTACCTCATCTATGTTCCTTAGGTACAACTCAAGTATATATTGTACGACATATCTAATGTGGAGAATGCACAATTTGTGATCTATATATAGTTTGTCAAGTCCTCTGCACTGATCATTATAACCTGTTTAAATTCGTTATTTTTGTCTAGAAATAGAATATGTTTTCCCTTATGGGCAATCTTTTGTTTATTCACTCTTCTGGGTGAGTATGTATTTTTTATTGTCTACTACTGTTGTGAGTCTCTATTAATAAATGAGGTAAAATCAATGAATCAATAATGAAATAAGAGGCCTTCCTGACATTGAGAGGTCATGTTTTAGGAAAAAAAGCCTTACCAGCCAACCACATCTATGAAGGCTGTTCATAGTTATCAAACACAGATGAACAATTACAGTCAAACTGCTAAAAATTATGATTCATTTTTAGCTTTGCCATACACTGTTGTACGTTGGTCTCCGCTTTGGTTCATAGAGAATACATTAACTGTACCACCAAGCAGAAGGAACTGCCTAAGAATTATTCAGTTGAATGGCCTACATAAAAGTCCTCAATCACCGGGCTTTCAAGTATGCATATCTTTGATAAAAATATTAACAATCAAGGGCAACAACACCAACAATTCATTTATCTTATCTGCTCTCTACCATAATGTGATGCACTAATGTTATTTGGTAGAGAATTATGAATTTTACATAAGAATGTGCTACCTCCATGTACAAACTCTTTTAAACATTGTGATTTAACCAAAATTACAAGGCACAACATATAATGGTGTCCTCCATGACTAGATTCCTGTAAACAATGTGCTTTAAACAACATTTTAAGGCACGCGCGATAGCGCGTGCCCGACTGCTAGTAGTATCAAAAAAAGTAGATAGATAATCAGCGCTAGTGTTACCAACAAGTTATAAATATCACTAGATTGCTCCGAGATTTGTTTTAGTGTACTATCTGATGATTGTATTATGTTTTTCCAGTACGTCTCTAATTTTTCTCCACTAATAATTCACCCGCCTCATTCCCACGCGCAACCATTTATTACAAAACTAAATGGGCTCATGCAATACTTTCCCACATGGTTATCTTTACATGACTCACATCTAGTGATTAATTTGTTTCAAGAACTGTTTTATCATGCAACCACTATCACATTTAAGCAACTAATATGCCTAGATTATTTTTTTCGCTAATTGTGATATACGATAGAGGTAGAAGTCTTGTATGATAAGTCTGTAGGTGGGACTTATTCTAAGTTGAAGAAAAATGTTAGTATACTTTCATTTATTCCGAATAAGATACAACAACCAACCTTTCCAATGACCCATCACTATTATCCACCATGGTCTTGCCCTTATGTTTTTAAACAATTGAATAGAGTGTTTGTGAGAGGCAAAAATGAAAGATGTCACACTTAAAAATTGTATGTCCAGTCTGTTTTCTCTGACATTCTCAACTAAAACACACACAATGTATCGATCACCATCAAAACCACCGCTCCCTCCCTCGTCATAGTGTACCCCTCTTTCATTTTCTTTATTCCCTTTCTTATCCTTCTTCTCCTTCCACAATTTAGAGTTCAAGGATTCTTGCCATTAAGCATCTCCTAAAGTGCCTCAATGACTTGGTTGAAAAAAAACCAATTTCAAATCAGCGAGACTCTATTTCTTCAAACAGTACCTGACTTGTTTTTTTTAACAGGCGCCCAACAGTTGGGCGACCATTTCATTTTTTTTTGAAAATAAAAATAAACAAAATTCATCATGTGCCTAAGAGACTTGGGCACTCGATTTGAAAAAAAATAAAAAATTGGGCGCCCAAGTCTTAAGCGCCTGATTTGAATTTTTGTGAAAAAAAAATAATTGGGCGCCTAATAAGCGCCCAATTATAAAACAGACAAGTGCCCAATCGCGACGTAAAAAAAATAAGGTTGAGTCTTGGATTACTTTGCTTTTGGAGACTCAAATCCATGTCAGTAAAGCACTGTTGGATGACGAAAATCCTAGGTGGGTACCTTATATCGCAGACTATGCCACACCCCCAATAGTAAACTTGAGTTGCTTGCACACTATAACAAAGGGTGTTTCTGAAATTTTACAACTACTCCGTTCCTCAGACAAAACCCATACAACACTCTCTCTCACTTGTCTGTTCTCCTCGTTGACTCACTTTTCAAGATGGGAAACTGCAACGGCATCCCCTCTCAACAACCCGGCATCTCCAGAAATGGCGCAGTGCCAAACCCCTACGCCCCATCACCACTTCACAACCACCACCCTCCTGGTCTTACCGTCCTCCCAACCGACGCTCCTCCCTCTCTCCCACCAAAACCCAAACCCAACGCCCAACGCCCTCCAACCTTCCATCGCCCTCGCTCCAACACAGGTCGAGTCCTTGGTCGGCCCATGGAAGACGTCCGCTCAACTTACACTTTCGGACGCGAACTCGGTCGCGGTCAATTCGGTGTAACTTACCTCGTTACTCACAAAGTAACAAAACAACAATTCGCTTGCAAATCAATCGCTACTCGAAAACTCCTTATTCGCGATGATATCGAAGATGTTCGTCGCGAGGTGCAGATCATGCATCATTTGACGGGGCATAGGAATATAGTGGAGCTGAAAGGCGCGTATGAGGATCAGCAATCGGTTAACTTAGTGATGGAATTATGTGCTGGAGGTGAGTTGTTTGATCGGATTATTGCGAAAGGGCATTATTCGGAACGAGCTGCCGCGGCGCTGTGTAGGCAGATGGTTACTGTTGTGCATAATTGTCATTCTATGGGAGTTATGCATAGGGATCTCAAGCCCGAGAATTTCTTGTTTTTGAGTAGTGAGGAGAATTCGCCTTTAAAAGCTACGGATTTTGGTCTATCAGTTTTCTTCAAACCAGGTATAGTTTACTACATTGTGGATATTTATGATCGGTAAGATTTATAGTGATTTCGCGAGGAATGTAATGGTTAGCAATTGCTGAACCATTAGAATTACATGTGATCGATCAGGAAACATGTGGAGTTTATTTCACGAGAAGCGGGTTAGAATCAACACTTTTGATAAGATCACATTATTCTTTTATACAGGCCTAACATGCATGCCCATATTTTTGTTATAATTGTGATTATTGCTGTTATATGGACGTTTTTGGTATGTTAATTAATTATACCTTGTAACAAAATATTTTATGTGCTCCTACTGGTAGCTTTTGGATTTGTGTATGGCGTTTCATAAAAAGAGTTTCGCATATTAGGTCAGTTAGCGATTGCTGCCGACACGGAAGACATTGCATCTCAAAGTTACATGTGTGTACCAAGTAGATCTTTACCGATTGTTTTTTGTTAAATTTAGGACTGACTGACTAAAGTTACTTTGTTTATTCAACAAGGAGGCCTTAGGGAATCATCAGTAGTAGAAAAAACCTTTGTCACATTTGATTATTCAAGTTTGGGGCCTCGAGCAGTTGGTTGCCTCAATGCTTGAATTTCAAACCTGTTACTTGAGTTTTGAGTTTGGAGTATGCGCGCCATACATTTCGTTATCATGAGCATAACCCTCATGCCCCCTAAAAAGCCGGGCTCCTAAATCTTTGGATTGAAATACATATACAGTCTACAAATTTTTTATGCAACTTGATGGGCTTCCCTTACTTTGACGGTGGCGACATTTGCCATAATTCCTTATCTCGGAGCGGTTGGTTTACGATTTGCAATGTGTTGGTGCAGGAGACGTATTTAAAGACCTTGTTGGAAGTGCATATTATGTAGCTCCTGAAGTGTTACGGCGGAGTTATGGCGCTGAGGCTGATATTTGGAGTGCCGGTGTGATACTTTACATTCTTCTTAGTGGTGTCCCACCTTTCTGGGGAGGTATATATTTCATTTAAATTAAGGATAAAATATGTAATGGACATTAAGTATGTATGCCCTCTTAAGAAACCTACTCACGCATAGTGCATGTGGCGCACCAGCTTTTAGTATGGAATATTTAATTAATGTCTTGGGTTGTAAACATCCCCGCTACTTATTCTAACACAAACTCTAATGCGAAAGCAAAATTGAGAAGTCTATTACGCTAATTTAGACCTAATTCAAGATTAGGGTTTCTTCTGATCTAAAACACAAACTGAAATAACTGAAATCTAATTTTTAACTTCAACTTCATCAACTTAATAAAATAGAGAGCCTAGCCTCCCTTTTATAGAATAGAACATTTGTAGTCGACTCCTCAAATATCAGCCACCAAATTTGGCTTAATTGGCAAATAAAAGTCAAATAAATTTTTTCACTACATTCGACTCCTCAAAAAGTACTTGTCAAATGCCCACATGCTGAATTTTCCATAAAATCTTTTAGTTTTTGGAATTTGGATAGATTTTATTTTTTATTCTAACTAAATTTAATTGCCACGTAAACATTAAATTTGGTTTGGACTTTGGAGAGTGAAACAAGAAGTCAAATTTGAAGAACGAAAATGACTTTAGACAATTTGACTTTAATTTGGAGAGTCGAATGTAGGTGTTTTGTAAAGATTTAACTCTCCAAATTTGCTTTTAAGCCAATATGGAGAGTCGAGTACAGATACTCAAGGGTGGAAACCTTTTTAACCTTGTGTTGGTTAATTAGGAACTCCCTCGAACCTACGAAAGTATCTCTAGCAGCGATACTTGAATCAAAATAACATCAATGTAAATAAACCATAGACGGTGAGAAATGACCGAGGACGATTCACTGAGATATTGTTGGAAAAAATACACATACCGTAATGGGTGTACTTTTCTGGGAAACTTTGATTGTGGGCTGACCATCCATTAATATTTATGCAGAGAATGAAAAGGGGATCTTTGATGCTGTTTTGAGAGGGCATCTCGATTTCTTGTCTGATCCTTGGCCTTCTATATCCAGCAGTGCCAAAGACCTCGTGAAGAAGATGCTAAGGCCTGATCCTAAAGAACGACTTTCTGCTGTTGAAGCTCTAAGTAAGATTCTATGTTTGGACGGGGTTGAGTATATACATTTTTTTTTTGGTTTTATGTAAAATAAAAGCTGAAAAACTAAACTTTGGAACACCTTGACAGATCACCCATGGGTCAGGGAAGATGGGGATGCATCGGACAAACCAATTGATATTGCTGTCTTAACCAGAATGAAACAATTCAGGGCGATGAATAAACTCAAAAAAGTAGCTCTAAAGGTCAGACAGCTGCTTTTTCTTCCTTATATGTTAACATATTGTCATGTTGAAACTTAATCGAACTTTGTTTTCGATTACCAGGTAATTGCAGAAAACCTTTCCGAAGAAGAAATCGTGGGATTAAAAGAGATGTTCAAACAAATGGACACGGATCATAGTGGAACAATCACTTTTGAAGAACTAAAAGCAGGACTTCCTAAACTGGGTACCAAGCTTTCCGAGTCTGAAGTTAGACAACTGATGGAGGCGGTATGATTTCTAAACTACTTCTTGGTTCCCTGATGCTTTAGTAGCTATAGTCATTCTTCATTTTTTAGCTGGAATGGATGCCATGTGAACCCTAACTCATAACTTGCACATGGGACGTTTACATCTATGTGTTCCCTTAAATGAGTGGCTCGCTTTAAGCATAAATGAATATTCCTAAAATCCATGTATCATGATTACATGTGTGTGTTAGAGTTTTAAGACTGGTACATTGTGTTGGCTTCATAAAATCATGAAAGTATTGCCAATTAGACGAAGTATACATTGCACAATTTTGGAAAAGATATGGAACCAAAGAGTGTTAATGGACTACTCGAGGATATCTTATGATATGTATCAGATACCTGCAGCAATCTATTGTTTATTAATGAACTTAAATTTGCTAAAAAAGAGGCAACCGGGAAGCGAAACTCACAATCAATAATAGATCCTGATGACGTTCCTGCAGTAAGTAAAGAATAGATAGAACGCTAGAACCTTGAAAATATCCACAGGGTGTCCAAGTCCTATACTCATCCGACAAACATTTTAGCCATTTTGAAACTTCCATTAACATAGGATCAGACTGATGAAAGATCCTCAGCCTTGTGTGATTGGTGTTAGAGGTTATTAATGTGCTGCGATTAATATGTCGAAAACTGTGACATGATTTAATGATTTGTTTAATGGTATATTGGTATGATTGAATTTATAATATTTCCTTTCAGGCTGATGTAGATGGAAACGGAACGATTGATTATATAGAGTTTATCTCAGCTACAATGCACATGAACAGAATGGAGAAAGAAGATCATCTGTATACTGCATTCGAGTATTTTGACAAGGACAAGAGCGGGTGATCTTTCCTCTCCCTCAAAATTGTCATTTTTGTTTCTTAACCACCATTTTTCAATCATATGATAGTTGTTTTGTACATTTTAGTTTCTTAATCATACTTGTATTTTCCTTTCTCAGGTACATCACTGTGGAGGAGTTGGAGCAAGCCCTCAAAAAGTATAACATGGGTGATGAGCAAACGATCAAGGAGATCATTGCAGAAGTTGATACAGACAATGTAAGCCTTGCCTTTTTTGCAACACCTTATTTATTTTTAGTCAAATTATAGTCTAGAAAAATCTATTTTCATATTTACTTTAAGAATTGAACTTGTGCCTTGGTTGTAGTTTTTTGTCTAGGCAATCTGGGGTCGAACTACACCCCTATACCAATGACTAAATAGCGATAAAGAAGTTACAATCTTAAGTATGTTTTTCCCCTAGATCCTTCTTTTAGATGACTCGCAGGTCCTATAAAATGGACGCAGGGCATAACAATACTTTCCAAAAAGAAGATACACAAGAAGCGAGAATATCTGCAAAAAAAAATAATATATATTTTTCTAAATATACGGTATGTTCGAAGTGCTTTGACAAACGAGAATCTACAAAACTCCATTTTATCACCTTACTAATCACCCTAATGTCTTCTCTTCTTCTTTTTTGGAAAAAATAAATAAAAAGGGTTTCATTATATTAAAGAACACAATAAGAAGAATTACAGCTCAGTGCCAGCAGAATATGTTTCTACTGAAAACGAAAACGATGATGAAGTTCCCAGAACCAAAAATATCCATATAGAGAATGGTTCTAAGTTCTTCTATAGACGGTATATCATGTATAAAATATAAAATAAAAAGTTTGATCGACCCCCATTTCCATGGTAAATCATTTCTAGGCCAAATTTTTCTGAATGAAGGGGGCTTTGTTTTTACTTTTTGAAATTAACTAGTAGTAGGTTCAAATCGGCACGGATGGTGCCTGCTCTTTCTGTTCCAAATTTGATTGTAATGTCTTTTGTAACTTCCCTTTACATTAATGAAAATCTAACTTGGTGGAAAAAAAATCCTCCCCTTACTGTGTGACCTCAATGTCTTTGCAGGATGGAAGAATCAATTATGAAGAGTTTGTAGCAATGATGAAGAAAGGCACCCCTGAGTTGGTGACAAACAAGCGGCGTAAATAAGTCACTCTACATCTGACGCCAAGCATATGGTTATTTGTGTGGCAACTGTGTAGTTATACTTTCAGTTTTAGACCAGCTAATAGTAAAAAATGATTTAGCTTTTGCTGTACAGGAGGTTTTTAGTACTCTCTGCCCTCAAAATGCAAATAGTAAAAAATGATTTTTCTCAGGATTGATATACAATTTGTGGTAGAGTAGTTGTAGTAACTAGAGGTTTCTTTTTCTTTGCGACAAGGAGTTATGTACTCAGGTGTATAACTCAATACACATTCTCAATGGTTTGGGTGAGAGAATATGGTTCTTGGTCTGTTTTCAGACAAAAGTGTGAATTTTTTTTACTAGTTGCTTGATATTTACTGCCTTTTCATTTCGATATTTGGAATTTGACAGTGTACACTGCCATTATTGAGATCCTTAAAAGGATAGTGGTTCCTAATATCAGAGGTAATAACAGGTTAAGATAGAAATGTTGTTTCACTGTGAGAACAACATATTCTTGAATCTTGAGATAAATGTGAAACCAAAGTTGCTTCTCTTCATTGCAACAAATGTTATTTTCTGCCTAATGGAAATGAGACGCCATTGTGAAACAAAGACCACACATAAATGTTGTTTTTGTGTGCACACTAACGAATAACATCGTTTATGATGATAGTCTCATGTAGTTCTCTAAATAATACAGTAAAATTGAAATCGTATGATCTTTTCATATTGTTTCAATTAAAACCGTATCCGGTTTTAGCTATTTTCAATCTTTTCGCAATATGTGTATTTTCAAATAGCCAAGCGGAATGGCGTCTTTCTCAGCTGCCCAGTCATTCGTTTAACTCATAACGAGGGTCAAATGATTCGGCAGATTATGTTAATTGACAATATTTGCCAAATGATCAGGCGCTTTTTTGATTTAATAAAGACGAATGTTTGATGGGTGGAAGCAATTGTGAGAAATTGTAAGTTTCTAAGCCCTAATCTCTAATTTGTTCATATTATGATTGATTTGTTGTTCTCATTTTGACATCTTAGAGATCTCTAATCTCTCTGTTTCTGATTTTAGGGTTTCAATTTGAAGAAGAAAACTTTAGGCGAAGCTTCTTCCAGATTCTAGGGTTTCAATTGTAAGTCCTTATATTAGCATGTTTTGATTTAGTAGAGTAATTACTATCCATCAATGGCTGGAATCTACTATGCGTAGTCATTGAATAACTTGACATACACGAGTTAAATGTGATTGTTTTGGGCATATTAACCTTTTTGAACTATTACATATTAAACTAGTTAGTATATATGATGAACACAGGTGCACCAAGGTTTTAGATACAGCATTTGTTTATTTATTACGTAGCCATGTCAAAGGGCTTGATATGGGCTACGGCGGAAGACTTGGCGAGGAATAGAGGCCGAGTCCTCTCTCTTTACCGCCAAATACTGCGAAGTTTCAACTCTCCCAAAATGTCCAATAATTTAGCTTCAAGGCTGGCTATGAAAGCAGAGGTCCGTACCATCTTCATTATGTTCTCTAATGAACGCTCCGTCCACAATATAAATGATCTCATTGATACTGCTGAATATTCTCTTACCCTCCTTAACAAAGGAGAAATTCCGAGAAACTACAACCATACGTAAGATATGAGGTCGCTCGTGTACTCTCCATCTCTTTCATTGTTCTTGTAGATGAGAATTTTCTTCTTCTGAGAATTGCTTAGACTTTCGTTTAGACGTTCCTTTTTTTCTTCTTATTATTCTTTGTTACAAAGTGGGATATGTGATAGTAGAAAATGAGATCATTGTCCTAGAATTAATCAAGATATACCATAGTTCTTTTGTATGGTTTACTTGTGAGCAGCATTTGCATCAGACATGCATCTTTGAGCTCTAATGGATAAGACCTTATGATAGCATGTTTGAACTTTAAGGTAAAACTGCCTTACTACATATGGGTTCAGCCGGAGTCCGTAGTCATTTTCACTTGCCGTTTGAAACAGCCCTAACATTTAACAGAAGGTTTCCCTTGTTAATATGTTGAGTACGAATTAAAATTTGGCAAAGAGAACAGAATGGCCAAGAAGAAGTGTCGTGCTATAACGTACGACACCTTCTAGTAGTCTAAGCCTTTAATAGCCTAAGGACTTAAACAAATTCAAAATGGATGTCAAAGACTTTTGTTAAGAAGCACCACTCGAGGAACAAGTTAAGTTTACAGAGGATGCCACAAAATTTTGCTTATAAAAGATCAAGGTATTTGTCAAAGAGATAGCAAATAATGTACATCATACAGCAGATACCAGTTCTCTTGCATCTATTAAACATGTAGGGGCTTAGGTATGGTCCTCCCCTTCATTTTCTATCATAAATTGGGCTACATTTTTTTTTATCTCCAAAGGTCTTCTTGAAGTGAAAGATGATTAGCTTCCAGTTTCAGAACACGGACAAGCACCTCGAGCAATCTTCTGTCTAGTTGGTATGCAGTGGGTAAAGGAATTTGTGATACACCCGGCTTCTTTGAAGAAGTTGAGTTGATGCGGATGTCTTCCTTTTGAATGCTCTCATTTACTGGAGTGTTACATGACTTTGTAAATGATATGAAAAGCTCCTACTCTTACTATAGTCTGCCGAGTGGAGATTCGAGAGCATGATCATCCACCAGCCAAAGCCCAAAATCATGGAACCGCTTTATTTTTTTGTCAAATCCTGTAATGTAATTGTTGTGGATGATAACATGTAATCCCTTGGTTTCCTGAACCCATGTCTCATTCTTGAAGTACAACCCCCCGGAAGGGAATGCTGCCTGTGGCAGCAGATACAAGTCCACCTGAGACAAAAAATCAGGATACAATCAAATTAACATCAATAACCACTTCTTAAGAAATTTTCTGTTCTTTTTTCGTTTCCTTTATGTTTTCTTAATCTTTCTTTTAATATCCATTTATGCGTCGCACTTTCTGAATTTGAAGAGCCTGAACCATGGTCCAAGCTTAGAATTATCAGTTCAGGAATGATGGAAAATTACCTCTCCTGCAGTTTTGTTTAAAGCCCAGTTGAAGCCCGGCTGGTCGTTGGATTTGGCCTTTTTAGACCAAGGCTGAAGCTGGAGTTCTTCAATCCACTTCTTCAGAACGCGTTTAGCTCCACTTGTGGGGCGTAGGAAAATCATGCAGCTGCATATGTAAGTGCGTCCTTTCTTCCCCGGAGCTGGCAAATCTGAAGAGTGGTTTAGAGGTTTCACCTATTCATTCCAATCCATAGTAAGCAAACTAGTGTGACCACGACGAAAAGAATGTTCCGGAGATACTATAAACATCTGAACATAAGTTTTGAGTTCTTTGTTTTATTTTCTATAGCTGATGATGACATGATTTTCTACTGATATTAATAATTCAAAGAATGATTAAAAGCACAAGCTTGGTATACATACTGCAGTCATGTCATCTGTGAAATAAACGTCGTGATAGCCTTGAAGATAGGGAAATGGGTCCTTCAACCAGACCATGTCGACATCATTGTACATGACACTATATCCAAGCTCCAGAATATTTAGTAGGTGGCGAGGCCTGCGGGACGTGAAATTAAAAAATCCCTGTAAAAACAGATATGTCAAGAGAGTTTTATAAAGCCAACCAACTTGGTAAAACTGCAGAAACACAAAAACTTCTCCTTTATTGTGCAAATAACTGATGGATCACATATAAAGTAAATTGACTTTGCAATCGAGATAAGATAAAAGTTAGTATAAGTATACCCTCTCTGTAGCACCTTTTCGGTAATAAAGGAACATTTATTCTTCGACATTCCGGTTGTATGAGCTGAAATTGTTTTATAATTGGGATACAACCATATTGATGTGACATGGGTCACATGGTGGTAATAAAGGAACATTTATTCTTCGACATTCCGGTTATATGAGCTGAAATTGTTTTATAATTGGGATACAACCATATTGATGTGGCATGGGTCACATGGTCGTCTCTCACTCCGCTCGGGTTTGAGCCTATTTTAATTAGATCACTGTTGGAGTTGTTTTAATATTCTAACTATGTTTTTCCTATAGTGTTAGGTTAGCAGGATTGACGGAAATCTTTTAGGAGAGATGCTAGGGAGATAATTAGGAGAGTGAAAGAAAGAGAAGATGGTGTAATTGTTCATTGGTTGTTGAGTTTGAATGAAACTTCTAGATAGTAAATTTTTTTTGTTTTTAATGAGTTTTCGTTAGTTGAAACGATTCCACTTCCGCGCCCGTATTCTAGTCACATATAATAGGAAAAATTGAGAAATCAAAGAAGACTTTTCGAGGTAGAAAGATTACACCCAGTAATGGGAAACCCCACGAGGAGAAAGAAAGCCAAAAACTGTGTCACACCTAGTCTGAAAAGCCAGCATTCTCTATTCACCAGAAAGATATTCAAAACTGCACACCCCTCATAACATTGAAAGTAGAGTTCTATAAGAAAATGACTTCTTCCCTGTCCAAATTGACAATCAAATTGTCCATTATCACCACCCCTTTCCTCAAAACAAGAATTTAAACGGATAATGTATCACTTCAAAAGCTTGAGCTTAGCTGCTTAGATAAGAAATTTGTTCTTACTTCAACAGTCTATGACATATGTATGGACTGGGACGGAAAAACAACATTTAGAAAGAGGCAAACTCACTAAGCTGTGATTACAGAATGGTTATTCAACACCACGAGACATCAAGGTTAATTCAAGGAATTGAGAACTATCCGAATATAATGATTGGAGCTCAAGGGATCTCTTAAGATTGTGAGAAATCAAGAAAGTTAATTCAAGCATCACAGGTCTACAACAACAACAACAAAAAATCTATTGCTAGTGAATCTGGCTGAAGAGTATTTGGTGCTAGAGTTGAGGGATCACTTTGTACCAAAGCACTAGAAAATACCATTTTTAGCCCAATTAAATCGAGAGCTTTCATGCTACAGGTTTACACAATTATATAAGCCCTGATTCAAGGCTTATTCTGTAAAACTTTAATATCTATTACGGGACTGGAGACACTTGTAACCTCCATTTTACTTTACAATCTACTATATTCAATCATCTATATTGTTGATTTAGCTTCATTGGAATCACATTGGTGTAAATGTGCCTATGTATGGTATTCACGTAATCCTCAGTTGATCGATAAGAATCATTTACTCACTCCTAAGGTCTTATTTCTACGATAAACCACTTACTATCCCAAATCAACATCTTCATATATTCATAATAATAATAAAAAACTAGTCTTTTTACCTGAGAGCCAAACTTATGAGCAGTCTGGGCATCGGGGGCGGGCGGAACAAGAACAGCGTGTCCAGGCCACTTTCGATTAACCTTATAAAGCGTAGCGTAATCCTCAGCAATCACAAGCACATTCTCTTGATGTTTCTGTCTCGAAACACTAATCAACCAATTACTTAAAAATGGCAAATAAGGTTGACTCACCGCGCAAACTATAACACTCCCATTGTTCTTCCCTACAAACGACACTGCTTCTGCCAATGTGTACTCTCTCCATTTCAAATCAGAGCTCTGATTACTACCAAACCCTGAGAACACACCAATCCAAGGGAAGAAGACCCCAAGAACCACCATTAGAGATAACAGAAGGAGGAGACCTGTGCGACTGAAGAGTGAAATTGTGGATCTTTGTTGGTTGAGGAGAGATCGAGGTGAAGTTGGAGATGGGTTTGAGAGGAGTTGCTGTTGTTGTTGTCTTTGATGAAGAAATGAGGATGACATTGTTGTAATCAAAGCTAGTAGATCTCACTCACTAATTTAATCAAACACTTGGGGGAGTAGAAATCGAAATGAGGAGAACAGAGTACTTTGGAGATCTAGTAGTGATGAAATGAGGGAGAAAATTATTAAAGATGTTGTTTTTAAGTAAACAACGGAAAGATTTGTACTCTTCAATGATAAATAACAAAAGAGTGCGTTTTTGGGTGAAGAATGTCTGAACGACGCATATTAAAAAGAAATGTTCAAACAGTTGTTTCGGATGATTGTAATTGGGTATCGGTGAAAATAGCGAATGTGGATTGGTGAATTTACCTTGTTTTAGCTCAAATCTACCTGTAGCAGCTAGGTCGATTAGTTGACGTGTCCACCCAAAATTCATCATGCATACCCCGTAGTTCTGAACTATGCGGCATCAATAACTAATTATATTATGACACTTGTCAAGATTTAAGTGACTCTCATGCCCCACAATTTAGAACTGCGGGGCATCAAAAATCATTTATTAAATGAAATACGTGGTGTTGTTTGATTCGTTTGGATACCCCACACTTCTGAACTGCAGGCATCTAAAGCGTCGCGATCTTGACACGCGACAAAATCTTAGGCGTTGTTTTTGCCTCGCACTTCTGAACTACGGCGAGTAATATTCACCTTGTTTTTGAGGTGAACTGATGTGGGGTGAATTGGGTTTGGGGTGGATTTAGGTGAATTCACCCATCTAGCTGTTGGAGCAGATGCTCTTAAAGATTGATGCCAGTTTCGATATAAAAAATGACGACAAAAATGTAATGTATTTTTCCGGACACGTTGGATATTGCTTTCGGTGGAACCAAGGAAAAAGTTTGCATTTTTGGTGATGATAAAACAAGCTTTGCTAAATGAGTTCGATCTTGGTTAACATAATGCAACAATAACATAGACATAGTAAACTGGTGCCAAGGACCATAGTAGAAATCTGTATATAATCATTTTCAATAGGAGTAACAAAAGAAAACGTAAACAATGTTCTGGTTCAAGAAATTTCTGTTTTAGCTCATCAGTGTGCAAAATGCCAAAATATGATTAATTGCAAACATCGGTGCAAAAGTAAAAATACGAGTAATGGTAAGTTTGTAGCCCAACTCCTCTAAGATTTGGGGTAGCCCGATGATCCAAATATTAGATTGATTTAGATATGGTATAATAACAAGGTTTTGGGCTACTGAAAAATGGACAGAGCCAACTTAAGTTAATATATTGTGCTACAGCATGAAGAGAACTCCACAATATATCATTCTGCAGGATAAACCTGCAAGGACCAAACATCATGATACATATCTAGTCTTCGGCTTTGAATTTTTTCGTTTGGTGAAGAAAACTGAGAGCATGCTTTTGCTGCGAGCAGGTACACGAACAATTTCTCGAGGACCCACATTGTCAAAGGATCTGAATGCTGTCATTGGTTTGGAGGCCTCCCTAGGATCCTGTAAATCAAAAGGACAAAATAAATAAACCTTTCGTTTTTCTTGACAAAGAAACAGTGCAGATGTTCTAAGAGTAATATTAACGAACGAAATATCACTAATGTAAAATATCACTACAACCCTCTAGTCTAGATGACTAAAATACAATGAGTACGTGCAGAAATTTGCTTAACTCCATTAGTTAGATCAATACATAATTGTGCTTCAAAAAGTGATGCATTCGCTTGGTTGAATAAGGTCGATATATGAGTTTTTTTATGTCAGTATTGGTTACTGTAGTTACCTTGCGTGTACAACCAAATGTCTGCAAGGATGCTGCACTAGGAGCATGGCCTCTAGTAGCTGACTGAAGATGAGCCATTGGGGATTTTGACAGGACAGTCTCTTCAGAATCTACAATACAAGAATATGCAGAATAAGAAAAAAATTCAATTTATAACTATAGCTAATAAAACACTCTAAAGTGAAAGAGAAATGAGAAAATTTAATAAAAAGAAAGCTTGAAAGAAAGATACCCAACAGATGGAAGACCCCAGAAGTTGTTCCAGAAGCTTTTATATCTTCAGTGCTGAATGATATGAAGAACTTTTTAAGTTATTTAAGATGAACACCCAGATATCACTGTTCTCTTCTTTGGAGATCACAAGGAAGTGAAACTTACCCTATCAAAGCATTTTGGGTACCATTCAAGGTAGATTTCGTTTGTGATGCTAAATGCCAAGAAAGAGTACTTGGTGCTGAGGTACCTAATCAGACAAGTCTTTAAGATGCTCTTCATTACATAAGAAAGCCAAGAGTATATTTATTGCCAATTGAAAAGTAGAATCTGAGTGTCATTTCAGTAAGGAATCTACCTGTTCGGTAAAGACGTGGTCTAGCTAGAGTATTTTTTTGCCAGGCATCTATCTGTATCTGTGGGCTAAATTGCACCTTCTTGTTGATGACATCTAGCTTAAGTCAAAAGGAATCAAGCTAATTTCACTCTGATATTGACAATTGCAACAAAAAATGAAGCTTAAAACAATTCATGCTCTTACTTGGTAAAATATAATGTTTGTGATGTCTAGGAATGTTTGTTGTTAACTGCTGTTGTCTAATAGCTTCATTATCCGTGTATGTTTCGCAAGTAAGAAGTTGCTGTAATTCACATAGGAAGTTGCTCAGAATCTCAGAAATGATGCTAATATATATAATTCAAGTCTCAAGAATATTACTTGATTGATGCAAGAAACTTTTAGCTCCATGGTTGATACATCTGATGTTTGTTGTTCAAAAAGGTCCGTTAATTTATAAGCAACAGTACCAAGATGATCCACAGCATTGACAAGGGCTCGTACTGCATAGTCTTTCAGGTTGTCCATTACCCTAACAAAGATTCTTTATCTTAGTCTAAGGCAAATAAATATAGGCAGATAGAATATTTACAATGTTGCATGGATCTTAATGAAGTTAATGGATGAAAATAGCATATGACAATATAACATACATCGAATTCAGGTGTATGACAAATAAAATAATTATTTTCAACTTTAAGTCGTGATTTTTTTTCAAACTAGGGTGATCCGGTTTCATAATATATCACCATTTGCCTCTAACCTCTGGGCATGTGAGAACCCCACCAACCCACATATCGGGTAAGTCAGAAATTATCCTGGCGAGTGGCCCCTGTTGTTGGTTCATAGTTTATCCCAACTTTAAGTCGTGATACCATGGAGGAGGGACTGAGTCTCCTGTAGTATGACAGCATTGTTTGTTTTCTTTGTGACTTCTGAGGATGATGTGATTCAAAATCCTGCTTGTATAGGCTCTTGTAGAGTTGACACTGGGCGTTGGCGAGCATGGCAGCCACCTAGAACCCCCAGCCACAAATCATAAATTATCACCATTTGGCCGAAAAATCCATTGGGGCACATGAGAACCCGCCAACCTACATGCGGGGTAAGTTAAAACAAATCATGGCGAGTGGCCCCCGTCGGTTGTTCATAGCTTATAATAGTACATCATAACTGTTTTTTGTGTGTGTATGAGAATGATGTAATCCAGATCTTGCTTATACAGTCTCTTATATAGATTAGGCACTGGGCCTTGGCGAGCTAACTAGAATCCCAAAATTTTGACCCCCCACCCACATGGTCGTGAAGGGTTGATGAATAACAAGCTCCAAACCCAATAATAAGCTCCAGACCTTCACGTAAGAAGAGTTGACCAGCTGGTGCGAAAAAGCTAGGATTTGAGCTAAATCTATTCTTGTCACTATGTCGCCCGAAGCTACTCTTTTCTAGGGGGCCGCCGGGTCGAGACTTAATCGGAAAAGAAAATGGCAACTCCCTAGCTATTTCCTTCCTGCTCTCCTTGGAAATCCTAGCCCGGTGGAGTAGATTGTTCTACGCTATCGCTCTCACCTCTTCTGTTTTTTCTTTTGATCACGACAACATAAATGGGGCTGGTTTTCCATGTTTCTGATTCATGTGCTAGCTAAGGCTGGGCGGTGAAAACCTCCTCTGCCTATTTGAGCGCGGCGTTGCGAAGCCAACCATATCTGACGAGGCTGCAGCAGAGAAAAAGCGACTGTATTCCTGAAAGAAGAAAAGTGAATACCCGCGACTTTTTTCCAATTGTGCTGCAACTAGAATGCTCATTGAAGTGTGCTGGGGATGCGAGGATTTTCCCATAGGTTCAGCTACACTAGTTTTTTCACACACGCGGCTCTGGGGAGGAGCCTACTTCACTTGATAGCGAGGGGAAGGGGCCGAAACCAAAATCCGGTTTGAACAAAAGTACCATGTGTCTTTGCCTTGGGTACTAGGTTACCTTATGTTAGCTCTAAGAAAATAACTCACTTATTGTCGCTATGTTGAAGTTTCAACTGACGCGCGCTAGAGGTAACTCTTATAGACATTACCAATAAAAAATTATCAAATTCTTTGATTTCATAATGGTAATGTCTATAAGAGCTAGATCGATGGGTGGGGCATATGCTATGGTTCTGTCAATACCTTAGGCCTAGGAGGACTAGTAGTCCCTAGCTAACCGTGAGGACTATGAACAGGCCTAGGAATTGTCTAGAGAAAGTGGCTCTTATAGTCATTACCATTGCCGGGGGGACCTCTAGCAAAAAGCTAGGTCAACGCTTAATCGATCTTCTCCTACTATGGAGGCTAGGCTAAAGCTTCACGTCTGGCCCCAATCTCAATAAAAAAACTGAAACTGTTGTTTCTCCTACTCCACCAAAAAAACAGACCAATGCAACTGTTGTTCCTCCTACTCCACCAAAAAACCAGACCACTGAAACTGTTGTTCCTCCCAAGGCTGGCCTTGAGGTTTAGGGAAGCCCTAGGTGAGGTCCAAAAATGAGGCCCCCGTCGGGGATTTTTTTTTTGTAGTACATATTTTCTTGTAGAAAAATGATGAAATTTGATAACAAGGTGAAGATTTGAAACTTTGACCTTGTGATGAGATCAATCAAGGTAAACTAAACTAGTAAGGCAACTTAATTTTATGAAAAAATTTGGCCCTTTTTTTAGTACTACTAAACCATTTGAAGGCTCCAAATTTACATAAATTATCAGGGGCCCTAGACGGCCGCCTCTTGCACCTATTGCCAGGGCCGGCCCTCACTTCCTCCTACTCCACCGAAAGAAAAAAAAAAGACCCCAACTCCATTACGATCAGTCCTCGAGTCTTACTTTTCAATATCATATAATTTCCCCCACACATCATTACAAATAGAACTAATTTCCACCACAAACTGCCCCCTTTGAGATAACCATCACTGGACCATCCACCTAATAGGCCAGAAACCAAGTTCTACATCATCCAACCAACCCAACTTATCAAATGCATATTGATTCATTAAAAAAAAAAAATACCCATTTCACTTTTCGAACCATTAACTTGATTTACATTAGATATAACAGTGATACCATAGTTATTATTTGCAATAACTGTAAAGTGTAAAGTTAAACAAAATAACTTACATGAGTTTCTGCTCACTATTGAGAAACGACTTTTCACAATACTCAGCAGCTGAATACAGTTGAGGCCTCAAGCTTTTCAGTTCCTGCAAACAAATTAATACCAAATAAACATTGAAACTAATGGGGGGGTTCGAAGAAATCGATATCGAACCTGCAATGCTTTGACGAAACCTTTGCTTCTCTCCAAAGAGATCTCATCGAAGGTCATTGCGGGACTCTCAGTCCGCGATTGCTCCATCTGGATCGCACACAATGAGGATCACAAACAAATGTAGAAACCCTAGAAAACCAAATCAACAACAATTGCAGAAAGAAAGAGAGAGAGAGAGAGAGAGAGCAATTAATGTAAATTGATTTGTTTAGAGAGGTTGGCGTTGGGATTTGGTGAAAATAAGAGAGAGAGAGAGAGTGAGTGAAGTTGAAGTGATTCCCCGGGACTTTTGTAATAGGTAGTTATTTATGGCAGTTGGAATACTGTTGCCGGTGGGGAAACGATCAAAGATTGTCGCGCTTCAAGTCCGGTGACATTGGAGGCGCTCCCACATCCCAGTGATACGACGATATAGCACAGGGTGATACAGGTTCATAATTTATCACCATTTGCCTGACTAATCCTTGGGGCACCTGAGAACCCAAGCAACCCATATGCCAGGTTTAGTCAGTATCAGGGGGGAGCCAGAATTTCATCTAGGGCTGGCAGTTTGGGTGGTCGGGTCGGGCTCGGGCCAGGTTTTTCCGGGCCAAACAAATGTTCGGACCGGGCTGGGTTGGGCCATATACATTATTCGGACTGGGCTGGGCCGGCCCGGCCAGGCGTCAACATACTTCAGCCCATGACCCGCCCATGGTATTATCGGGTTGGGTTTGAGCAGGCTATTCTGGGCCGGGCTTTAAAATCGGCGTTTCATGCCAATGTACTAATGGAATTCATGTTTAAATGGAACATATTATATATTTTATAGGACAAAAACTAAACATTTATTATATGTATTTAAATAAAATCCCGAAATAAGGGGTTGGGGCATTTTAAACCCCATTTCTCCATAGACTAACGGCTCTTTAAAACAGTTGGGCTAGTTCGGGCCGGGCTTGGGCCGGGCCGCTGCCTTAAGAAGGTAGCCCATAGTCCGCCCATACAATTAGTTGAGCCGTTCGGGCTGGCCCGAAGAGCATGTCAGGCCGGTTTGGGCTGAGTTTTTGCCGGGCTGGGCCGGGCCATGGGCTTTAGCCCAAACTGCCAGCCCTAATTTCATCCCCCAAATTATTTTTTTTGGCCATTTAACATTATATTTGACTAACAAATTCTCTGGATTCACGTAAAAAAAAATTAAGCTTTTTGTGGCAATGACATGATCAACTTAAAGCGATTTTTTTTTTATCAAAATAAGATTTTTATGTGATAACATCAAGAATTAAACCTGAGATTAGAGACTCTACCCTTTACCAGTTGAGCTAACTTTCCATAATGTCATTAGGACAAAGAAAAATCTATCATTTTTATTTTATATACCTATATATGCATTTTTTTTAATCTTGACGAGTTAAACCAAGTGCTAAATGTGCCAGAACCAATTCTGTCAAATAATTTTTTTTGTATAGTAACAGTAGAACTAAACATTCTTGAAGGAGCGCAACATTTCTAAGCTTATTGTAAAATTACATAAATCAAAGTAAATCGAGGAATGGACCAAAGAAAACTTTGTATTAAGCATAAACTATACAGGTTTACAATAGTCTATACAAAGGTTAATATCTTCTCATCACTTTAGAAGAACATATACCAAAATTCTGTCAGCAAGCTATTTTATAGCCAGATATCGCTTGATCCAAGAGAACTTTACCGGTAATAATATTGATTTCAAGATAGAAGATGATGACATCTTAAAATAAGTTGGCTTTGCGGTGGAGGAGACGCCAAGGGATTGGATAAGTTCCTCGACAGATAGTACACGGAATTTTTTAGGTGAGTTGAAAGCCAAATTGTCCACTTTATGCTCATAGATTTTTCCTTCCTTGTCAAGTTTGTACTCTGAAGTGCCATCAAATCGGCCATGACACTCCCATAAGACGCGAGGGATACCGTGAACGGTCCAGCGGACCATTATTACTCCTCGCTCGACAGGTTGTGATATGCTAATAACGTCAACCCACAAAGCTTTGAAGAAAATCCTGCCATAGAACCGCAAAGCCGAAAAGATCCACTTGTAGTTTTCAATGCCAATGAAAGTGTTATAAGGATCTTTATACACAATGTCATCCCTGCACGTGTATAACTGAATATATCAGAATCGCAGAACAAAAATGATTCAAAGGTAAGTAAGGACTATGTACACATTGTGGCCCATCCTGGAAGTTATTGGAAGGTCAAGATTGAGAGGTGCACGACCTCCTCAAACAAATAAAATAAATGATATAGTTCCTTGGATGTGTATAAGTGAAACCACAATTGGCCTTCTGGGACGTTTAAATACACAGAAAAATAATAAAAGACGATTAAATTAATTGCTACTACCATAAAAACTAAAAAATAGAACAAAATCACAATCCACACATATTTAAGAGGGAAATATTGCAAATAAACAATAATATGAAATCAAAAGAGCGTTATATTCTTTACTTAAATAGGTAAAGATGTGCTGTTGGATATTTCAAATACAATTACAGTGAGTTCAGGAATCTTTTTCTTTTTTCGAGTGTTATGCTATTCGATTGGGATAACATTGCTATGACTAAGAGTTGATGTCCCAATTTTTTACATTGTTTATTCTTCTTCTTTTTTAGATTGCTTTATTCTTCCATGTATTCCAACATCCCAACCATCAATGTTATTTTTAATAGAGAAACAAGAATGCAGTTGAATCTCGTTGTTATAAAAGTAAGCACACGCAAAACATATGGATACTTCATACTAGTAGTAGTTAATTTTCAGTAGACAGAAGGTCCTTTTATGCATAAGTTTGGGCGAAAAAAGTGGGCTGTCTCTGCCTTTCGCCCCTCTACATTCCATATTGTCCTCTACGGATACGGGTTCCATGGTAAGTCTTCATGGTGTATCTTGACACCCATGCTTTACAGTAAAGGAGTAATTAGGGCACTAACATCCCTTCTCAAATGAATAGTTTTTTCCAACAATTGTTTTAGAACAAGTTGCTCCTCAAAATTCTCTTGTCAAATCATTCTCCTAAAAATTGTATGTCCAAATTTTGCATTACAACAACCATGGTTCGTCCTATGCGAAAATTTGATGATTTTTCAACCTTTCATTTTAGGAAAATATTATGTTTTCGGTTTTCTCAGAAGGCTGAACTCAAAAACCATCCTGAATATCCCTCGAAGATCCTTGTTAAGCCTTTGGGATTGCCAAAAGTTCTCAAATAATTCTCTGAATCTTCAAATTTAATCAACTCCTAACTTTTGCACCTGATTGAAACCACCACTGATATCTAAAGACTTCCCCAGTTCTAGCTTTTTGACACAAAATAACTCCAAAATTATCCTCAATCTTCTTTGCAATCTTGAAATAATTCTCAATTTTTTTTTTTGAAATACCATTCACTTTTGTTTGCCAGGCGAGTTGGGGTTAGGCACCCCATGGACCATGTATTGTAAGCAAAATATGAAGAATTACAACCTAGAGTAAAGTTTTCCCCTAGCACCCTCCTCTAGGATAACCCTCTCCCTGCGCACTACTTCGGGAATCATCAGATACAAACAGCAACCAGATTTTGTGATACTCCAAGTGGGCTCATTCAAAAATGCAAGAAAAACGTTAGTTAAAATGGCAATGTGAAGGTAGAGGAGGTAAATTATAGATAACAGTCTAACATAGTTAATATGAAGCGCAAAAGAGGGGGGGGGGGGGGGGGGTCACAGAGTTGAATTGGTATTTGTTTTAAAATATTGTTAACTTAGTGCTTTATTATCCCTAGTTACAAATTTAATAGTAAATATAATTGGAAATAATTGTGGAGTCAAATTGTATCTAATTTCACCCCAAACTGAATTTTACCTATTTCTTATTTGGGTGGAAGAAAAATAATGAAATCAAGCTATGGTGTTAAACTCTGAAGATCCTCAAAACTACTCAACAATTTTCATTTTTTGCTTCAAGAAAATTGCTAAAAACTCTAACATCCTAAAGGAAATAATCCAATTGATCAAGCAACTATAATATAGGACCATGCAATCAGCAAATGCTAAATTCCACAATTCCCATGCGCATCCCAGAAGGCTCAGCGATTGATCATCATTGAAAAAGCTACTATTTTTATTTCCACTCACAATCTCTAGTAGAAGTATTCGGAAGCTGAATACGTTGGATTTTCAGAAGAGCACCCGTTCATAGCGTACTCAGAGAACATATAGCAATATGTCCCAACAACCCTTCTAGTATCCGCTTGTGGTTCATTCCCTCCAAATACCCTTGCCATGCTGAAATTGTAAATTTTAGGACTCTTCATCTAACAAAATGTTACTTGCTTTAGATCCCATGAATAAATCTTAATCTAGAATCCTAATGAAAATAAAAGAGTCCTTCGGCCAGTCCCCTAAATAATTTGGAAACGCTTTCTCCAGATAATCTAGAAGTGTTTGTTTTGTTGGATCGTAGAGGAAGACATTCAAGCTTTTGTTGGGCATGCACTCATAGATGAGCATTTTTTTTCTTCCCCTTCAATACAGCATCCTACAAGTCTAACAAGATTCATGTGTTGAAGCTTTGAGATCACTACAATCTCATTCATAAACTCCTCTAGATATTTTAGATAGTCTTTTACGGCTATTTGTTGTTCATGTGAAAACTTTCCCCTTGCACACTGAATCGAAACCACCTCTTCCAAACTAATTTTTTAACATCAAAGTTATTTGTTACTATTCTAGCTTCTTGAAACTGAAAATTGGAAACTATGGTTTCGCTTGCATGTTAGAATCTGCAAACTATCTAGAGGTGTCGTCGCACATATTACATAATCTAACACCATTATCTTTCTTTTTTCATTCCTCTGTGCTTTGCCCTCCACCTCCAAAAGAGATATCCTATACAACTAGCTATTATTTATGTAAGGAGTACGCTAAGGATAATTATTCTTCCATCCTTGTGTTTGTCGATTTCTGAAGCTGCCACGCGAATGTAGGGATTCTGTCCACCTTCGATGTACTCTCTAATATTAGTCGCATCCCCAGTCTCGAGTACACTGGACACAGCCACTAATAGTTGCTGTTGCATAAGCCATACAAAAGCAGTTTTTCAAGCACGCCATTTGACACTTCTCGGCAGATACCCTACTTTTTTCACACACAAAAATGACGAATCAGACAATTTCAACCTCTAAGCTTGTAAAAAATCCTCTCCCTGCGCACAAGTTACTAGAAAATTTGGATGATCGTGGTATGAATCCTTTCAAACAACTGCAAACTGGGTCTATGTTACAAGTACCATAGACCCCATATTTAGCATACTAATCACAACACTTTATGTCCCATTTAAGGTGTTGAAGCTGGGTTACAACAAGCCTTGAAATGGTTGTATGCTCATTATTCTCAAAGGCATGGTACACATCTTCCGTGTCACCCACGACAATGGGATGGAACATAGAGATGCTCTTCATCTTCAAAACTCCATATTGAACCCCATCCCACAGTCCTGTCCTGAACATTATTTCCCATCCCCTACGAAGGACATATTGAGCAAGACCCTGCCGATCCAAGTAATAAGTGAAAATTCCAGTAGAAGGATCACCATCATTATTCCACAATGACAAATTCAAATTCCTATTGGCAGTAAGGCTCGTCCCAAGCTTAATACCTGGCAATAATGTATCACATAGGATGATCAAACTCTGCCATAAATAAGTATATATATCATCACTAGTCCCATCTCGCAGATCCAAATTCTCAGAATCCAAAAGCTGCGCACCTGGATTACCTTCTGGTCTCAACGAGCTTGTCGACCAGAAAGTACTCCCCGTTCCATTAAGAAGGATAATATTCCTACCAGCATTGTCATCAATCCTTAAAACCACAATAGAATTGTATGTGGGTTATTTCGATTTGCAACCCATACAACAGTATCTTCTATGTTCTTGAACCAGATTCCCAAATATTGTATCTTCAAACTCCCAGGACTAAAGAAGCCTAACTCGAAGGTGTTCTCCGGTGAAACAAATGTTTTCTATTACTGATAAATTGGTTGAAATATCCCCAGATGCCTTATGAAACTTCTAATTTTAACCATCAAATTTTCCTTGAAAAACCCAAAACCTCAAATTCCTGTCACTTCTATTTATTTAACTAGCAAATTCTGCACCCTCAATCCTCTTCACAACACTAAAATGCTTCTCAAGACAAAGAATTTATCTTTTGTTAAAATGTCCTTCATCCACCGGAAAAAAGTAATAGATCTAAACTTCATACCCCTTATCTTTCCTGGATAAAGTTACGATTTCACAAATGTTTTTATAAGCCTTAACAATTACCTATAATTGATATCAGAATAGCGTACAAGAAACACTACTTCAATACATGTGACGAATGAGAAATGAAGAAATAAGCAAAACTACTAAATTTTATCCAATTTTTACTTCAAGAACATTGCGCGAAACTCTAACTAAAACAATCCAATTGATCTAATAATTATTAATTAACTCAACTAAGTCAAGAATCAAGAAAACACCAAAATAAAATACCTGTAAATGCCGAAGCTAATCTCAATATCGAACAACTGTGGAAACTCGTCTCTGAGCGTTCTAATAGCATACCCAGTATTCACATAATACTTCTGCTTATCTTCATCCCCTTTGTTCACTGGAGCTGAAAATAGCAAATCAATTCTTGCATTTTGATCCAAATCCAAAACCCTAATTTCACGATCCTTAGTTCCAACTCCTAATCTTGCTTTAGCTTCAACCCTTGTTTTGATTCTGATTCTAGGGTTAAGTTGGGTTAGTCTGGCTGAAACTATGGAGATTTGGGGTAAGCAAATTAGAGAGGCCATTGGAGATCACTTACATTTGGCGGTGAAATTGGAATGATTTCTCTTTTTCGGATTTTGAAATTGTGGGGTTTATTTATATTATATATCCACGTCATTGGGTTTGCCCAAGAATAAAATCAACTTTTGAACATTGGATAAGCTTTGTTGGATATCCTCACTCTCTCTCTTTTTATTTTCAAAAACTTGTTTTTGTCTTGGGTTGAATATGCCCATATTATGCTAATTGGCCAAAACAAAAAAAAAACAAAAAATTAGGGATATGAGTGACTATGCTTAATTCTTTTAAGATGCGCATATGGATCTTCATAATTCTTTTAAGTGGTGCAAGGGTCTTCGTGCATGGATTTGCAAAGATGTCTTATAAAATCGTATCTATGTCACTTACAAACGCCATACATGTGTATGAATTGCACTGAACTTTATACAGTGTTCAAAGGAAGAACATGAATGAGTCAATATATCAATATAAGAACTATTGAAGAGCCAATACATATTCATGCAATTATTTATTTGCAAATGCCAGGAGGACATTGTTAGCCTCAAAATAAATTTGAAGAAGATACATATATGTTTAATACTGTGTTTCTTCCTTTGTTTAATACTATGATTTCTGAAAACAATTTTTTACTTCTTGACATCAGTTTTTCTTCTTTTCATTTATACCTCAGACTTATATGCTTTTGATGATATAATTTGGATGATATAATTTGGATGCGTATAATTTGGATTTTGGATGATATAATTTGGATGATATATGTTATTAAGAGTACCCTATATTGTTAAGACTTCAGAGTACCCTATACTGGTTGCTGCGTCTCTCTCTCTCGGCGTTCTTGCTGGTTGCTGCGTCTCTCTTTCTTGCGATATTGCGATCTCTTGGGGTTTGTAATGTCGGTGGAAGGTTCCCAGGGAAGTACTGGTCGGTATAGACCGACTAATTCGAATGATCCGGGGTGGGACTATGGTCAACCGGTAGATGGAAATAGAGATCATGTTAAGTGCGACTTTTGTGGTCATGTGTCGAAAGGGGGGATTAAGAGGTTAAAACAACATCTTGTGAAAGCTTCGTACAAAGGGACTATGTACAAAGACGTTAGGAAATGTGATAAAGTTCCACAAGATGTTGTTGATGTACTTAGAAGCTTTATGGAAGGAAAACAAAAAATAACCGAAGAGAAACAAAGTAAGAAAGACGAGATGATTAGAAACGTCAATGTGTATGGAAATGATGATGACGAGGTTGAAGAAGTTATGATTCAAATTCCTAAGAAGAGGAAAGGGCCTATGGATGCTTTTGTAGCCCCTATTGATGTGGATTTCCGCCTTAGAGCTCCTAATTCAAACGAAAACAAAAAAGCTTTAGAGAACATCCATGGTTACATTGCCGACTTCTTTTATGAAAATAGCATATCATTTAATTGTGCAAGATCAGATAGTTATTCCAAGATAATGCAAGCAATTGTCCAATACAATGATCCATCGAGTAAGTCTTTTATCTTACAAATTATTTTTTGCAATACAAGTTAAAAGAAAATTGTCAAATACACTCTTAATCTTTTTAGTTTTAAATTTAATTTGTAGCTTTCAAGCCACCCTCATACAATGACTTGAGAGTCAAGATCTTGAAGAAGAAGAAGGAAGAGACCTCAAATTGGGTAGATAATTTTAAAGTTCATTGGGAAACTTATGGAGTAACCATCATGACCGATTGGTGGACCGATGGCAAGGGTAGGACACTTATTAACTTTCTTGTGAATTGTCCGAAAGGAACGGTCTTCCTGAAGTCTATTGATGGATCCGCACATATTCATGATGCGAAACTCATTTATAAAATGTTGAAAGATGTGATTGAAGAGGTTGGAGAGAAGAATGTTATTCAAGTAAGTCTTGAGTATTTATGTTTTTTCCTATCTTTGTTGTTTTGCTTAGACTTTATACATATTTGAATTTTTGTATACTTTTTCACTAGATATGCACGGATAATGCTAGTAATTATGTACTAGCGGGTGAATGGATTATGGCGGAATCAAAGATTTATTGGATGCCATGTGCGGCACATTGTATAAATTTAATGCTTGGAGATGTGAGCAAGATGCATTTGGTGGATGAAACGGTTAAAGATGCGAAAAAGATTTCCCTTTTCATCTACAATCACAAACATGTGCTCCATTTGATGAGGAAGCAAACAAAGGGTAGAGAAATTGTAAGGCCGGCGGTGACTCGATTTGCTACCACTTTTCTATGTTTGCATAGTATGTATGAAAAGAGACAAAAACTAAGAGACATGTTTCATACTGTTGAGTGGAGAAATAGCAAGTGGCCAAAGCACCCTATTGGAAAAGAAATTGTAAAAAAAGTTAAGAGTAATACATTTTGGAACAATATGCATACTTGCCTAAAAATTATGGCTCCTTTGGTAGATGTGATTCGAATGGTGGATACCGAGGAGAAACCTTCTATGACTTATATTTATTCGGCGATTGAGGATTGCAAGCTTAAGGTAAAAACTAATTTGGGAGACCAAAACGATGATGACCGCGAGTTATGGATAAAGATGGAAAGAATTCTTGATCGTAGGTGGTCTGGTATGCTTCAAAAGCCTTTGCATGCGGCGGCTCATTATCTTAACCCTCAGTATTATTATGCAACTCTTACAAGCTCAGATGAGATGGAATCAAATACTAAACTTAAAGAGGGTTTGTTAGATTGCATAGCAAAACTTGCTTTGGATGAGGAAGATGAAAGCCAAATCTTGCGAGATCTGATTGCATATCGTACCAAGGCTGGAAGGTTGGGAAAGAGGGGTGCTCAAGCTTGTGTAAAAACAATTGCTCCGGGTTAGTAACTTAGTATTGCTTTTAAGTTACTTATTTTTAGTGTTTAGTAATTTTAAGGTTTTTTTGTTTTTATTCTTTTGATTTCTAAATTTTATGATTTTTAATATAGTGGAGTGGTGGATCACTTTTGGAAGTGAAGTTCCCGCCTTGCAAAGATTTGCTAAGAGAGTTCTTGGGCTTACTAGTGCGGCTTCTCCTTGTGAAAGGATTTGGAGTACCTTTGACAATGTAAGTTGTTTTTAGTATTTGTAACAAAATACATTATCAATTTATCTTATAGGTTAAAGTTTATTTCTCTAAGTTTTTATTTATTTATTTTACTATTGTAGATCCATACTAAAAAGAGGAATTGTTTGGAGCATGATCGGATGAGGGATCTTGCATATATTCAATACAATAGGAGGCTTAAAATGCGTTATGAAGAACGCATTTCTGGAAAAGAGATAGACCCAATTGTGTTGAAGTCCTTCGATGAATGTGCGGAGTGGTTAGTTCCCGACGATGCTAGAGACGACATTGTGTTAGGGACGGACATGACTTATGGTGTGCTTGAGGACGCCGAAGATGGATTTGATGACCCCCCGTTGACTCGTACTTCTCGCACGAACACCGCTTCACATTGTTCACAAGAAGTGGCATCAAGCTCACGATCGACAACGCGTCATCTTCAAGACTCTTCCGACGATGATGATTACGATGTTGATGCGAACTACGATATGGGTGATGGAGATGATGATGGCATTGACTCGGGATCCGATGAGGACATTTGATTTCATTATTCTAGCTAGATGCCTTTATTTTGGTTTTTTGGTTTTGCACATTTTGGATGATGGGGTTGAATTTTATTTTGGATATGCTAAAATTTTATTTTATGTTGAATTGATCTTCTATTAATCTATTTTAATGTTTGCTTCATTGTTTGCAATTTGGGATTTATCTTTTATGTTATTGACATATTACAATAATATATAACAAAAAATAATAATAATACATTGAGTCATTGCAATATATATATAATATACATTATGGGAAAAAAAATACATTGAGTCATGTTTGATACTTTAAATTAAATAATTATACAAATTTACAAATTTATACATATTACACACATTTTCCCGCCTAGCACTCCGCCTCGCCTAGCGCCCCGCCCCGCCCTGCCAGTGACCATGCCCACCGCCTTGCGCCCCGCCCCGCCCCTGACAGCATAGATTACCGCTAAAATAACTACAACTTAAGTTACTCTACAATTCAGGGATTTTGTAGTCCTTATATATTGGTGATTACAGGGACTGTGTGTACAAAACATAAATCAAGTACGAGCAATTGATTTTCCTTGGTAAATGGTCCTTATCATCCATTAATATTATCTAGGTAAATGAATTAAAATGGTGTTTACAAAAAGAAGAAAAAAAGAATTGGAACTGGTATTGTGTAAATGTATAACACAGACAACTATATCATCAACAATAAACCAACTACACTGGATTTTCCGCAATTAACTACTAAAGGCCTACTCAATTCCTTCACTCCTACTAAAACCCCATTTAAAACACGCCATAACATTAAATCCTCACACATCCCCTAACACAGACAGACTTGAAAGTCGAAAATAAATTGTGGGGGTCAAACCCCACAACCCCAACTTCAACCATGCAAATGCAAGTGAGAATCCTCTCCGAGGCATTTCATCAAACAGTTCATTGTCTGTGACAATTTAGCTAAGAAAACCGAAACAAAGAACTAAAAGAAACGGTTTCTCTCATCTCCTGAAACATCAAAACTACATCCAAAACGCGAGAATCTAAATTTCACAAGCAAAGAAATGAAGATTTCAAACCTCGAGTCTCCGATTAACTAACGATACAAACACCAAATTCCTCTAATCACCGCATAGGCATGAAACAATTTCTTTCTTCTCTGTTTCTTAGAAACTCACAATTCCTCAACAAATCCTCTTGTAACTTCGAAATGCATCTGCGAAATCGAAAATCAAACAAAATTACACTTCGATTTCAGAGATTTAAATGTAGAAACAATTGTAAGAGCAAAGTCTGTTCTCGAATACAAACTTTAACAATAAATTTTTTCTGTTCTCGATCACGAAAAGAGGCTCGGTGTAATAGGATGTTGTTTAAGCCGATTGTCTTCAGTGCTCAAATGACTCAATTTTTTCTGTTTTATCTTTGTAGCTCTTTTCGGAATCAAAAGGATGTCAGCCAACTTTAACAATAAATTCCCTTGGTAGGTACACAAGAAAGAGTTTCATTTTGGCTCAACATTATCACGTTTTGGGCCTAAGAATATATTTAGTCTAATTTACGACTGATTCGTTTGGTTCATCTTTCTCTTCAACAGAGGAAGCTGCCTTTATGGAGCTCATGAACTTCATATTTAACAAAAGATTAGCCTCATTCTAGTTTATTGTTTGAAGCTTCTTCTCAGCATTCCGATGACCTCATTCTCTGCGTCGATGTTCCTTGTCCTGCCACCGAAAGTTTTAAAGTGTGCAGCTGTGAAGCCCCTAACTGATGCAGCAACAGACTTCCCTGTTGCCCATTACGTTGCAAAGTAAGAATTTATGTTGCACTACTAGTTTTCTTGCTTAACACGATTGAATCTTGTGAAGTTGGTTAGTGTTGGACTTAGACGATGGAGGAAACTGAAGAAAGTGATGCACACTTTGAGCATCTATAGTGAATCTTTGTATTTACGAGCCAAAACCTAAAATACACCCTTTTTATGTTATGAATAGGATTAAATTCGAAATACAATATTTATAACCAATTTGCAAGTGTCGTATACTGAAGCGGATCTTGTGTTAGGCGTATAAAAGTTGACAGTGTTCTTGTGTAGAAAGTACATATGCCCTAATAGCATGGATCAAAGTACATATGCCCATCACTGTTTTTATCGACAATATTTTGTCACATTTGAAAATTCGAAAAGGAAATTTTTTTGTTGAAAATATCAGGGATATATATTTTCAGAATATCAACTATATTTGCAATTTACCTATGCTTTATAATTTATTTATTGAAAATATAGATTTTCAAAAAATTATAATAATAGCAGCGATATTGAGCGACGTTTTACCAAATACTCGATATATTAGTGATATTTTTTCGGTAAGAAGACAGCCTCTGCAATCAAGTAGTCAACCCCATGCATCTACCTTCGACACTTATTGAACGATACCAAACTCCATAACCAGACTTTGAGGCTTCATATTGCTAGCAACCCTAAAACACAGATTGCAGGCATAATTTCTTTAACTGAATTCATTTGTTTCTCTTTTTATTATAAGATGATACACTAAAGCCTCTATATCTTAATAATCTCTTGTGGTATTAGTATAAAGAGGTTATTAATATAAAAGGTGTGTATAACTTTTTTTCTCACCGTCAAATTAGTTACAAATAAGTAGAGTGAATTTCTGATGGAAGCGAGAGATGGATTTTTGATTGTAAACATTCTTACAAAATGAGATTTTTAGAAAATCTCCCAGTAACTAAATATTCTAAAAGAGAAATATGAGTTATAAATAAAAACTTATTGGAATTAATTATGTGTAAAGGTTATGAACTTATGGGGATAAATGTAAGGAGGTTTTACTTAAAATTTCATAAGATGGCATAAGTCTGCCTTACTGTGAGACTATAATTTGCTAAGCATGGGCAAAATGTTATGTTTGTTTTAGTTTATTATTTATTAAGATTATGAGAATGTATAGGAGAATGCCAACTTCTCTATAAATATTTGCAAGGGGAAAATTATACGAATAATTTTTAAACTGAAAGTAATAAAAATCATGCTAATTTGTTTGAAATTAATGTAGAAGATAAAATAGATTTTGGTATATAGTTGGAGATGTTTATGCAAAAGTTTGGAATACAATAGGACATTGGATGCAAAAGTGAGGAGACTGTTTTAGAGACTAGTTTGACACCCTAAATTAAACTCCTTGTTCCCTTAACAATTTTCAATTAACTACTAAATTTAGTCCTGACATGAGCATACCTCTAAACCTATTTTAGAGAGACAAAGGTATAAAAAAAAAATTACGGACGACTTTTCACAATTAATCTTCAATTATTGATTAATTGCGAGTTGCGATCTTTGTTAACACAAAGTCTAGTTCATCCTCCCTCCCATTTGTCTTTCATTGACAAAAACCTCTAGAACTGCATCAATCCGATCATAATTCATAAGGCCATCCTTACATCTTCATACCAATATCAATTTAATTGTGATTGAAAATAACTTAAAAAAATAGGATGCAAAATGCATTGCAGTTATTCATCAAAGGTAGAAGTAGAACTGTTTAAGATAGATTCTGGCTCTGCTTGGTGTGTCGGGACAAATCAAGGAATTCCGTTTATTTCTCTCGATCCAGTCGTTGCTAATCATTGTATGAAATAAAATAAATAAACAAAAATTCTTATAGAATTCATCCCACATAAGTGTTGTATAGAATAGAAGTGTATCCACATGTTTTTTCATGAAACAATTTTAACTTGAAAATTCACATCTCTGATTGATGATGCAACTCTATAGTCCACACTCACGAGAGATCTTTACTTTCATATTAAACCCTTAGGATAATGTACTCTTGTGTATGTGTTGGAATGTGGTCTCAGTGTAGTTTGGTTGTCCAATATGACTTCCAGATTTAGTTTCAAGTTGGGCAGATTTTTTTAGGCCTAAGTATGAACTTTTAACATTAGCAGTTTAGCTTAAAACCAAAACTAATACATGGTAAAAATATATTCGAGAAACACCGTCGTTGTTCCTCCTTTGTGTGTTTTTTTTTTCTTCTTCTTTTTTCTGTGTTTGTTTGTTTATTTTATTTTATTATTATTTTGGAATCCATAAGTTCTTCGGGTTCATCAATTTTCACCATTCTCCTAACTAGTTTTTTGGGACTTGTCACGGTGCCTTTGCATGCTACATTATAAGTCAAGATAAATCTTGGCGGATGACCCTGATGTACCTCTCTGCAACAATTTCAACTCTTCGCAGATTGTTTTTTTCTTTCCTAATCGAGTTTATGAGAGTTTAAAGGGTTTTACAGATACCCAATTTGAAGGGAATTTCTGGGTTTATCTTGAATTTTTATGATTTAATCTAAACACTAGTAGCAATGGGAATCTAATTTGGCAAGAAACAGGGGAAGCACACCCCGTTCTTCAGCTGCAAGGAAACTTGGAGTTCAAGGCTGAGCTGAGTTTTTACGAGTCTGAATGCAGGAGCGATCCTTTGATGCTAATTTACAAGACCGAACGAACCATGTCATCAACACACTTGCATTCGGCGGAGAGGTTCAATCCCTCTCTTTTGATTCTCCGAAAGAAGTTACGGGATGTTTTCTAGAGATGGATCAATAAGTTGTTAAGATCATTCTAGATTGTAAACAAGATATTTGGAAGAACCAAGAACTCTTGGATCAACAAGTTGCAATAAAATGAATTTTCCCGGAAATGCCATATGATTTGGCGTGTTTATATTAAAGATCAAATTATTCGGCAAGTTTGAATAAAATGAATTTTCCTGAAAAAGCAAAATAATTTGGCATTTTGAGATTAAAAAGCCAAATTATTCAGCAAGTTTGAATAAAATGGATTTTCTCGGAAATGCCATATCATTTGACGTGTTTATATTAAAAGCCAAATCATTCGGCTATTTTGAATAAAATGATTTTTTCCACAAATGACAAATCATTTGACATATATAGATTAAAAGGCCAAACTATTCCGCAAGTTTAAATAAAATGGATTTTCCCGGAAATGGCAAATCATTAGGCCTATTTGGATTAAACAGGTAAATTATTCGCCAAGTTTGAATAAAATGGATTACTCCGGAAATGCCTTATGATTTAGCATATTTAAATTAATAAGCCAAATTATTCGGCAAGTTTAAATAGAATAGATTTTCCCACAAATGCCAAATTATTTGGCATATTTATGTTAAAATGGAAAATTATTCGGCAATTTTAAATAAAATGGATTTTCCCGGAAATGTCATATAATTTGGCATATTTAAATTAAAAGGCCAAATTATTCGGCATGTTTAAAAAAACTTGATTTTCCCGGAAATGTCATATCATTTGTCATATTTTGATTAAAAGGCCAAATTATTCGCCAAGTTTGAAAAAAATTAATTTTCCCGAAAATGCCATATCATTTGGCGTGTTTATATTTAAATGCCAAATTATTCGGCAATTTTGAATTAAATGGATTTTTCTGGAAATGGCAAATCATTAGGCCTATTTAGTTTAAAAAGGCAAATTATTCGTCAAGTTTGAATAAAATGGATTACCCAGGAAATGCCTTATGATTTGGTATATTTAAATTAATAAGCCAAATTATTCGGCAAGTTCTAATAAAATAGATTTTCCCAGAAATGTCAAATTATTTGGCATATTTATATTAAAATGCCAAATTATTCGGCAAGTTTAAATAAAATTGATTTTCGCGGAAATGCCATATAATTTGGCATATGTAAATTAAAAGACCAAATTATTCGGCATGTTTAAAAAAACTTGATTTTCCCGGAAATGTCATATCATTTGACATATTTTGATTAAAAGGCCAAATTATTCGGCAAGTTTTAAAAAACTTGATTTTCTCGGAAATGCTATATCATTTGGCATGTTTAGATTAAAACACTAAATCATTCGGCATGTTTAAATAAAATGGATTTTCCTGGAAATACCATATGATTTGGCATATTTTGATTAAAAGGCCAAATTATTCGGCAAGTATAAAAAAAATTTTTTTTCCCAGAAATGCCATATCATTTGGCTGTTTATATTTAAAAGCTAAATCATTCGGCTGTTTTGAATAAAATTGAATTTTCTTGAAATGGCAAATCATTTGGTATATTTGGATTAAAAAGGCAAATTATTTGTCAAGTTTGAATAAAATAGATTACCCCGGAAATGCCTTATGATTTGGCATTTTTAAATTAATAGGCCAAATTATTCGGCAAGTTCTAATAAAATGTATTTTCCCATAAATGCCAAATCATTTGGCATATTTAAATTAATAAGCCAAATTATTCGGCAAGTTTAAAAAAACTTGATTTTCTCGGAAATGCCATATCATTTGGCATGTTTAAATGAAATGAATTTTCCCGGAAATACGATATGATTTGGCATATATAGATTAAAAGGCCAAATTATTCGGCAAGTTTGAAAAAAATTAATTTTCCCGGAAATGCCTTATCATTTGGCCTGTTTATATTTAAATGTCAAATCATTCGGCTGTTTTGAATTAAATTGATTTTTCTTGAAATGGCAAATTATTTGTCAAGTTTGAATAAAATGGATTACCCCGGAAATGCCTTATGATTTGGTATATTTATATTAAAATTCCAAATTATTCGGCAAGTTTAAATAAAATGGATATTCCCATAAATGCCAAATCATTCGAACTCATGACCTCCATTTCCTCTTTCCAAGCTCCCAAACCACTAGCCAACACGTAGATGTTCAAAGACTTTGTTTTCGGGGTTCTATATAGCCCAGTCTTTACAATGAAGTACAACTCGAGTATTTGCAAATATTCTGCAAGCTATGAGTTAATTTGCTAATCATCTTTCAAACCATACTGTAATCTTGTCTTCAAATTTAATGTCATATGGGCACTATTTTTGTGTGTGTGTTTTCACTCATAACAACAATCCTTTTCCTCTTAATTCAGATGCCATAAAAAATACGCAGCAGACCGATGAAAGGAAATGAATAACTCTATCAACATTCAGTAAAAGATATCCCAATTTTAATATTTCCGACCACCACATCCCTCCCCCGATTCGCTTCTCCAACTATGTTTTCAACGCTCCATCCTCAAATATTTGCCATCAAAGAGATAGCAAACAATGTACCTCATCGCAGGCTAGTTCTATTATTGCCTGTATAAAAAATGTATGGCCTTTGATTTACCTTCTGCCTAGTGAAAACATTGATCGGAACAGCCTTGGATGAGAGTAGAGGAATCGTTGGTCCAGGCGTGCAGCTAAGTACTATCAATCTCTTCAGTCTGGAAGAAGAATATGCAGTTAGTAATCATTTTTCTTCTTCTGAAAGACCCGACCTCTTTGAAGAAGTTGCGTCGATCAGAATATCATCCTATGGATGCTCGTATTAACATGTTAGCCTAGTTAGTTGAATTACTTTGATATCATCCTATGGATGCTCTATATGTTATATACAGTACATTTGATTATGAAATGTGAATTATTTAATTGTTGTGGTTAGTGAATTTGATTACTTAATATTAACCTGTCTAAATGTGTAGGTTCCGATTTCTGGTCCGTTAATTTTATTTTTTCTGGTTCAGTGCATTATTTAGCAAAACAGTTCGAGAATGGGGTAATCTTAGTGTAGTTCATCCTGGTGTTTTCTTTTATGATATGGTCAAATCTATCAAATCTGCATTTGTTGTATATGGGATCTATTATTATTATTATTATTATAGAATTCATCCCACATAAGTGTTGTATAGAATAGAAATGTATCCCCATGTTTTTTCATGAAACAATTTTAACTTGAAAGCTCACATCTCTGATTGATGATTCAACTCTAGAGTCCACACTCATGAGGGATCCTCACTTTCACATTAAAACCTTAGGATAATGTGATATTGTGTATGTGTTTGAATGTGGTCTCATTGCAATTTGGTTGTCTAATATGACTTCCTCTCCAGATTTAGTTTTAAGTTGGGCTGATTTTTCAAGGCCAAAGTACAAGCTTTTAACATTTGCAGTTTAGCTTAAACCCAAAACTAATACATGGTTGCCCATCCAAAGTTGCATCCGTACTATCAACTCCATAGAACTAAATCTAAAATGTTAATAGAAGTCGAAAATATTTGTCATGGCAGGTTATTTCTTTGAACATTTTTTGGCTTTTACACACTCATTAATGCCATCACTAATGCAATATGGATCTATTTTGCCCTCCGATTTAGTTTTTACTTGACATTTGTAACTTCTGCTTTAAATTGACTGTCTTGGGTTTTCTTGTAAGCTTGAAAGTGATCTATGCCTATGTTGCTACAATATTATGCTATTATTTATTCTGTAGGTGTTAGATTTTGGTATATATTTTACTTACTTTTATGGGACTTTTTGTCATTTTTCACAAGGGATGAGACAGTTGCACCTATTATTAAAAAAGATTTACCTAAAGGTCTATGGGAAGATGAAGACGAAGATGACGTGAAGGAGTCATGGGAAGATGATGATAAACCTATTTCGGTACAATTCTTTACTATATCTTTATATGGCGTTTATGTTCGAAAAACAATATGGTTGATGAAAGTTATGCTCTTCAACTCCATCAATGCGTATTTAGGAAGAGGTTGGGGTTAAGGCAGACCCCCACCATCGTTTATTAAACACAATATGACATATTTACAATCTAGGGGCAAGCCAGGTGATGAATGCATACTTTGGAATTGAGTATTTCTCCCAGATAACTTTGTGCTATTTGATTTTAGGTTTTGTTTTCCTTATAACTCTGATTTAGTTGAGAATCTTTCATCACTATTAGTTGAGAATCTTCTCGTTGGGGATAGTAGGATTAATAGATTTCTTTCCATATGGTAGCCAATTCTCTTTGTCTTGAGTCTCTTATGGACCATTTGTTGTCATCTATTATGTGATTTACTTTTGTTGTTTTTGTTAATACATGTGTAGGACTTAGTCATATTATCTCAGCTTTCTCTGTAAATGTTGTTGTAACTATCCCTCTGTTATAGGGATATAAACTGCCTACTTAGGTTGAACTCTTCATGTATATATACCTGAAAAGCTTAATGATAAATCATCTTTCTCCAAACTCTAATCTCTACATGGTATCAGAGCTTTGAGATTTTCATTCTCTGACTATCATCTCTCCTTGCAGTAAATTCTTTCTGCCATGACTGGTCCGGGTTCTACTTCTGATGTTCCTTCTTCCGCTGCGAAAGGCATTGATGCCTCCCATCCTCTTCACCTACACCATTTGGATCAGCCCAACATTCCCTTAGTCTCTCAGCCACTCACTGGTGCTAACTACAACGCATGGAGCAGGAACATTCTTACTGCCTTAAGCGCCAAGAACAAACTCGGCTTGCTCGACGGCACTGTGACGAAACCAGATTAGTCTTCGCCTGATCTTGCTGCATGGCAGAGGTGTAATGCAATGGTCAAGGCATGGATATTGGGATCACTCTCACCTGAAATTCAGATGGGCGTCGTGTACGTTGTCGACGTTGCCAGTGTTTGGTCAGAACTTCGCGATCGTTTTACCCAGTGAAACGCACCACAGATTTACCAACTACGAAGAGAAATTGCTCTCTGCACCCAAGAAGGATCCACTGTTATAAATTACTTCACACGCCTCAAATCTCTTTGGGATGAACTAGCCTCTCTAATAGAACTGCCAACATGTACGTGTGGCTGCCTCAAAACCTTCAACTCCTACTTTTCCAAGGAGCAGTTGAATCAATTCCTAATGGGGCTATCCGACTCCTTTAATTCATCACGGTGCCATATACTCCTCATGGACCCGCTGCCGAACGTTAATCGAGCCTACTCCCTACTCACTTCGGAAGAACAACAACGCCTCATCTTGGAATCTCAATCCAGTGCTCCACCGGAAACCATGGTCATGGAAACTTCCCGATACTTTTCTTCCCTTCGGCTCCTCATAGCAATGGTGCTTCGGGTTCGACTCAAAAAAAGGGCAAAGGCAGACCCTACTGTAATCACTGCAATGAGCATGGTTGCTACATCGAGCGTTGTTATAAGCTACATGGTTATTATGCAGACCATAAGCTTACTAAGAAAGCTAATGTCTATTCTTCTAATCAAAATAGTTTTAGTCTTACCTCTGAGCAGGTTAGCCAACTGCTGCAACTTCTCAAAACTGGTAATCCTAATGCCAGTATCAATATGGCAGGTAAATCTATCACTTTGCAAACTGATTCTTACTCTATATCATGGGTTGTCGATACAGGAGCTACTGACCATATGGTTCCCAACCCCTCACTCTTGGAGAATTGCAAAGTTGTTTCTTTTCCTTTATCTGTCCAGTTACCAAATGAATCTTTTGCTACAGTAACCCACATTGGGGATATTCGTTTATCTCAAGGATCTAATTTGACATGATGTTTTAGTTCTACCATCCTTTGGTTTTCATCTCATCTCTGTTAGCAAATTGGTTGTCTCTCTAAAATGCTCTGCTCACTTCTATCCTACTTTGTTTTATTTTCAGGAGTTGTTAACGAAGAGGACGATTGGAGTGGATAAAGTATGTGGAGGTCTTTATATTTACAATAAGCAACCTCCTAGAATCATTGCTGCATCTGTTTCCCTTTCATTTGACTTATGGCATCGTCGCCTAGGTCATTACTCACCTAAGCGCCTTAGTTTCTTTCCGACAAATGTCCTTTTTATTGTTAAAAATAATGATCATGTTTGTGATATCTGCCATATGGCAAAACAATCAAGATTTTCTTTTCCAATTCGTCAATATAAATCTTCTTCATTTTTTGATATTATTCACTGTGACGTTTAGGGCGGATACAATACCGCTTCTCTCTTGGAGCTCGTTATTTTTTAACTATAGTTGATGATTACTAACAGTTTACTTGAGTTTATTTACTTAAGCATAAATCTGATGTAAAATCAATCATGCATGTGTTCTTTAAGTTAATTCTAACACAGTTCAATGTTTAAATAAAATGTGTACAGTCGGACAATGGGACTGAGTTCATGTGCCTCTCATCCTACTTCGCCTCTCAAGGTGTTCATCATCGCACCTCTTGGTTGTCTTTTTTTTGGAGCTACTCAAGCTCACAATAGTGATAAATTTGATGCTCGGGCTATCAAATGTATTTTTTTAGGATATTCCCCCACTCAAAAAGGTTACAAAATCTTCAACCTAGCCGCAAACAAATTATCCGTCAGTCGGGACGTTAAATTATTGAAAACACATTCCCTTTTTCCACTTCAAACACAGTGATTCCAACAAACCCAAACTCAAAGCAACAGCCCGACCCATTTCCTTTACCCATTTTCGAATCTTCCTCATCACCAGATCCACCTCCTACCAACCAACCCGACCCAATACTATCTACCCAACCCAACTCTACTTCTCCCTCACAATTAGATGTGCTCCCTGCATCTTCTCTCCAAGAACTAATGCCTGCCATTGACACCAAACTTTCTGCTCCAGTTGCTCCGCCTCATATCGAGTTTGCTTCCGCACATTCTCCGGCTGCTCCTGCACCCAATCCGGCCGCTCATTCTCATCGACATACAACGGTTCCACCGTTGCCATTAAGCTATCAAAACCTACCGGATAAAAGGCCTCGCAAGACACCAAATTATCTACAAGACTTCCATTGTTCGGTTGCCAAGCTGTTACCCCACTCTTCTCAGCCTCCATCGACTGCAACTCCTCCTCACCCTCTCCAAAAGATACTCAACTACTCAAAATTATCTCCTTCACATCAATGTTTTGTTGCAAATATTTCTTCGGAAGTAGAACCATCCTCTTACTCGCAGGCTATAACTGATCCGCAGTGGCTCTCAACAATGAATGATGAGTTCTCTGTTTTAGCTCGAAACAACACTTGGTCGGTGGTCTCACTTCCCGCAAACAAAAAAGCCATTGGATGTCGATGGGTTTATCGGATCAAACACAAAGCCGATGGAACTGTGGAGAGATATAAAGCCGGATTAGTCGTAAAGGGGTTCAATCAAGCTGAAGGAATTGATTATGGCGAGACATTTGCTCCCGTCGCCAAATTAACCACTGTTCAGGTTCTTCTAACTATTGTTGCAGCACGCAACTGGACTTTACATCAACTTGACGTTCACAACGCCTTGTTGCATGGTGACCTTCAGGAGGAAGTTTACATGAAATTTCCCCAGGGGCTCACAAGCAAGAGGAAGAATCAGGTTTGTAGGCTTCATAAATCACTTTATGGTTTAAAACAGGCGCCGCGTCAATGGTTCAGCAAGTTCTCTGCAGCTCTCCTCGATGCTGGGTTTATTCAATCCAGGTGCGATTACTCGTTATTTACCCAACACACATCTAGTTCCTTCACAGTTGTGCTTCTCTATGTCGATGATATGATTGTTGGAGGTACCAATCCAAAAGTAATCAAAAGACTAAAAGTATTTCTCAATAATCGTTTTCACATCAAAGACCTTGGTGACCTTAAATTTTTCTTAGGTATTGAGGTCGTCAAATCATCTCAAGGCATTTGTCTGTCACAACGAAAATATGCTCTTGAGATCCTTCAAAATATGGGAATGCTTAACGGCAAACCTGTTAGCACTCCTCTGGATCCAAACCTTCAACTTTCCAAGCACGAAGGAGATGTGTTGCAAGATCCCACAGCCTACAGGCGCCTTATTGGTCGTTTCTTATATCTCACGGTAACTAGGCCCGACATCACCTTCTCCGTGAACTTGCTCAGTCAATTTGTTAGCAAACCAAGAACTTCTCACCTCACAACAGCTATGCATATTTTGAAATACTTGAAGCTCTCTCCTGGTCAAGGTATCCTTCTTCCTTCAAGTAACTCTCTTAAGTTAAGCATGTATTGTGACTCTGATTGGGCCAGTTGCATGGATACACGAAGGTCTACCACCGGTTTCGTATGTTTTCTTGGTTCAACCTCAATCTGTTGGAAATCTAAGAAACATCCTACTGTTTCTAGGTCCTCTGCAGAGGCAGAGTATAGAGCAATGGCTATTGCTTGCTCTGAGTTAGTTTGGCTACGGTATCTTCTCAAAAACTTCAAAATCTATACAAAAAAGTCATCTACTTTGTATTGTGATAACCAAGCAGCTTTACACATTGCCTCAAATCCTGTATTTCATGAAAGAACAAGGCATATCGAAATAGATTGTCACTTCATTAGAGAGAAGATTCTATCAAGAGAAGTTCAAACATCTCATATCAAATCACACCTACAACTGGCCAACATCTTCACCAAATCTGTTAGTAAGTCTTTATTTGCTAGTCTTCTTAGCAAGTTGGGAGTTCTAGATATCCACTCTCCAACTTGAAGGGGAGTGTAGAACTTAGTCATATTATCTCAGCTTTCTCTGTAAATGTTGTTGTAACTATCCCTCTGTTATAGGGATATAAACTGCCTACTTAGGTTGAACTCTTCATGTATATATACCTGAAAAGCTTAATGATAAATCATCTTTCTCCAAACTCTAATCTTTACAACATGCAAAGATAATGTTCACAACTCCATATCTTTTACATTATACTATTTTGTTAAGCTAAGGGTCTGTCCAAAATCTTGTTTCCTTTCACCACCCCCTATTATTTGTATATCGGAAAACGACGCTCCGGCTTGAAAGGCATGTTGTGGTGATCAAGAAGATAGCATTAAGGTTGTTGGAAGAAGTAAGGAGATGAAGGAGGCTTACCGTGGAGTTGAATAGTGGATTCGCCGTCTGAAACTTACAAATTCAAGATTCCCTAAAAAGCTTCATTCCTCCATTAATGACTACCATGGAGTCCTTCTGCTGAAAATTTTCCACTCTGGTCCTCCATTTAATCCAAAATTGCTTCTATGATCATCCATGATGAAAATTATATATATATTTTTCGTTGTTCAATAGAATGAAAATGTTGTTTTGCAAATTATGCTTCAGATATGATCTAATCCTTCCTCTGTTGTTGGATTTGTTTTCTTCTTCGATCCGTAGTCTTACGATCAGTTCCTCCAACTTCATTTCCTTCCTCTTATGCCGCAGATAACTTTTGAAGTCCTTCCAGGATGAAGGTAACTTTTCAATTGTCGCAGCAACTTGGAACGATTCACTTAACTTCATACCTTCTGCATGAATATCATGCAGGATAATCTGCAATTTTCGTACTTGACTGATTACAGTCTTGGAATCCGCCATTTTATAATCCAAGAATTTGCCTACTACAAATTTTTTCAGTCCGACATCTTCCGTCTTATACTTATGGTCTAAGGATTCCCACAGTTCCTTTGCAGACTTCATTGGACTATACACATTATACAATGTGTTGTCCAACCCATTCAGGATATAGTTCCGACACAGAAAATTGAAATGAATCTACGCCTCCACTGCAGCTACGGTTGTTGGGTCAGTTTCTTCCTCCTTTAACTCTGACTTGTCCTCCTTGAGAAATTTTACCAAGTTCAGAGTCGTGAGAAAGAATAACATTTTCTGCTGCTAACGCTTGAATTCAGTGCCATCGAACTTTTCGGGCTTCACCTTCAGAATTTGTGGGTTGTTCTTTTCACCATCTTTCTCTGCGAGATTCACCATATTTGTAGTCTTTAATCACACAGATAAATAGTATGTCTTAAGATTGTTATTCAATCTACATGAACAAACAACACATCTTAAGGAGATGATCGAGTCTAATATATACACACTATCTCCTTAAGATAGATTTGCCCCTGCCACAGTACTTTGGAGGAATGTAGGCCTCTGTCTCCCAGGATATAACGATCAGTCACAGAGAGAAGAAATCACTTCTATCTTTTTGCCAAACGAACTTTGATTGCATCTATTTTCTCTATTGAAAATGATTCAAGAAAACTTTGAAAAACAGATATAAAAAAAATGAAGTTGGGTTATATAGAACATAAGTGACTTTTTACCAAGGGTCACACCTCAAGTAAGTGCCTTTTCACCAAGAGTCACAACCGAACTCACACCTCAAACCAAAAAAAATGATTAAGTGTTCCAAAGAATCCCAAAGATTCACACCTCAAGTAAGCGCCTCTTCACCAAGAGTCACAACCCAACTCACACCTCAAACCCAAAAAAGTGATTAAGTGTTCCAAAGAATCCCAAAGATTCACACCTCAAGTAAGTGCCTCTTCACCAAGAGTCACAACCCAACTCACACCTCAAACCTAAAAAAGTGACTAAGTGTTCCAAAGAATCCCCATGAGCCCATGGCCGACCTCAAGGCCCAATCATAAATAATAAGCGGGTTCCAAGGTCGAGCAAGCTCATGGGCCTCATGCACCCAAGCTAGTTTTCACACATGGTTCGTACATGCGCATGCGACCCACCAACTCTAACACACATCATAACTCTACTTATATAGTAGAGTTGAGCGTCCCTCATATTCAATGTGGGACTAAACACTTAGTTCTACCATTCAAACTAAAAAGAAAACCAAAGCATCATTTGTATTTTCTAACAGACACAACCAACAGTTTCACATAATTGTCGATGTTGGAGTTGAATTTTCCTTCATGAAGGAAAAGATATAAGAGTTTGTAAGAGGAAAACTAAATTTCGTGGTCGATTAAGGACAATTGGAGGAGTACGTCTAAGATATACCTAATTAATTAGCAGGAAGTTTGGTGTTTGTTCATGGGATACTTAGAAGGGCTGCAAATTAGTGGGAAAAAAACTGCAAGATTTCAAGCTTTTGAGTTGGATTCAATACACAATCAAATGAATTTTAGTCACTTTGAACCCAAAATCAAGTATTTGATTTAGTCCCAAAGCGACCAATTAGTAAAATTATTTCCGGATCAAAAGGAAAATGTTTAGATTAGAGTATTTTTATTCTCCCTTTATTTTGTTTGGAAATGGCCACGGTTTAAGTATAAGCACATGCTCCCATAAACACTAAGGTCGCTCCTGGTTCAAACCGTTACATTCATACACAATGTACACATTTTAAGATAACTGAAATCAAGTACCCTAGTTAAGAAAATACGGGAAAGTGAACGGAAAGGTAAAAGTACTTCGAGTTACGGCTAGTTTTCAGTAATTTGATCCATTCATGCATTGCGTATGAAAGTGGCTATGCGTCGATGAACTAAATTATTAAAAGTCGGGTAATATCTCCTTGATGCATTATTAATTTATCCTCCCAGAAATCTGAATTGATGCACTTTTATCTTTTCAATGGTAATAGTAAATTAATTATAAAGATAGATCCACCCTTCAGTTTTATACTTTTATTCTAAGGTGAACTAATTTCCACTTAAGCATAAAATCAGACTCTTAGAAAAAGAACCCTACAACATAAAATATCAAGTCCTAAAATGACTAAAAAATAAGTTCGTCCGGGTGATTTTCAGCGAGATTAAGTTTGTCCGGGTGATCTACAGCGAGATGGTCAGCTAACAGATCTTCGGCTTCGAAGCCCGCTGCATAGAAAACGCAACGATGTAACTCCGAATGTGCAGCCCTCATGTGCGCCAGTTTAGCCTATAAAGTGCAAAAAATTGATCCGCAGACATTGCATGGAGGCGGATGATTAAGATTATTCTGAGGCAGATGATGAAGATGATCTACGTTTGGGTCCATTTGAATAATTGATATAAAAAATGAAAGTAAAAATAAAAATGGTGTTCAATATTCTATAAATATATAACTAAATGCTTCATGCTTAACACATTTATTTTTGTGACTCGGTAGATGCATAGTCACACTAAAACACTTCTTCACACAAAATTAATGTAGGGGTCTGCAATAGACCAAGACCACTCTTGATTCTTTTGACGGTATAGAGCCTTAGTAGTAGTCTGTGTTAATATTAATGGGGGGAAATTTAAAGTTAGATGACATTTAATGGTTGATTTAACAATATTTTTTCTCCTTGAGAACATCATATACGTCATACCTAGATAGAGTGGTTGACCAGTAATTGCAGCGGCATACTAGCTCGAACTTGAAAGAAAGGAAGCTTATGTAATGGAAGTTCCGTAACACATGTCACAACTACTAGAATCGGTTAAACATATAATTGTTAATTCACATGCTAGATGTAGGTATTTACAGGAGAGGGAGAATATTTAATTAATTTAAAATCAGAAAATGTTTAAAACTTAAAAATCCAAAAATGTGTTAAGTTTTGAGTTAACTTGGTCTCTTGAGATTTTCTCTCTCCTGCCACGTGACAAATTTTGATTAGAAGATATCAAAATATGATATCTATAGAGAGATCAAATTATTTTTCGTGTTTGGTTGGTGGAAAATGGCGGAAATAGCGAATTTGTTTTTTATGAAATATATTTTTCACCGTTTGGTTCGAGATGAAAAACAAAAGGTAGAAAAATGGGTTTACCATAGTTCTTAAAAACTTAACAAATGATGGAAAATCCGACTTTCTCTTTCAAACAAGGTTATTCAGTTTCACCATGAAGTGACGGGGTTGCCAATTTTGTTATTCTATACTTAAAAAATAAATAAAAATACGACGATAAAGATCTTGCGTCTCTCTCTCTCTCCACCAATAAACAAATGGTGGGGCCGTGCGAAATTGTTTAAACCTCCACCAAGGGATTTCGATTGCCTTAAGAGTTTATAGAGTGATTTTAGATAATATATATCCACTTTAAAGTGAAAAATGTGATTTTTTTTTGTAGTTTAAAGCTATTTTATGACAAATTTCTATTATTTTTTATGCCCAACTAAACAAAAGTTAGTTCATGGAAAATAGGTTTTCTACGATTTTGATAAAAACCATGGAAATCAAATTTACCATTTTCGCCATTTTCTACGAACCAAACACACCTATAAACTTAGTATAATTTAGCTAGAGCTATTCGATCGCCATGTACCTACATATTTTTGTTTAATTAGTTAATAATGGATCAGAGACTTGTAAAACTAATTTTTTGACATAAATAGTTTTTAATGTAAATTAATATATTAAACATTAAATATAATATTTCATTCTTATTGTTACCATGATTTTAAAATGTGTGATTATCGAAGTAGAGAGCTGATTTATTTTTAGTTCTTGGTCGCCAAATAGTCATCTAGGTTGTAAGATACCTCTACTTTGGACCCAGACCTTTCATGCGGTATGACATTAATGTCCCCGAAAAAAAACTGCTTTAATAATCATAGGTCAAGCATTCTTATTCATCCAGAGTTATTACAAAAAGATTATAGTAAATAAAGTTGGGAGAGTTATTATTTCCCCGACTGACCCATCATTCAAAAGGGATTGATCAAGAGTAACACAGCACAATTCCTAGAACCAGAGAGGAGTTAGACCGAATACAGTACAGTGTGTACGACCAGGGTTGTGAAATGGGTCGGGCTAGGGACCAAGAGAGATAAGACCCTTGTGAACTTAGGAGCGGGCCAACCCAACCCTCAGCTATATTAAGGGTTGAGTTGGCCCAGCCTGTATACTATAATGTCAACCCGTACCCTCCCTAACAATTTTGATCTCTTTGGAAATTAATACTATTTTACCTCTGCAGCAGTATTTGAGAGTAGAGATCCTTAGAACAACATCAAAAGTAAAACGAATAGGAGGTATTGAAATGATGATCCAAAAATGTTGAGTCGAGGACTAGGTCTCTATCTTTAAGACGTTTCGCCGCACTGCCATTTGCAAACAGTTGATTGCTGCGTCGCCTCCAGGATAAAATAGCAGAGTAGGAACTTCTCTTGCAAGGAAGAAGAACCTTCGTATGATTTGCACTTTTAATTAGTTTACTCGGATTCTAGACTCATGATTATATTAAAGAGAAGAGAAGAGAAGAATTGTGTATTCGATGGATTGAAAAATTGATGCACAATTTCTCTTTATATAAAGCAAGTTCGAAACGGTAACAAAAGTTAATGGGGGGGACACGTCATCAAAAAAGTTCGAAACGGAAGTGAAACGTTTAAGACTTAATTACTAAACAATTACGTTTGAGGAATTCAAAACGAAAGAGTTCAGTTCGAAATAGATTCGGTTCGAATTTGGTCTACTGGGAACTCGAGGTTAAAATAGACTAAGTTCGAATTGGTCTTGAGGGAACTACTTGGCTCGAAATGATCCAGGTTGAGATCGAATGGACTCAGTTCGAATTGGTCCAGCTTGAATAGAATTGGTTTTAACAAAATCAATTCTTCCATAGAGGCCCAAGTCCGAGGCCCAAGCCCATGAGCCAAACAAAGTTTTAAACCCATTTTTTCGGCCCGCCCCCGCACAACATATAGAATAAATGACCAAAGTTATATCAAGGAAACAACTACTATTCCAAGCAATGTGGGACTAAAGAAGCCACATAGAGGTTTTTGAAGATATAAAACCCAACATATCATAATTTGTTTTATTCTAAATTTCAATCGTGTGTAACCCTCTTGGATTCTCTCTATTCTATTTATCTTTTTCCCCTGGGATCTTCTTTGCCCATCAATGACCTAATGACCACCAATTTTTAATGAAATTGTGTTATGTTATAATGTAGTTGCATATTACTCGATTGTTGAAATCGAGAAATAAGAGAAGCGATATTTTTAAATTTTGCGTACAAGGATACGATTATGGCACCTTTGAGGAAATGGAGCAGTGTGCACACTATCTCAAAGACACTTTCATTTTTATTCAGCTTATGAAACCATTTTTTTTGATCATATAAAGATTGTGTATTTTTTCCGCAACATTATAATTATTTATTTTCGTTCAATGGTTCGTTTTAGTATTTGTGGCTTTTATCCATACAGGACTTTCAATTGCATCAGGGCTACCAATGTTAAGAATCAAGGTAGCTACTCTCTCTTCTAGGACAAGAACGATACGCGGAATAAGCCTAACAAAAAATAATCAAGCAAGAGCAATAAAGAAGACGAATATTTTCCCGGATGAGCCTTGGGGATGAAAAACCACTCCCCACGAACAATTCACTAATAATCAAATAGGTTGCAACGATCTCTCAAGCTTTCTCTAGCTTTAATAGAGTCTCTTCAAACCCTGAGTTTCTCTTGAATTAAACTCACCAAGATAGGCTAACAAATATTAGTCTTCTTTAATTGTTGAGAATCGAGGTAACTACTCTCTCTTCTACGACAAGAACGATAAGCGAAATAAGCCTAACAAAAGAAAAATTAAACAAGAAAAATAAAGAAGACTAATATTTTCCCGGAGGGGGAAGTGGAAAACCCTTGCGGATGAAAAACCAATCCCCACGAACAATTCACTAATAATCAAATAGGTTACAACGAACTCTCAAGCTTTCTCTAACTTTAATGGAGTCTCTTCAAACCCTAGGTTTTTCTAGAATTAAACTCACCAAGATAGGCTAACAAATAAGCTAGGTATCCCATATAAACATTAGATATAATTACATAAAAATGGACTCAAAGTACGGATCACGAGACACACCAATGCCTCTAAAAACAACTTCTAAAACTGACTTTACAAAGTCTGTTTGAAAAGACTCTCAGTTTATTCAAACAAAGTAAGTTATGAGTGTTCTGTTCGAACAGACTTGACTTTTATTCGAATAAATTACAATAATGTCTATTCAAACAAAGTGGGTTATGAGTATTCTGTTCGAACAGACAAATAGTCTGTTCGAACAAACTTGACTTTTATTCGAATAAACGATAATGTCTATTCGAACAATCTTGTCTCTGCCTCTTCTGTTCGAACAGACAAATAGTCTGTTCAAACATTACATTGAAAAAACTTTTTTTTAAACCGTCTTCGATCCTCGCTCGTCCCATGAGCTCCGATGAACTTCCTCGAACATGATTCGAGTTCATACCTTAACAACCAAGTAAGTTTATAGAAGATCACGGGAACTCTAAAAAATGTGAGGAAATGCCAAAAAAGAAAAGAAAATAAGAGAAGTTATAGTCCAACAAGAATAAAAATAAAAGGGTAATTTTATCCTTAAACATGTGAAAGAGGACTTAACTCGAAAGAAGTTTCAATAAGGGACCTGTCTCAAATTTACCTCAAATTCATAAGACCCAAGTCCAATTTTCTCTTCAATAATGGGACTGGTGTGTAAAATGTGATACTAGAGTAAAGAGAGAAGAAACTGAGGGAGGGGTGAGAGAGAGATGGTGAGTGTGACAGTGACTGAGAGGTAGGGACTCCCTCCTGAGTACAAACTCCTAAGGCTTTATCACTTTTATATGTTATATACAGTACATTTGATTATGAAATGTGAATTATTTAATTGTTGTGGTTAGTGAATTTGATTACTTTATATTAACCTGTCTAAATATGTAGGTTTCAATTTCTGGTCCGTTAATTTTATTTCTTCTGGATCAGTGCATTATTTAGTAAAACAGTTCGAGAATGGGGTAATCTTACCGTAGTTCATCCTGGTGTTTTCTTTTATGATATGGTCAAATCTATCAAATCTGCATTTGTTGTATATGGGATCTATTATTATTATTATTATTATTATAGAATTCATCCCACATAAGTGTTGTATAGAATAGAAATGTATCCCCATGTTTTTTCATGAAACAATTTTAACTTGAAAGCTCACATCTCTGATTGATGATTCAACTCTAGAGTCCACACTCATGAGGAATCTTCACTTTCACATTAAAACCTTAGGATAATGTACTATTGTGTATGTGTTTGAATGTGGTCTCATTGCAATTTGGTTGTCTAATATGACTTCCTCTCCAGATTTAGTTTTAAGTTGGGCTGATTTTTCAAGGCCAAAGTACGAACTTTTAACATTAGCAGTTTAGCTTAAACCCAAAACTAATACATGATGATGAACCTATTTCGGTACAATTCTTTACTATATCTTTATATAGCGTTTATGTTCGAAAAATAATATGGTTGATGAAAGTTATGCTCTTCAACTCCATTAATGCGTATTTAGGAGGAGGTTGGGGTTAAGGCAGACCCCCACCATCGTTTATTGAACACAATATGACATATTTACAATCTAGGGGCAAGCGAGGTGATGAATGCATACTTTGGAAGTCTTTCTCCCAGATCACTTTGTGCTATTTGATTTTAGGTTTTGTTTCATTATAACTCGATTTAGTTGAGAATTTTTCATCACTATTAGTTGAGAATCTTCTCGTTGGGGATAGTAGGATTAATAGATTTCTTTCCATATGGTAGCCAATTCTCTGTCTTGAGTCTCTTATGGACCATTTGTTGTCATCCATTATGTGATTCACTTTTGTTGTTTTTGGTAATACCTGAAAAGATAATGTTCACAACTCCATATCTTTTACATTAGACTCCTTCGTTACGCCAAGGGTCTGTCCAAAATCTTGTTTCCTTTCCACCCCCTATTATTTGTATATGGGAAAACGATGCTCGGACTCGAAAGGCATGTTCTGGTGATCAAGAAGATAACATTAAGGTTTCTGGAAAAAGTAAGGAGATGAAGGAGGCTTACCGTGGAGTTGAATAGTGGGTTCGCCGTCCGAAACTTACAAATTCAAGATTCCCTAAAAAATTCATTCCTCCATTAATGACTGCCATGGAGTCCTTCCGTTGAAAATTTCCCTCTCTGGTCATCCATTCAGTCCAAAAATGCTTCTATGATCATCCTTGACGAAAATTATATATATTGAACCATTCATGAAAAAAGGAGGTATATGTGGAACCATTCAATGTTGATAAGAGTTGTATCGAGATTTTTACAGATTCTTGTTTAGGGTGAGATCCAGGGTTTACCTATTCTGATGGTAGTTTTGTTGAACTATCCTCCTGAATATCATCCTTCTCATGCTCTTTGAGTTTGTATTTGATCTTGTTGTTGTTGGTGCACTTGTTGAGAGATTTCTCTTTGGACTTTGTGGTGCAAACTTGAGCAATATTAATATTGATAGTTTGAATCATGCTAGTTTATTTGTATGCCTTTGGTTTTTCACTAGAAATGCTACTTTTTTCGGAAATTGATTCGCGTTATCCATTACATTTTTGTTTGCCCTGTCAATGCTGGAAAAAAGAAACAGCTTCATGTTGATAAGCCAGATGACGATGTGGTTTCCAACACCTATGATGCCCTTGACGATTACGATTTTATGTGAGAAAATCACATATTATCCTGCTTCATTTCCCAGAAGTGTTTCTTCTTTATAAGATTTGGCTTTTATCCAGTTAACCTACATATTATCCTTACCTGCAGCAGCTTTGAAAGTATGTATGGCAGCAAGATTCCAGGTTTTTAGGCATCTAAGGCCAAGGCCTCCTTCCTCCTTAGGGTGCTATGTTTTATTTTTCGTCTGAACAATATAGAATAATCTGATATATTATCTTGGTGACATTGTGGAATAGCTACATGTTGCATTTGAAGGTTCGGTAGTGATGGAGTAACTACAAGTGGCAAGAGACGATGGATCACGGTGATTGAACTCTCTCTTTATTGCTTTGTAGACATGATCTAACCCTTCCTCTATCAACTCCAATACTGTCTGAGGCATTGGTGGTGGGTTGATTTCAACTGAACCTTCCAATATTTTTACTACTTCCCCCATTGTAGGTCTCATCCACACCTCGTTTTGGATGCACCAGAAGGCGACTTTCATCGCCCTCACTATCTCATCTTCTTTGACCGCTCCCATTAGCCGTTTATCTGCAACTTTCATCGGGTTCCCATTAATCATCTCCTGAAAGGACCAATATGGATATGTCAGTAAATTGAGTTTGTAATTCTCAGATTATGGATTGTATAATTTACTGTTTACCTTGTATTCCCATCCAGGATAGAAGAAGTCCTCTGTACCCAATGACACGTCGAGGTTTCTCCTCCCGCCAATAATCTCAAGCAGCAGCATTCCGTAGCTATAGACATCGGCTTTCACGGTGATTGGCCGATTACTAACCCACTCCGGAGCCAGGTATCCTCTGGTGCCTCTTATCATGGTGACAACATGAGAATGCTCTCTTCCCATTAGCTTTGCCAACCCGAAATCTGATACTTTGGGACAGAAATTCTCGTCTAGCAGGATATTCTCTGGCTTGATGTCACAATGAATAATCCTATTCCGGCATTGCTCGTGGAAATATGTGATCCCTTGTGCGGTTGCAATTGCTATGTTGAATCGAGTTTGCCAGTCTAATAATCTTTTCCCGTTTGAAGAAAATATCCATTTGTCCAGGGAGCCGTTCTGCATATACTCGTATACTAGAAGCCTGTCAACAATCAGAAAGTAATATTGCTCAGAATGTAGAGTTTTTTGATCTCTTTATGAAGGGAGAAAATCAGGGAGTGGAGTCATTTTATTTTACCGGTGTGAGCGCTCGGAGCAGAATCCGCACAGACGAACCAAATTCATGTGGTGCATTGAGCCGATCGTGTTGACTTCAGTTATAAATTCCTTCTCTCCATGAGGTAAAACCCCTTCTAGTTTCTTCACTGCAACCAGAGTCCCATTTCCCAGACTCCCCTTGTATACACTTCCGAATCCTCCTGTTACAATCAGAAAACACGGGAAAAAAACTGATTTAGTATCACTGGAAAAAAATGCGAGAAATGTGTTGCCTGAAACAGAATGTTCTTCGAGATCAAGTTTTACCTATTCCAATGAGCTCAGAAAAATTATTAGTAGCACTCTGCAGATCTCGGTAACTTAAATTCAACGGAGCACCGGACACAGTCAAAGAGCTTTGAAGTGCTTTGTTTAAGGAACGCCGTGTGTGAAGGCTATAACATAACAGGATGCTGAGGATACTTATGACTGAAACACCGAGAACAATGGGAAGAACCAAAACCTTATTGCGGTTACTGCTTCCTCCAGACGACGACCCTCCTGCATTTCTCGTACTATTTGCAGATGTTGATGACCAGTTGTTCCCAGTTTTTAAAAATAATGTCGAACCTGAGTCTTCAAATCCGCCAAACTCCAAGTTCCTTAGTATCCAACAGTAACCGTTTTCTTCCTTGAGCCCGTAAACTGAAGCAACACACTCACAGTCTAATAAACAAATGTCGCCGCACCGAGATATTGTTGTGATATCACTGTAGTTTGCAATTACCGACGAGTCAGAGTAGTAGTAGTTGGTTTGTGGGACTGTCGCGATTTTAAACCTAGACGTCGAGTTTTTATGTGACTCATCACAGTTTACCGTGAATGAGGTTTTTGTGCACCCCGCCTGAGATGTCGTCCCTGGCAGACAAGTGCAACTTGCATTAGTCTTACTCTCATCCAAATTACATATCCCCCTGCCACAGACTCCGGCAATGTCGCATGGGTTCGACACCGCAGCCCATTCCGGTACCCACTGACGAGACCCATTCACATCATTGTCCCACCGATACATTCGCAAATTTCCATTTGTCTCGAGCGTTAATCGTCTAAGATCTGACCCAGTCACGGTTCGGTTCCCAGCTGATGACAAGCTCCCGTTATCTGCATCATTTTTGTACACGTACACTATTCCATCGGACGAAACGCCGTAAACAATCCCAAAACTCCCTGCTTTATCCATTAGCGCGACTACGTCTCCTGTCACATTTGAGATTTCGGGTCCAGACCAGTAAGAGTAATTAGTATGAGAGTCAGACGGGTCGTAAGATTCTGGTGGATTGTACGTGAGAGCGAGGCTTAATGAAGTGGGTTCTTGAAGCATATTTAGGGCGTAGTATCCCTCATGCAAAGGTGATTTTGACGACGTGAGCTCTAGGGAGACCGTTAAGGGTTGGCCAGGAAGAAGTGTGTCCGATGGGTGTGAAAAGCTTTGCCAAACACGTCGGAGAGTGGCACTGCAAAGGATAAAATTGCCTGATTCTGAAAATGTAGCCATCTTCACGCCAGCATTAGAGGTGTTTGACGCCCACACCGTGGTCTTGTCATCTATAAGGACGAGATTTCCAGTGTCGTCAAGCTCCAAGATTGCATCTTTTCCGACTGGCGAGTTTCTAAATTCAAAGACCTGCTAAATCTTTAGTGATGAAATAGAGGATTCACGCATTTCATTTGTAAAAAAGAAAGATATTCATGATACCAGTTAATACAGTTTTACGTTTTATCTATGGCCTATGGGTACAATTAAAATCAAAAGATGTCACAAAATAAATTGTCCGTCCATCTCTCATTCTGATAATAATGGAGACACGGTTGTTCAATTTAAAGTGTAGTCTAGAGACAACGGAGTTCACCTGTTTGGCGACCACACAACAGTCTGATCCCCCGGAAGCTCATTATACCAAATTGCTAATTGAAAACGATCTTTTGTACCCATGGGAGCAAAACCGATCGCAAAAGTTCTATTATCAGAAACCCAAGTTTGGTTGTCCCTAACCGATATTCTTGAACCGAGACTAATCTGAGATGCAAAAGAACTCGCGGCCTGTACAACAAACAATAAACACAAAACCAAGAAAGAAGAAGAAGGCATTGGTGTCTAAAGAGCTAAACATAAGTGGAACCATTTAGTAGTTATTTATATTGTGGTGGGAGGTGCCGGACTACAAATGGGACCTGTATTGTGGTGGTTGAGCAAATTGTTGAAAAATAAGCCAATAGTGGGTCGGCTAAAAAATTTATTTATTTCTGAGTGTTTGTTGCACACGTGTTTACGCGCCTTTGGTTCTCCAACAAATTTGTATCAAACTCGAGTAATGGCACATTTAAGTAAAGCTTCATTCTTTGACAAATCAATCTGAAAACATAGAAATTATACACACTTGATATATTGAGTGATCCAATCCCTTGTCGATCAGCTCGGCGCTGCTTCTGAACTTAACGGCTACTTGCAGCCTGCAGGGATCTAAGAAGTGTTGGTCTCTGATATATTGCTCGATTTCTGTCACTACCAGATCTTCCAGTGAAGCAATATATATAATAGAATGACAGGTTTCCAGATTGGACATCTTGAATATCCCCAAGTAAATTCTAGTCAAGGCTAATCTAGTATTACTCGCAGAAATCTTATAAAAACGGAACTTGGGGAAAATGAGTCCTGTAAATTATATTTATAAACAGATATTACAAACCTGTATGAGCCATGAAGCCCTTAATGCTTAGGTATACACTTGCTGCAGAATCAATTAAAGCATATGCAGGCATAAGTAACACGTCTATGAAAATATAGTCCAGCAGCAAATAGAACATATAAACTTATCGAAAAAAGAAGAAAAAAGAAGAAAACTACAGGTAATTCTTCAGGATTGTCTAAACTAGATGAAATATTACACTAACATGTTGGTTGAAATCCAAAATCTATGGCACAAAGACGAGAAAGGGATGAAAGGGCTAATGACCCTATATATGCAGGAAATATGACATACAAATATACAACTTTGTAAACAAACTTTCCAATTTAGAGAAAAAATGAGAGATACATCATCAGACTAGCCTTGGTATTCAATGAAAACTAGCCCAAATTATATAGATTGATAGAAGTTTGAAGCCAAATATGGAAGAAAATTGTCTAAAAAGAACTTCAGATATTTCTGGTTCAGCTAAATACATTTCCAATACTAGGCTCGACGTAGAATTCAAACAAATGAGAGAAATAACAATGCTTGTCAAACACACAAATGAAAGGCTAGAAGTACCACGACATTACCCCTATCAGAGATCAAAGATCCAGTCGCTGATGCTGAAATATGATGAAACTGCCATGTTTCCACCAAAAAGAGGTTACTCACTTGTTCACCATGTACCTCGCTAAACTTCAACCATGTGTATTAACCGCTTCCCAAACTAGATTTTTCGGGATAGGATTAGTGATGTCCCGAGCCTGCAATGCAGCGGTCCTAAGAGTCCCAATCGTCAAAACATTAGCCTCCAAGAAAGAGACACTCAAGTAAGGCATGTTGTGCTTCTTGCAAAGTTCTCTCACATATGGGGATATCTTCCTAAGGTTACACCTTGGCAACCTGGGGAACAAATGATGCTCAATTTGATACTGTAAACCGCCATGAAACCAATCCATCCAAGACGGGCAAGTGATATTCAGCGTTCCCTTCGTCTGATTCTCAAACCAGTTATTCCCAACAGGTGGACCGACATAAACACTAGACGAGAAATGGTTCAAGCAGAACTGAACATGTTGAACTCCAGTAACAGCAAAACTCGCAAGCACAAACATCACTCTTTCCCCCCATTCGGAAGAAACGAAACAACAAGAGGAAACCAAATCCAGAAAACAAGAATCCCAATTATCTCCTGAATCCTATTGGGTACACTACGCTTTGACGACAACAATACAAACGACTGACCAAACAAATTCAACCGAGCAAGGCACATAACAGGATAAAATGTCCAATGCTGGTAACTCACTAGAAACCTAGTAACAGCATCGAAATTCATCTTCCTCTCATAAAAATACGACCTCAACGAGCTAAACAAGCTCGAAGACACCGCAAAGAACGGCATATGCTGAAGATCCGGATCGAATTCAAGACTATTACAAGCAATATGATGAGCATTATGGTTCCACTTCCACCAAGCAATACTAATCCCAGAAAGACAATTCCCAGTAAGCACTTGCGCAAACCTATTATACCCACGACTCGACATAATCTGATAATGCCCTGAATCATGTCCAAGCCAACCACTCTGAATCCAAATAAACCCCATTAACCCACCACAACAAAGATGAACCCAAACATCATCACACAACAACACCCCACAAACACTAACCACAAGCATTACTACAATACTACACATTGTTATAAAAACCCCATGACCCTTTTTATCAAATAAACCCGCTTTAGTAAACTCTGAAATAAGTCGTCTATAATCTCTAGAAACATCAGAAACATGGTAATCTGATAAATACCCAATGAAGAACTCGTCGAGATGTTTCCAAGCAGTAGCTGGATGAAAAGCAACGAATGCGTTTGTGACATCTTGACCTGCAAGATTCATAAGAGGAGAAGCACCACCTGGGTGATCTTTAGCCCAGTTTGTAACATTATAGACTTTGCCTTGTATTGAGATCCAGAGATCTCCGGGTTTGTTATGGGATTTGAGATCTTCTGCTGTAATGTTGATGATGTTCTTTTGGTCCGCCATTAATGGAGGTTTTCAGAGAGATCTATCTATCTTTTTAGAGGGTTTATAAAAGTTTTTATTTTTGTTTTCTCACAGCGATGCGAGAAGCATCAGAGAATATCCGAAAGGGGGACTAGGTGAGTCTCTATGACACGTGGCGTTGTTTGGCGTGGTACTACTGCACGTGGGTGGATCCCTTATAAATCAATCAGGGCTATCTATGAGTCGGTGTTGGTTCAAAGCCTAACCCAAGATCCAATTGGAAGGTTGGGCTTGGGCTTGGGCTTGGGCTTAGGCTGATTTCGATGGATCTGAAGAGAAAGGGGCCAGGATTTGATAACTAAGAGGTAGGTTTTTATTGAAAAAGCCGAGAGTTCAAATATGATCTTGAACCAACGTGTCCTGTCTTGTGGTTTGCGGGCAGCTGCACGACCTTAGAGGATCTAGTCGGGAATTGACTATCTTGCCAGTGGCCCGAATAACTCTAGTGGGTAGAAAAATTTTTTTTAGAAGGAGGCCTCAGAAGGGTGGGGCGACGACCGGTGATATCATTTTCATCACTTTAAAAAAAAAACCTGCGTCCACACATTTTGATGTACTGACACTCGTTTAGACTGTCCAATAGCTACCCCTTAGAGCATGGGAGCATGATTGGTATCGCTATATTAGCGATCCAAATCTTGAAAAACTCACTTTTCTAGGTTAGCTATCGCTCAAATTACGCCAAGTTCAAGAAAGTCAGTGGCTATCTGTAGCGAGCTTCGTTCAGTCAGAGAAATTATTAAAAAAAAAATTATTATTAAAAAATTGGTTGGTTTTTTTTAAAAAACTTTAACTGTGCCAATTGAATTGGCGCTGCACCAATTGAATTGGCGTGTATATATATTTTATTTTAATATTTATAATATTTTATTATTAAAAAAAATTAAAAATTTTGGGCGCCGCTGCGCCAATTGAATTGGCGCACAATATTTATTTTTATTTATTTTTATTAAAAAAAAAAAAATATTATTAAAAACTGACACCCATCCCCACCCTGAAAAAGTAAAAAAATAAAAATAAAAAATAGCTCTAGCTACCTGTCATATTTTCCCTAAATTTATGCCTAGGTGACTCGCTAAGTTAGCGAGGCTGCTGCCCATGCTCTTAAGTAAATTGCCAACTGTTTTCGACTCTTCGGGCCTTTTCTCCATATTATATATACAAGTATTTTAAAGTTAGGGAAGTTGAATTCGCGAAAGCCCCCAGCCTTGGCCAAAACTCCACTTCAAATGCACAAAACAAAAATGACAACAAATACCACCTTTTTGGCATAAGGCTACGGGGTGCCTTATACGTCGAGTACTATAATTGCCAAGGAGTGTGTCGGGCTTATCTACCAGTGTGGCATTACTGTCAGTTTTCATTAATGTAAAAGATCATACGTATTTCACATTACCAGTGTGGCATTACAATTAGCTTTCAAGACACAACTATCATAAGAAATGCTTATGGCAAGTATCATTTATTTCATCAGCAATATAAAAGGATAATTTGTGGTTTCTTGGAAGAAAAAAACAGCATTGAATTTTTCTCCATGTGGGCTCTGGAAAATTGTATATGAAACTAGCGCTATCGAGGTTTTGTTGAACTATGCATTCTTGTTTCTCATACATAGTCGGGATCCATTAAAAGTTAAAACAAAATAGTGGCTCAAGGTTTTTGACAACCGCTTTAAGATGAAATTTTATCTTATTTTGGGACCGTAATCCCCGGAATATGATAATAACCCCTACACCAAATTGGCTGAATTGTACCCTGTCAATCACAGATGGACTACCATTGAAGACAGTCCATTTTCACTATTAGATTGTAATCCACATATAATAGAAGTTGCAAATTCAGAGTGGTGTTTTTTTTTTTGGTGAGGGTAGTCATCATATAGAGGGAAATACCATTTATGTAGGCATATAGCAATTTGACTAAGATGTTATTAACTTGTTTGGCAGAAAACGATCTTATTTGCCTTGATATTCCTCTCATTTTTGGATCTATTGAGGGAGGTTAATTATCATCTCCCGGCTTTCCACCAAGTGCTCGTTTTCGTATGTTTGAAGTCCGTTCCATTACCTTCTGTCTGCAGATGAACGTTACCTTATTGGGTGAATAGGCCCAAAAAGTTACCGAATGTACCAATGTATTGTTAGTTATGGATGCAATGTTTTAAGAAATGAGCACAATTTTGAAAACAAAGGATAGCTTATTCATCAAATTAGAAGCTGAGGATCGTGGTTCTCTTGACGGGTCTTCCGAGGGTCAAATGGCAGTTGTTCGGACTTCCGGGAGTTTCATACGTGGCTAGTGATGTCATAACAACAGTGAAATAAATGAGGAAACTAGCGCCAACGCTGTGAGTCTGATAACTGGATAACTTGAGAACTTTATATGAACAAGAAACGCCAAGGGGAGCCAGAGTAAGCGTGTTAATTTGAAATACCTGAAGCAGATTTCCTAGACCACGAGGTTAAGGAGGAGCTTCAAGAGCTCATAGAAGCTGAAGAATTGGACTAGTGTATGTTATGGGTCACTCGTATATAATTAAGGCCAGGAGGAAGGATTGTCGTTTGTAAAGAAGTTTGTGATAGACGTGGCCTACTCTTTTCTTCAAA